>MNCI01020436.1:1299-47266 GCA_015680685.1 Gnetum montanum | reverse complement strand
CAACTGAGAAAGAGAGAGAGAAAGAAGTTTTGCTACTGCCAATGCTAGGATTATGCCTTTCATTATCCATTTGTAAGCACGTCATCGATCTTGCTTCTTGCATAACTGCTTCAACACTACTCCATTCCAAGTGTTCCTTCCAAATCCAATCCTTGTTGCATGATTTCCATCTTCACACACAAAATAGTCTTTATATTAGCAAGGGTAAATAAATTTCAATGCAGTTGATACCTTTCTTCAGTGAAAGGTCCATTGGCTGAGTTGTGGTATGGCTGATACGGATCTAGAGTTATCATAGTGGTTACTACCAAAGGTGTAGGGGTTAGGAGACAATCAAAAAAATTAGGCTCCATACCCCCATGACTAATTGCAAACCTCTGGTAGCGATAGAATGGAGAAAGAAAAAGAAAAAGAAAGATAGAGAAAAATAGACAATGATAACATCAATAAAATGGATGTCAAGATGGAAATGAACAAAATAAAATAGATTGCAAAAATGTTAGGGAAAAGAATTTAACTAGTGCACCAAATAGGAATGTCAATGGGTCCTCCCCAAAGCAGGCTCATGTCCTTAATGCCCTGACAAACCCACATTCAAAGAGTCCATAGGCTCTGGGAATGTCAATTACAACAAGAGTTAAAGTATTAGCCACAAGAATTTACCAAAAATAAAATAATACATCAACCAAAATGAGGTGAACAATGGAGAAAAGGATGGAGAGAAGAGAATGGAATGGAGTCCCAAGAAGAAGGTGGTGTATAGCCCCTTGTGTGTTTCATTATTAATGTGACATGGAAAATCTTATTCTAACTCTGGCCTCAAACAAACCACTTCCAGTGACTTCACATTAATGCATTCAGCCAATCCATCCTCTTGAAGTAACAAGAATGCCTTCACCCAAGAGCCACCACCATTCCAATGAAACAAGGAAGAGGGAATGGAGAGCGAGAAGGGCCTTAATCATAGGGAACATTTTTAGTTCCATAACCAATGCTTGTAGCCCAAAGAATTATTTTTTCTAAGGGGTGTGATTTGAATTCTCACTTTTTTATATATTTTTATAAGTGAGAACCACACCATGCAGAGACTTTGTTATTTTTGTTTGCTCAGCTTCCCAATGATTGAGTAATCGTCCAAATGGTAAGAAAACTCAAGAAGAAAACATCCAAGCACCCAAGAGAATGGCCAACACAAAAGCATCAAGTTCCCTTGAAGTCACACCATTTGCAATCCTTGAGTCCTTACTTAGTTTGAGAAATTCTCAGTCACCAATTTGTTAATGGTTCTTATTATTGAAAGGACTGTACATTCCCAAGCTGAGAGAGACCATAGGAACTTGTCGATGAATGGATGAATTGAACTCATTTCTTGTTATATCAAAAGAAACATACCTTAGTATCAACATCATGACTTAAAGGTAAAAACCAAACATTAGCAATCAATATAAAAACAGTTGATACGATCATGAAGAACACTTATTGGTGACAAACTTACAAGGTGGGTAACACATACACACACAGAGAAAAGAAATGAAAAAGGTGTAAACGATGTTGTAAAACAAAATCAAGAAAAGTTAAAGAAATTTGTAAAACAAAAACATGTAAAACAAAAATGTGTAAAAGAAAAACTTGTAAGAAAAAAATGTGTAAAACAAAACTTGTAAAATAAGAATGTGTAAAAAAAAACTTAAAAAGAAATGAGGATTTTCAAATGATTATCATAGGTGGCCATCTCCCCCATGACTAAATGGAAAGGGAGAGATTCGAAATAATGAGCACCTATTTGAATTTTTAAGAAGTGTCCAACTTCTCCCAACTAATGTTCTTAGATTAAGGGGTAGAAGTTGGTGACACTCATATTCCAATGTATCTATACCTTCATTCTTGGCATGAGTTGTTTCCCCAGTTCGTTCCATGCATATTTGTCGATTGCTCTTTTGAGTAGCTATCAACCACGAGGTGTCTACTACTTGTTGTGTAGTTGCTACATATAGGCATCTTTTTTATGTCAATATCTTGTGTACACTGATTACAGGTAGGAAATGTTAAACTTCGCATCATCCATGATTTCTAAACGCAATGGCACCCTATGTCACAATATGTGATGCATGGAAATTTCTACATCTCAATCTTCCCAAAATTATTTTTCTGGAAAGATTCCAGATTCCTAGGCATGCATCAATTGTGCTCAGCCATGTCCTTCCCATTATAATTGGGAAATCTCCTTTGTAATTATTTATTTGGATCACCAGGAAATTAGCTGGGTATGACCAACCACCCATGGTGGTAACAATGTCCTCAACCTATTCCAAAGGAATAGTGATGGACTAGTCAGCCATCTCTAAGCAAGTATTGCTCTTCTTGAGTGGAGGTAGGTTCGAGGTTTTATACAATTCTTGTGAGATTAAGTTGACTCTGGAGCCTGAGTCAAGAAGAGCCTTATGAGGTTCATTCCCAATGACCTGAAGATAAATTAGGGGGCTCCTAGGATCAGATAATTTCTTGGGAATGTGACCTACCTTAATCGAATTGATTACAATATGTGTTAACATAACCGTATGCATTGGGTGTGATTTTTTGTTTGAAGGGGGTCCCAAAACCTTATTTGGTATAGTGGTGTTTAGATGTTCAACTGCTGGTGAGGGTGAGGACTTAGTTGGATTGTTGGTTCTGAAGAAAGGTCTTTTCGGCATAAAATTATTAGGACCAACTGAGGATTAAGGATTGGAAGCCCTTGTGACATTGGGTTGTTATGGTTGAGTGGGAAATACCCTTGGCACTATTAGAGCGGTTGGTAGTGGAGCTGCCGGCGTGAGAGGTGCAGATGGATTTGGAGGATGGTATACATGTGGAGCATCCCTTCCAGGAGGGGAAGTCTGATAATATTCCTGAATTGGTTAGTGACGTTGTGGAGTTACATAACCCATAGGGTCACTTGGAGAAATCAGTTGCTGCATGTAGTATCCATAAGGATCAGGCTGCCGCTAAGGGTAGTGTGGTTTCGGTGGTGGCATCCCCCATGACTATGGGTATTGCCAATGCTGATGTTGTCTGATGGGTTGTGGTGGAGTTCCACTTGGATTGTACATCAACGGTTGGTGGAACTATCTTAGGTTACTGTGAGGATAAGGTAACTTCTGGGGTGTCTATCGTCTATTGAGTCTCAGGTTGAGTGCATACACCCAAGACTCTTGTAGATGTGAGATGATTGGACAACATCTCTTAGGATGGTCATAGTGGTAGATCTCACATCCACCATCATCGTCTATGTCCGAATCCACAACCTCATCAGGGATAGTTATTTTTCCCTTATCCTTTACATGTGCAGGGCCTGAATCTCTCCGTATTTTCTTGTTCTTCTCACTACTTCGTTCCTCCTTAGACTCCTCTACAATCTTTAGGACAGTTTCAATTTTATTGTCTAAGAGGAGCCATACTTCTTCTACCTTAGTTGCTACTTCTGTTGTTAGCTTTTGAAGCGGCAAGGTTTTGCTATTCACCAAATCTTCAAGTGGTGACTCATCCTCTTCATCGCAAAATCTCACTCCCTTCTCTCAAAGAGAGGGATTACAGTTATATTCTTCCGTCCTTTACCTTTTCTGTAGCTCCCCTTTTTCTTTGGCTACTTATTCCAACAATTTGTGAATTTCATGGGATCTAAGTTCTGATAGTCCCCCTTGGGCATAAGTCCCAAGGGTTCTCCTAGTTTCATACCTTAGCCCATCTATGATATGATGAAGTTGATCCCTCTATACGTAACCATGGCCTGGGCAACGATGTAACAATGCATAGTACTGGCCCATGGCAGCATCCAAAGGTTCATGAGTACCTTCCTTCCATCCTTGGATTTGCTTACATAAATTAGACACTCTGAAGTATGTCTGATACTTATCGTTAAAGAGTTCTAACATCGTACTCCACCTCCTAATGGTTTCCGGTTCTAAGGACCGGTACCAACTCTCTACTTCCTTGATGAGTGTCCTAGGAAATAAATTTAGTTTTTGCCACTTGTTTTCTATGTTTTGCAAGGTGTAGGCATCGTGGAATGCCTATAAATGATTTTGCAGATCCGCTTTGTATCCCCCTTCGAAGCATGTGATATTGTTCATGTCTAAGCACTGATCCGACTATTCTTTTGATGCCTTGTTGTGATTCTCATAGCCTACGTTATATCTGTCATGCTTCAGGTAGCCAGTATGGGTTAGTCATGGTCATCCCTTTCATGATGTTTATGATGACTCCGTTGTTTCCTACTTTTCCTTCGTTCATGCCTTGATTCTCTTGACTACCCTCGTCCTCTCTCTCGACTCTCTTGTCGAGGTCTCTCATTTCTCTTACCCTTATCCTCTTCATTATGCTCTCCATGATTGCACCCTGATGTGGAAGGAGAGGATGAGTGATGTGATGAAGGCAAAGAATAAGGAGAACCATCACCATGGCGATGTTTCTTACCTTCCCTTCGATGGCTTTAGCCCCAATCGTAATGATGATCTGAGTGCCCATCCTTGTCATGTGTTTTTGTTCCCTCAGTGAATAGCTGGTATTCATGGGGATCAGAACCAAGGGTGTGTATCATGGAGTGTAGGTTCTAATAACCCACCTCCTCACTATTGTTAGGAGGGGGAACATATTTCAATAGTGAACCAGTTATAAGTGGTTCACCATCTCCAATTTTGCTTAGGATGTGCGGGACCTCTTTGCCCTTCAACAGTGTATGTTGGCTCTCCTGCCTTAAGTCTCTCATACGTTGTGTGGCTTTAGGGTAGTAATCCCTTGTGTTGAAATCACCTATAACATATTTATCATAGAGCTGAGTCATGTCGATCTGTGCCAAAGCATGAAGGAGCATGTTGGGGACTACACGATCTGTTCATCTTGATGGAGGATAAAAGTGAAATTAGGTATATACTCATACAGATGAGTATATGTCACCCTATATTGTTGAGGAACCGACTGATTTAGGTTATGTGTTTTTGATTGCTGACTGTTTCTAGTTTTATCCTAGGTGAAATGCCCTTGTGAGAAGAAGAAGAAGACATGATGTCTTATCTAGTGTGCTAATTAACTGTTATATAATTTTTTGTTAATTAACCCTAAGGTTCGTTTAAGCTTCCAATGATGTGAGTAATATCCTATGTTCTACTTAGCGCAAAAACACTTAGTCCCTGGCAACGGTGCCAATCATGAGTGGCAAGGTGCCCCTAAACTCAACCATACAAATTCAAGAATAACACGCGTGATCTGGTCAAACTCTGTAGACTAAGTGCTTACATGCCTCATGGAATACTTAAGGTTAATTATTCGTTGTCTTCCCAGACTTACTTGTATTTTGAAATGTGAAGAGATTAATTAACTAACTCTAACTAACTAACCAATTCTTAATTAACCTAGCGTTAGCATCCATTCCCACTTACCATTCACACCCTGAACCAATGCAACCTTGGTTACCAAATGCTAATCATTGCTAGGATCACTAAGCATAACGCACATGCTCGAAGCGGTCATACTGAGGCACTTAACTAGAAGAGAAGGGTTGAGAAAGGTTTAATAACTAATAAAGCATTAAATTGATAAACAATAAATAATAGTAAATAAAAGTCCTAATTAGCCTATTCCATGCACTGCAAAGTTTATCCAAGAAGTTCATCTTTATTACCATACACAAACTTCTGTTCAGGTACAATGTTTTCTCGAATAAAGATCTGTTCACTTTGGAGCTCCTACTTTAGGCACATGGAAAATATTCTATCTCTGGAGAGATCAAACTACCAGAATTTCGCTACGGTCTTGGCCTAGATTTTAAAATAAGGAAGATCCACCTCTTATTTATAGACTTTGCAGTGCACCGTGATATCACGTACATGATATCGCAGGAGACGACGCGATATCGCGTATGTGATATCACGTGGGATGCGATATCACGGCGAACGCGATATCACATATACGATATCGTGGCCCATGCGATATCACATCCCATCAAGAGGTAAGCAATGTTTACATTAAATTTTTCCATTAATATTACACTTCCTATGGCTACATATGTAGATATTTCATTCAATCTTTTGCTAGGAAACATATGATAAGTGCTAATTTTGAAATAGATCTTTTCTTATATAGTCAATTCACTGTATTCTTTATCTTCCTTTTCATATGCCCACTACAACCACAACTTTCTAATATATATGTCAAATCTAGTTGATATCTATGTCACCTCTGCTCCTTGATTAGGCACATCCAATACCTCTACGATTTCCTTAACTAAGTAAGATATTGAGATTTCTTCAATTTTGACTATAGCATTAGCTTCTTAATTTTTCCAAAACTAGAGTGTTTCTCCTAGATGCTACTCTCTATTATTTGTCAAAGTATGACACAAAGGAAATGATTGAAGTTGGGCCTTAATAGCTTCTAGAGAAAATTCCAAAAATGGACCAAAGTTAAGTTCCACAATTATTGTGGACATGATGGATTTTTCGTAAATAGCCTAAAGGCATTTAAGTGATAGTTGAAACACCACAAAAATCTGTGAGTTTAGCATCTGTCCAACAAGAAGCAGATCCCCATGATCCACAGGCAGCTTCGGCTAGATTCGAAGTCACACAGGGCAATCTTGGAAGTCAAAACATCTGGTTAAGTGTTGTGCCAACGTATACGCCCAGCTTTAAATGATGGGGTGCCAGTGTCTACGCCCAGCGTTCACGCCCAGCGTCTACGCCCAACGTCTACGCCCAGCGTTCACGCCCAGCGTCTACGCCCAGCGTCTACACCCAGCTCTCCAGCGTACACGCCCAGGTACGGCAGAGGCACAAGCTCGACAACAGGATTTCCAATGGCAACATGAAGAATACACCGAAGAGCAAGGATTGAAGCAAGTGGACATCCTTCGGCATATACGCCCAACATTCACCAGCGTATACGCCCCAGCGTACACGCCAGCATCTATCCGTCTACGCCCAGCGTATACGCTCGACATATACGCCCAGCGTATACGCCGGCCTGTTGTATGATATATACGCTCGGCGTATATCATGTTTCTAAATTATAACGCCCGGTCTATACGCCACGTGTCTCCCCGTCCGCTTTTCCTGGTAACCCTACCCCTATAAATAGCCCAGTTTTCCACATTTACCGGGTCCATAGAAATTTACGAGAGCCGACCCAAAGCAATTACGCTGCTGAAACCCTCTTACGCTTACGCTTACGCTGGAAGCCCTGCACGCTGAGCACAGTCCGTTCTTCGCCTACCGTGTCGGCCGGCTGCATCCCTACGTCCACCCGGGCTTTACGTCCACCTTGTGTCCCTACACAACTGCGTTAGACCAGTGCACAACATTTTAACTCTATAATTCATTGTTTACGCTTGTTGCAAGTTCTTTTACAGTTTTACGTTAATTTGGCCCACGCCTCGTTTACGGCTGTTTACGTTCGCGCTCTGCGCTCCGTTTGCATCTGTGGACGTCCACTGTTTACGCTTGTTGCAAGTTTTACAGTTCTATGTCAATTTGGCCCACGCTCCGTTTATGCCTACTTACGTTTACACTCCGGCAGTGTCCGTGTACGCTCACTGTTTACACTGTTTGCATTTGTTTACGCCCTTTGTATTTGGTTACGCCGTTTACGCCCTGTTTTATACATAACCCAGTGTATAACACCTCGGTGGTGCTCGGGGAAGTCCTTGTTTGATCCGCGTCCGGACCATTCAAGGCACTCTGCCTTTGTCTGTTCCAGCTTGCCCTCAAGCAGAGGCAGAGTCGACTGTGCTTATCCGCGGATCTTTTGGTGCTCGTTTCATTCCAGCCTTGCACCGACGATTTCGGTTGGCATAATAGTGTGAGTTGCTATCTCTGGACAAGCATTGGTGGAACATCCACTTCTTGCTATGTGGTAGGATTTTGTTGATGAATGTTGAAGGATTGTGCTTCTTGCTCTTCTTGCTCTTCTTGCAAATTTTGCTTGTTCGCTTGTCCTCTTCCATGGCCTCATGGTTTTTTGCTTGACGGTCATGGAAGTTTTGATTCTACTCCTCTTTTTGGGACAATTTACAATCAATTAAGGGTTTGGAATTATGAGAGTTTTCACATAAATTAGCAATAATTTGATACCTTACTCATACCCTTAGTCATATAAAGTTCTTAGTTCATTATGATTGTAGAGCTAGAAAATGTTCAATAACAACCTCATTAGTACTTTAAATGAGTGCCATGATTAATTAGAGGTCTTCTTAAAGTTGTTTTGGCCTTAACATGAGTGATTTACTTTTAAAAATTCTTAACATGTTTCCTTAGACTTACCCCTATAATACCTTCCGATTGTTAGCAATTTTGAAAAAAATTGAGTCAAATTTCCATTACTAGTACCCTCCCATGACTAAGGTGATTACTTTGACATCATGTAGATTTGAAAATCATGAAAATTAGGGCAATAATGAACAAGTTATGTGCATTAAAAGTTGGAGTGTCAGAGCTCTTAGCTATAAAGAAAAATTGCCAACAATTTCCTTCTTATGAAATTTAGAAATAAATTTTTTTTCTAAGTTCCCCACACTATATATAGGTTTTATGCGTGTAATATTGTAAATATGACATCATAGATGCAATATTGTAGGTGCCTGCGATATCATAGATATGATGTAACCATAGAAAAATCAAGATTTCTGAATGTTTTTCTTAGAAAAAATTAAGTCCCATAGGATAGTTAGAAGATATGTATCATGTTGAAAGGGTCTTGATATGGAGATAAATGTTGAAAGTCTATGATTAAGGGATCTTGGGATATGAATGTATCTGAGGTATTGATGGAATGGATGAGAAAAACAACATTGTTGTGTTATTAGAACAGATAATGTGAATGACATGGGATGTATTTATTTCTATTTATTGAAAAGCTCAAGATGATGTGAAATCGCTTGGCAAGTATAAGCTATAATAGTTATACAAGTGGGTCCTCCCCAAAGTAGGCTCCATCCCTTAATGCCCTTATATAACCATGTCTAAAAGTGTCATTAGGTACTTAAGGAGTTAAATGTAATGCATACCTGTTTAGCAAGACACATTTTAGTACCACCAAGTTAGGAAAATAACACTATGCTATACAAAATCATAAGTTATGATTATTCCAACAGTGAGATGAAATGGGTTTAGAAGGGATTATAGAAATTGGGATGTGAGGTGTCTTACCATAGGAATAATAAATTCTTGTATTTTATTAGTGGTTAGAGTAATCATTATCCTTTCTATTGAAGATTCAATCAAGTCCAGACCACATTCCAATGACATTGAATCATGTCATCTCATGGAATTACAATTGTGTGACCATGAATCTTACAAGGAGTATTGTCACATGGTGTATTGTCCAAGGGAGGAGTTTATTAATGGTGCTTTATTTTATTTTTATGTTTCTAACAAGTTGACTACCTTCGAGCATGGATAACATGTCTTTCTAGTGGAACCTCCAAAAACTTATTTTATGCCCTTTTAATTGTTATTTGTGTCAGACCTTTTTAATGTAGTAATTATTTTATTATTACTTCCATTTTTCATTAGATCTACAAGGATATAGTACAACTTAGTAACATGATGGAACTTATAATAATAATCCAAAAAGAATCCACAAGTTTCCTTGATGTGACACCCTTTTCATTCCCCATCGGTTCTTCACTTTTCTATCTAGGCATAATGATCGCAAGTTTATTCTTAGTTTGATGATGGAAAGAATATTCATTATGGCCATGGTAAGAACCTCTTATTATTGGAATGGATGGATGGATGATGTGGGATCATGGTGCAATTAATTATTCTCCTATGGCTTGATTTTATAGAGAAATTTTCACCTGATTGGGCTACATCTTGCCTTTATTTAAATGTGTTTTATAAATGATCAAAAATTATTTACAAAAGGTTTGAAACAAAGTATAAAAGAAATGGGAAAGATGGTAAAAATCATGAAAAGGTGTAAAAAATGAATAATGTTAAGGAATTGAAAAGTATTAAAAAATATGAAAAATTGAAGAAATGAGAAAGTATAAAAGAATGAGATGTAAAAGAATATGAAAAAATTGGAGTTTCCTTGCACAGAAGACAAATTCTAGATTCAAAATTTGTAACTAGCTTTTTTTTTTTTTTTTTGGAACCACCTTCTTTAATTTGTTCTCCTTTTTCCTTTTTCTAAGAGCAAAAGAGGCTGATCACAAGAATTTGGGCTTGTCTCATCACACGCATGTGTTGTATAAATATTTTCTCCATGGTAGTTTCAAAAAATTATGTAAGCCAGGATCTTTTTTCTTGTTGTGAACATAGCCTTAAAATCAATGGCATTTTGATCATGTGCATTGTCTCATTCTACATCTAATAATCTCTATCTGGCTCCAACGGTTTTACCTTTTAATCAAAATATTGGGATCACGATGATCTTTCTTTTCTTACGTTTTCATTATGTCATGGTTGTGTGTGATAAGAATTAATGTAGAACAAAATAATAAGTGCAAGAATAGAGAAAATATGAAGAGAAAAAAAAATATTTTATTCCAATCTGGTACATCAAAGCTACTATCAAATGGCCTATTTATAATAAGCTAAGTTAACCAAACTCCCATTCTTTTTCTAATTGAACCTGGACATTAGAATTACATCATGATAGCCCATTAAACTTAAGCTAATTCTTGTAATAGAAACAAGATTAACTCCCATTCTTTTCTAACTGAACCTGGAAGATAAAATTACTAATAGACTCAACCATAACTTAAACTTATACTTGTAATAGAAGCAAGATTAATAACTAACATCCCCCCTTAATCCTAATTTGGAAAATCCATCATTTCAAGCACACACTTTATTTGGCAAAGGTATCATACTCTGATGGTTTGGTGAGAATGTCCACCACTTGGTCTTCAAACTTGCAATACACCAACTTGATCTCTTATAACTTGATAACGTATGTTAATGTGTTTACTTTTTCCATGTGTGATAGGATTCTTTGCCAAGTCAATTGCAGAAATATTATCAACAAAAATCTTCATCACATTACCTAACCATATTGCTTGACATGCACTTGAAGCTACAACAAGATATTCTACCTCACAAGTTGAAAGTGGAACTATGGGTTTTTTTTTCCAATGATCATGAACAAGCTATAGCACCAAAATTAAAACAATAACTAGAAATGCTTTTATGTTTATCTGAATCTCCACCCCAATCATTGTCAGAATATCCTATAAGAGCACAATTATTAAATGAGGAATAGAATAAAAAATGATCATAGGTGCCCTTTAGGTGCTAGAGGATTCTTTTGGCCACCTACATATGAGGTTGATGAGGAGATTCCAAAAACCTACTAATCAAACCAACATCATAAGAGATGTTCAGCCTTGTAAATGTGAGGTATCTCAAACTCCCAATAATTTTCTTGAAATAAGTGGAATCAACAACTACCCCTTCTCCATTATTTGACAATTTTGTGCCAACCTCCATGGGAGTTCTCTTAAGATTACAATACTGTATACGAAACTTCTTCAAGAGTTTAGTATCATACCTCTTTTGACAAATAAAAATCCCATCTTCTCTCTGAACTACTTCAATGCCAACGAAATATGACATGAGGCCAAGATTTGTCATTTTGAACTCATGCATCATTGACTTCTTGAAATCTTCAATCATTTTGAGATGATTGCCTATTAATATTAGATTATCAACATAAAGACACAAGAATAATATATCACCAGAATCATTAGTCTTCACATATAAAGCATGTTTCTGGAAACCAGCCTTATGGAAGAATGAGTCAATGCACCTTCCATGCTCGTGGTGCTTATTTTAGATCATACAATACTTTCTTCAATCTATACACCTTATTTTCACTTCCTGCTTTATGAATCCACGTGGTTGCTTGACAAAAACCTCCTTTTCAAGTGGGCCATTTAGAAAGGCTGACTTCACATCCATTTGATGGATTTTCCACTTCTTTTGGGCAGCTAAAGCAATAAAAAGTCCAATAACACTAATAAGAATTAACATGGAACAAAATTAACATGGAACAAAATAACAGGCACAAAAACAGAGCAGTTATGAGGAGAAATAAAAATATTTTATTCCGATGTGGTACATCAGAGCTACCATCAAATGGCCTATTTATAATAGGCTAAGTCCACCAAACTCCCATTCTTTATTTAATTGAACCGGGAGGTTAGAATTACATCGTGATAAACCATTAAATTTAAACTGATTCTTGTGACAGAAAAGGATTAACTCCCATTCTTTTCTAACTGAACCTGGAGGTTAGAATTACTAATAGACTCAACGATAACTTAAACTAATTCTTGTAATAGAAGCAAGATTAATAACTAAGAGTGTGGACCGCTCGTCCATGCCGGATTTAAGCAGCACAAACAATTAACAATCTATAATTTGATCCTTAAGTCAAACCCCACTTAATTTTAAAACCCACTAAAGTTCATTTTGATATTTTATATGTGCAGATTTCTTTAAACTATCTGTCATTTTAGCTTTACTGGATGCCATTCCTTTGCGAAATTTTTGCAAATACTGAGAGGATTTGAAGTCTTTGCCAAAATTTTAATGCTTCAAGGAAACATTTCAATTAATGCTGAAACCACAGGAGGAGGAAGCGGAGGAGAAACCAGTAGCAGGAACAGGCTGTGTACGAAATGGTGGTGCAAGACTACGGTCACATGGACGTGCTGGACGATAAGCTACCCAACATAAAGGGTCGCATGCCTGCGTGTGTCTGCAAATCTGGTGCTTCACGTCGACCGCCAGGGTGCTTCGCGGGCGGCTGCGTCGTTGCATTTGTGTTGGATGGGCAAGCAGTTTTTGCTTCGCTGGTGGCTAATCCTTCTTCTTTTTCTCCTCCTATGAACATTGGGACTCACCAAAGCTTTGTTGTTGTTGGGCTGGGCAGCTCTGCAAATGGCAAGGCAAAAGAGAAAGAGAAAGTGAAAGCTTTGTTGTCTATGGCCGTGGCTGTTGCTTTGGATGGGCGCCTTTCACTGGGCACCTCTTACCTGACCACGTCTAATGTGGAGATGGAGACACAGCGTGCTGTTGTGTTCTGTTTTTGTAATTTTATGGAATTTTCCCCCCTCTTTAATGGTGCTCTTGGTGATTATTTGAATGAGCATTCATGCTTATTTTATTTTAATTTTATCTTTTAGTGTAATCTTTTTCCCCTCTGTAATGATGCTCGTGTGATTATGAGAATGAGCATTCATGCTTAGGCGATGAACCTTTACAAGTATAATATAATAGCATGGAAAAGAAAAGCCTCGTTCTAGTTACATGGTCACAATATATGCGGCTTGCTGTGCGGGCTTCTCTCACCGGTAGAGTCTGTCCGTCCATGTGTAAACTAAAGATTCCATGACTATTTAGGAAATTTCACATCATTTTTATCAAACTAATTCTTGTCCTTGTGGAAAGTAGATAAGAATTTCTAAGGATGAGTATGAGGAAAGAAGCAACTAGCTTCCTGCATCAAGGATGTGGATAGAAAAAACAAAGTTCAATAACAAAAATGTCATATGGCAACTTGGAACATTGATACTCTTGATAAAAAAATAAAATAAATAAAATATATATATATAACCTTTTTATGAAGAGGATGGGTTCTGAGAAAAGAAGCAAGTAGGTTCTCACATCAAAAATAGGTGTGGGTGAAAAATAAGTTCAATGAAAAAAATTTCATATGGCAACCTAGAACATTGACATGCTTGATAAAAAAATCTCTAAAATTATCAATGTCATGCATAGACGTAGAATCACCTCTAAGAAATAAGATGGAAAGGAGATAAAACTAAAGCTCTAAGTGGGGCTTACAAACTCTTCTACTTAGGAAAAGAAAATCATTAAAATAGAGTGGTCATCATATTTGAATTATAGGCATTAAAGTTAGACTTGGAAAGTAGATCATCAACACCAGCATTTATGCTTCATAAATTAGCTTAGAAAACTTCATCAAGTAATATTTTTGGGATTCTATGGATCAAGAAATTCCCCCAACAAGAATGCATATTTATTGGAGGGGATTTTAATGGTCATGTTGGATCTATAAAAATGGGAAATGATAGAATTCATGGAGTATATCAATTTGGAGAGCACAATTATCACTATTGTAATTTGAAAGTGTTTATGACCTTGCAATTTCAAATACCTATTTCTAGAGGAGAAAAAAACATTTAATTATATATAAGAGTGATATAGATAAAACACAAATTGATTATTTATTACTATGCAAAAGAGATTGGGTCATGTAGAAAGACTTCAAGGTTATAAACAGAAAGTTCTTTGCAACTTAGGATTGACTTATGCTCATGGACTTAGTTATATAAAGCTTCAAACATATCATAAGAAAAGGAACTAAATATACAAAGTGATGAAATTTGAAGGAAGATAATATCACCTTATTCAAGGAACAATTGATTCAAGAAGGGGAACCTCAAATTGGAATTACTCTACAAATTGAATTTGGGGCCAAATTAAATGTTAAATTTAGAAAATTGAATAAAAACATTTTTGATGAAACAAAAGGCAAAAAACACATCCCAAAGAAGACATGGTGGTAGACTGCTAAAGTGCAACATGCTATTCAAAATAAGAAAAAATGCTTTAAAGAATAGTGGTAAAGCAAAAACAATGAAGATAGGTTATTATAAAAAATGGTAAAATAAGGAGGCAACAATAGTAGTAGTCAAAGCCAAACATAAGGGGTTGGATAGCTTTTAGAAAAAATTAGGAACAAAGGAGAAAATCTATTTATAAATTGGCAAAAATCAGAAACAAGAAATGTAAAAACATTGATCATGTTAAATGTCTTATAGATATAAAAGAATTTTGGTAAAAGACAATAAAATTTTTGATAGACGAAATTTTTTTTTTAAGAATTATTAAATGAAAAATCTCCAAGTGAAGATATCAAAGAATAAGAACCAATTTCTTTTCTTAATGAACTTTCCTTCTTTGAGGTGAAGATAGCTTATCAAAGATGAAAAATAAAAAGGCAATTAGACTATATAACATTTCCATACAATTTTAAAAGCACTAGGAGATATAGGAGTTTCTTGATAGACACAATTATTTTACAAAATTTTGAAGGATCTAGAAATGGAGCAGGGTCACTCTAATTTAGTTTATTCCTTCAAAACACCCCAAATCAAGAACACATGAAAGGTAAATTAATTTGTAGAAAATAAGAAAATTAGCTATCCTCTATTAAAACTCAACTAGCTTGTAGAAAAGACATCTTTGATGCCTAAAAGACATCTTTTTGAGTTTCAACACGTTGCTAGAAAGATATCTTTGATGTTTGAAAGACATCTTTCTATGTTTAAGTAACCTACAAGCCAGATGTATTTTCCTTTTGAAAGACATCTTTGGAAGTAAAAAATACTTCTTTCACAAAAGAAATACTTCTTTTACAAATCAAAAAGTTCCTTCATTAATGGAACAGTTCTTTCATACTTCTACATCTTACTTCTTGTTCAATACGAATCAACATTAGGGTTTGGAAGAGATGTCCCTACAATAAGAAATGTCTAATAATAAGAGAAAAAACATTGTTGTTTCCATTTATAATAAAAAAGTAGATGTGAAAAATCATGCAAAGTATAAAGGAATTATGCTAATGAGCTATCCTATGAAGCTTTGGGAGAGAGTCATAGAGCAGCATCTTAGACTTGAATCAATAGTATTAGAAAACCAATTTGGATTTATATTATGAAGATCTAGTATAGAGAATATTTTCTTAATATGATAATGAATGTAGGAATTCAAAAAATATAGAGAAAATTTACATATGAACTTCATTGACATGAAAAAAGCATATGAGAGAGTTCCTAGAAAGATTATTTCGTGGACTTTATAGAAGAAAAACATCCATGATAAATATCTTAAAGTGATTCAAGACATGTATGGAGAAGCTACCAATAAAATTAGAACAACTTGTGGAACATCTAATTTTTGAGTCGCAATAGGTCTATATCAAGGTCTATCCTTAGCCCATACTTATTTTCTATTATTATGGATTAGTGAACAAAGGAAATACAAGATGAAATCCCTTGGTGTATGCTATTTATAGATGATATTGTGTTGGTGGATTTAGCTCCAAAAAATATTTCTTCTAAAATGGAGAAGGGATGACATGCTATAGAATCAAAAGGATCAAAAATTAGTAGAAGACATAATATATAAAATATAATTTTAGTACTAGCATAAACAATGATGGACTAGAAGTGTCAATCCAAAGCTAAAAATCCCTCACTATAAATAGTTTTGCTACCTAGGATCAATCCTTGAATCAAATGGTGAAATTGATTACGATATAAGAAATAGAATTAAGGAAAGATGGTCAAAATGAAGACAAGATAATGGTGTTGTATGTGATAATAAAATACGAATAAAAATAAAGAGAAAATTTTATAGAACTTTAATAAGACCTGCTATCTTATAGGATGTTGAATAATCGAAAGTACAAAAGAGGCATGAACCACAAATCAATGAGTTAAAAATGTGAATGCTTAGATGGATGTTAAATGTTTCCAAAGGAGAGAAATTGCATAATACATATATTAGCGAACACTTGAAGTAGCTTCTATCACAGATAACTTACAGGAATGGTAGCTTAGATGGTTTGGTCATGTGCAAAGAATATCAAATAATGAGCCTATAAAAAGGGCTTGCTACCTCATTGTTCCAAGAAAGCCACCAAAAGGAAGACCAAAAGAGATATGGAAAAAATATTAAGAATGATTTTAAGAAATTTCAAATAAACCAAGATCTAGCTCTTTATAGAGGCAAATGGTGAAAAATAACTCATGTAGCCAACCTCATTTTGTTGAAGCAAGGCTAAGATAATGATGATGAATTATTATCATGCATTATGCAACTCTTTAAAAAAGCATGATATGGAAATATTTTCTTTAGGTGAAAAAAATAAATCTAATGATCAACAATAAATTACTCTTGATGGATGTGATATTCAATAATATAAGTATGTTGATTTCTCATATTATATGTTCCTTTTCTTTATAGTTTGGGGTGGGGGTGGGGAGAGGGTGTGTGGAATCCTAAAATAATTATAATATAGGTATACTCTAAGATATAGAACTTAGTATTATCCATCAAAATCAAACCCATGACTTGGAGCTTTCAAGTCAAGAGTCTTACCACTAAGCTAACACATCATTGTGTTTTCCGCTTTATAGTTTCTTTTAAGTAGCAAACATAGGGGTTTGTAACACAATCGCCTCACCAAAGTAAGGTAGATGTGATTCCATAAATAAGAGTGTTCTACCACAAAGCTACTTTATTGCTATCACATCAAGAGAAGGTAGAAATTCAACCCATAACCTACTCAACAAGAGGTGAGTGTGTTGACCACTATACTACAACCTTAGGTGCTTTTGTTTCCCTTATAGTTACAATGTAAAAGAGATTTTGATAGAAATAGATAAATAAAATACATATTAACAAGTAGTTTTATAATTCAAATCTAAACATAACAGAACAATTTAGATCAATGAATTAAAAATAGGAAGTTCATGTAATGGATGAAGAAGATTCATTATCTCAACATAATAACATTAAACATTACAAATAAATCATAACATTAAAATTGTTTAGGTACTAAATTATAATACCCTGGTTTTAAAACATCCTTGCTTTTCTTTATATGTTTTGTGACTTGAACCTTGGATGCATGATGTCTAACCTACTTCTTATATCTTTGACATAGTTATATAGTGTGTTTTGCATATGTTTTATGGTTGTTAGCATATTAATATATGGTTATGGTAAAATAATATTTATATTCTTATATTTTTATTTTGTGGGAGGGTGTTGGAACTTCGAATAATTGAAACATAGGTATACCCCAAGATTTATATAACTATATAACTCAACACTACCTAGCAAAATCAAACCTGTAACTTGGGGTTAGTATGCCAAGATCATACCATTAGGGTAACAACTCATTGTTGTATTTTTATTTTATGATTAATGTCTTGGCATTATGATTATATTTTATTTTAAGTATATGTGCACTAACCTTGTTGGGATTATAATAAGCATGTATGATAAACTTAGTTAATCTATGTGTATGGTAAAATAATATTTATAGTGTTGCTATTTTGTTATTAAGATCTTGGCATTATGATTATATTTTATTTTAACTATATGTGAACTAACCCTATTGGAATTATAAAAGACAAGTATGATGAATTAGATAGGTATGTGTTAATGGTAGGTTACTCAAACATTTAGCTCATTATCTTATTAGGCAACAGGTTGCTAGTTTGAGTCATGTTTGAGGCATCGATTATATTTCTTTATAATTCTTTTAAAGTCTCTATTGGCTATATATCTTAGGGTGTACTTATAGTCATGCTTCTAGGTTTCAACACCATCCCCCTAGATTGGTTAAGGTACCTAACATTCTACTTTGACTCATGATGTTTATATGATTGGTTTCTTAATGTATTTACTTACTTAATTATGTCACTTTGTTACTATTTTAATTTCTTGTTCAAAATATTAGAAGCTACATTTTAGAAATATAGCTTGTAGATGATATTGCTGGGGTTTAAGCCTTAAAACATGTATAGATCAAAACCTAAATACCTTTCATCTAAGATTTTAGTATATTAACATATGTTCCAATTTCATAAATAAAAGGATTTGAGAATAGAAATATACATTTTAATTTTAAAAAGTAACTATATGTGATTTTAAGCTTTAGTCATCCAATAGAAATGTTAAAGTCTTAATTTAAAAGCTCCAAGTTATTGGTTTGATTCTAGTGGGCAATGTTGAGTTATTAAGTTCTACTATTTGATTGTTCACTATTATTTGATTATTTTAATTGTTAAGTTGAGATTGTTGAATTTTTGTCATTTTGGGCTTGTTTTATATGGGAATTTGTATTGACATTTTTTCCAAATCATTTTTTTTTTCTTTTTGATGAATTCATGAAATTTATGGAAACCCCACATACCTTTCTTCTCATATATTTTATGGTTATTTTATATTAGTTCTTAATTTGAATGGGATTTTGCTCAAATATTGTGGAATTTCGGCTATTTTGGAGGACATTTTGGATATTTTGGATTTTGAATATGATAAAATAATATATATTGAAATTGAGTTTGCTTAGTTAATTCATAAGTTCATAGGTGGCTAAGAAACTAGTCAAGAACATACCATTGATCAATTGAGTCTAATGATATACAATGAGACATAGTCAATATCTATTCTTCTAAGGTAAGTATTATGATCATTGAGGATGTTAATGGTGAGGCTATTACTGAAATCCAATAATTAGGGGCTTGCTTAAGTTATTAGGATATTCTAATACTATTAGTAAAGTTATTTCAAGATATGTTCATATATTATTGGTAGTGATGGTAACCAATACCTATCCTCTAAAGATTCCTTAATTGAAAATAAATTATTTAGATTAAAAAAAATTGTAGCATTTCTAGACTTTAAAAAATTGTTGACTATTTGATTAGAAACCTTTGTAGAAATTGTATCTTATGAATTTTTATTCAAGCCATATATACGCCATGGATAAGAAAACAAAATAAAATTTCTTATTTAAGAATCACTAATACCCTTAGCACTCAAGTACTCATTACATGCACACTTGGATTCCAAATCAAATTCTCTCTGAACTTATGAAATCTTTATCAAGTTCTCTACCTAATCATATGCTAAAGTCTTATCTAAGCTTTAGTTATCATAGTCACATAGTACAAATATGGAAACTTTTATGGTATTTTAGCAAACTTGAAAATGTGATATCTCAAAACTTTTAACTTTGATAAAAAATTATGTTTTCAAATATCCTCAACACATTTATAAGGTTATATTTTAGGTAGGACATCATCCTAAGGTACTTCTTTATAAAACTAATTTATGCATTATGTAATTATAATTAAAAAATGAACTCCAAATCCTAGTTAAATGACAAAATGTAATAATGGATATATTTTGTGTAGGGTAAGGGTTTAAAATTGGACCACAAATAGAGTATTATATAATCACATGTGTATAATAAAAATAAAAGATACATAACTATATATGCATAAGAAAGAATAAATATGCATATTTGAGTCTGCATAATAAAGATTGAATATACATAACTAAATGTGCATAAAGAATAAAATATGCATAGCCAAATACTTGTTAAGGCATAATAATTGATAAAAAGAAAAACTTCTTGGGGCAATTTCATTTCAACATTTAATCATTAAATATATAGTATATCTATGATAGAGCTCCAATAGTAGTAAAACAAATAATACAAAATTTTAACAAAATATCCTTTAGAGTGGATTGCATTTACTTATGTAGGAAGCTAACTAACTAAGAACAACAATAATAGTAATAATAGTAATGTAATCCTATGATTTAACCAAACATATTAAAGCTAATCTATTGAAATGCATCTAATAACATTAAAAAATTAATCACATGTAATAAATTAAATAATTAAATCTATGCAAATTTCAAGGTTGTGACTTTCATGAGATCATGGTTGGTATTTTTAAGAGATCCAATAGTTGAGAAAATGGAATATCTTTTGAAAGAACATGTAGCAAAATCCTAAGTATATTTATTGATGAAGCATCAAAGTGTCACATAAATAGGCCCCTGTTGACATGGCCCTATCTATGTGGCATTGCCTCATCAACTGGACTATTTCAACGTAGTGTTTGCTACATTTATGGGACATTGTCGATGTAGCTCCACAATAAAGTCTATAAATATGCACTTACTAGTTGAGTTTATAGGGAAGAAATGTCATAGTTGTAGTAGAGCTCTTGTAGTTTTGTCATTTAAGAGTTAGAATATTTCTCTAAGTTTCCATAGTAGGAGTTAGAAAGTGTATAGATATTTATTTCAGCACTGATGTACCTAAGCACACCAATGTAAATGACAATAAAGATGAGCCTTTTAATCAGACCTTGTAGCACTTGGAATAGATTAATGATTTATTTCTACATTTACTATTTTCATTAATTATATAATAATTAGACTTCAATTGATTAATTAAAAAAACTAAATAGATAAAACACATAAGTACGACTGCTTCGAGCATAACATACAACACTTGGTAATCCCAGTAGCGCTTAATGATTAGTAGCCTAGTAGTGTTGTATGCATTTGGGATGCGTATAGAAAGTGGGACCAAATACTTATGTTAGGATTAGTTAAAGATTAATTGATTAGTTAAATTAAAATTATCTATTAAATTACTTCATTTATTATTTTAAAGTACCAGGAACATAAAACATAAAATAATAAAAATCATATGTCTCGATTACACTTAATCATACCTTTATACATCACAAGTGTAATTAGAAAGATAATGAATGACTATTAGAAAAAGTTCACTTCCTGGAGGCTAGTGTACTGGAAGATAGAGTCCATAGAATTCGACCAAATCGCACATGAATGCTTAGTCATTTGTATGATTGAGTGTAGGGGTACTCACCGCTCATCATTGGCACCATTGTAGGGGACTCTTTCTATTTGAAACATGTGCCATCTAGGTTTAGTAAACATCATTAACATTATTGGAAGAACCCTAAGGTCAAAATCATTGTTACAATAAATATAATCACATAGCACATTGATATCTTATTTGTATTGAAAAATTTCTTCTTCTAATAGGTGCAATGATGCTAAAATGCTAGTCCATTAAGAATGTAAGGTGATATATACTCATCCAGATGAGTATGTGCTTGACTTCACCTTCATCCTATATCAATATGAAAAATTGCAATGGCAAGATATGGAAGGCAACATTATAATGCCTCCCGATCAATCTATGCCTAGGATGCTACTTCAAACTCTTAGGAGGTTGGGCATCCAAGATCTTTAAGATAAGTACATTATGCATGATTATGACTATCAAGACTACCATTCCACTAAAACACAATGCAAGACATATCAACAATAGAAGAAGCAGCATGAGATTATGAAGGAGAAATGGTTCACCAATCCCTTATTCTTACTTAACCAAAACAATAATGAGGGCCCTCCCTTTGGGGGTTTTAAATATGGAAATTCTCCATTCCTTATTATTGATGATGGGGGTGTGGCCCTAAATCTATAGTCCACTATCAACAATCCAGGTTTAGGTAAAAATGTAAGTCAATGTAGTGGCTTAGAGAAGCATCAAGATGAGAAGAAAACTGATGAATGTGACCATGATAACCATAGAGGAGTTGGTAGACACCATGGTAGTGGTAGTTCTCCTCCCTCATTGCCCTCTTCATCTACATATTTTTCTTCCTCTTTTGGTTCTGACAAACATCACAAAAGGAACAATCATGATGAAGGGGAATAATAGGACAACAACGATGATCGATGGATCCACCATGAATGAAGGGGTGGCAAGGGACATCATCAACATCATCAAAATAATGATGATGATAAGCCTTTTTTGGTAACTCAAATCATGCTAAATATTGTAGAGGCTATAAGAATTTCAACCAGACATGTGAAAGATAGTCGAATGAGATGACTTGATATGAAAAATATTCCCGAATTTGAGGGGGGATATAACTTTGAGCCATACACACATCTTCAAGGTTTTCATAATGCTTATGCCTTAAAAAATATTGAAAATTATTGGAAAAAATTAAAGCTATTTTCTAGGATACTCATCAAGGAAGTAGAAACCTGGTACTAGTCCTTGGAGCTAGAATCCATCCGTAGGTGGAATACAATGCTAGAGTTATTTAATGATAAGTATCAAACATACACCAGAGTGTCTAACCTAAGAAGGTAGATCCAAGGGTTGAAGTAAGGAAACCATGAACCCTTAGATGCTGCCATGAATAGATACTATTCTCTCATACATCGATGCCCTAACCATGGTTATTCTCAAGGGTAACAACTTCATCATATCATAGATGGACTTTGATTGAAAATGAGTAGAACGCTTGGGGTCTATGCCTAAGGGAGACTATCAGAACTTCAAGTCCATAAAATTTAAAGGCTAATTAAGTGGGTAGAAAAAGAAGAAAGAGAGTTAAGGAAATAAGAAAACACTGAAGAATACTATAGGGATCTTTTCATCAAAAAGAGAAAAGTTTGATTTTGTGACAATGAGAAGGAGTCACCACTTGATGAGGTGGTGAAAAAAATAACCTTGCCAATTCTAAAATCTATGTCTAAAATTTTAGCCAAGGTAGATAAAATGTGGGATTTATTAGATGAAAAATTCTAAACTAGTCTAAAATTTTTGCAGAATCAAGGAAGCAGAGTAGTGAGCATGATCGTAGGAGGCTAACAGAAGTTAAACGTGCCTACCAAAGGTGTAAGGTCAAGATAGCTACAGTAGAGGGCATGACAAAAATTGAATTATATGATGATGATGGGAATGAAATTAGACAATATGAACATCCTAAGGAATTTTTCCCCATCATGTTACACTTATATGAGTCTAAGGTTTATTCTTTGAATCCATGACTAGCAAAAAGATAAACACCCAAAATACTACCTTATCCTCAAGGTGATCCTAGATAGTTCCATCAACAACAACAATATTATTCAAGTGGAAATCCACCACAACAATACAAGTAATATCAAAAGTGGCACCAACCATAGTCATGGGGTACACCACCACCAAGGCAATAGTACCCTTATAGGCAACCAAATCCATATGGGTATTATGTTTAGCAACCCTTATCTCTATGTGATTCTTCTAGTCATGTTTCTTCTTTCCAACATCACTACTACCCTCTTAAATACTACAAAGCTCATTCTTGACATTCCAAGAGAGATAGCATATTTTATCCTTATCCTCCTCCTCTTCCTACACCTATTCCTCCATCCTTAATGTAGCTACTGCTTGTTCCATCCATGCAAGCTGAAATTTTAGCCTAGATGCAAGAATGCAATGCTACCAAGGTCATCAATCTACAACTAGTTCATCAACCAATGGGTTCAAAATCTCATGCTTGTATAAGACCGTTATTCCAAATCAATATATATACTAAGCCCTCATAGACTGAGGTAGCTCGTCACCCTAATCCTACCTCATCCTTTGAAAACCATTCCATCATGTCCTCTTAAAATCAAATGTCATTCAAAATCCATACTGTTATGCTTACTCATGTTGTATTTGATTGGATCCAAGCTATTAACCTTCCTAGGAAATTAGCTAATCTTGTAAGTCCTCTCATGCATTTACAAATTGCTAGGAATAAACCATGTAAAGCTCTTCTTCCTTTAGGTTCTAGTATAAACTTGATTTCTCATGAGATATATACTACCTAGAACCTACCACCTCTCAAGAAGAGTAATATCAAATTGGAATTGGTAGACTAGTCCATCAATGTTCCATTGGGACTAGTTGAAGACATTGTGAACACTATCTTTCAGTGATCTTATCCTACTAATTTCTTAGTAATCAAGGTTAAGAACTATAAGGAGGACTTTCCAATTATTATGGAAAAGACATTGCTAAGCACTATTGATGCAATATTGGTTATCATAGATCACTCTATAGAGATATCTAAGGAAAATTCATTTGGAAAGATCAAGAACATACAAGTTTCGTGCATTATGTATAGCAAATAGGGTGCAATTGCATGCAAAAACTCTAGTCTATAAAATGAGCATCTATTTCCACATGCAAGTAGTGTGCACATGAGGTAAATATTCAAAAGTGACTGTACATAGTAGCCACAAAACAAGAGGGCACCTAGTGGCTAACTGCCAATTCTAAATGCAACATAATGTGCATGGAACCTACTAAGAGTCTGACATACACTTATGTCATAAGAATGGATGAACAAGAGTAAGTTAATCATCAACTCTTTGATAATGAAAATGATGATACTAATTGGAAAGAGTTAGAGATCTCTAATAATTTCAAAGAGGAGACCCTAGAGTTAAAAACTCTACCTACTAACCTAGAATATGCATTATTGAAAAATGACAAACTAGTCATACTTGATGTTAAACTTGTTCCCAAGAAGAAAGCAATGCTATTGAAAGTGGTTAACATATGTCCAACAACATTTACTTGGTCATATCCTAAACTCACTAGAATTGATGCACTAATATGCAATCACTACATTTACACAGATCCATCCATTAAGCCAAGGAAGCAACCACAATGGTGGTTGAACCAAAAATTGAAGAAAATTGTCAAAGGGGAGATTGAACAACTCCTTAAGGTAGGGTTTATCTACCCCAATGTAGATAGCAAGTGGGTTAGCCCACTCATGATAGTTTTAAAGAGAGGTGGCAAATGGCAAGTTTGTATCAACTTCAGGCTGTTAAACATGGCAACATTCAAAGATCATTTTCCATTACCATTCGTTGATCAAGTTTTAGACACTATACATTGGCATTGCTATTACAATTTTTTAGATGGTTATAGTGGCTAAATCTAGATTCTTGAGTCCAAAAGACTGGGCCAAAACAACATTCATGAGTCCCTGGGGGACCTTTGCCTATCCTAAGATTCTTTTTGGTCTTTGCAATGCTCTTACCACTTTCCAATGTTTGTTATTAAGCATATTTCAATAGAAAATAGGTAGGGGAGTGGAAGTTTTTATAGATGACTTCTCCACTCTTAAATATCCTTAAGAATGTACTAAAAAGATGTGTGGAATCAGACCTATAGCTCAATTAGCAAAAAAGCCATCTCATGATCTAAGAAGGCATTGTATTAGGGAACCAAATTTTGTAGAAAGGGATCAAGGTATATCCCAAAAAGATAAGGGTCATCCAAGAAATTACATACCAACCAAAAACTATCAAATATGTTTAGTCATTCCTTGGACACATTGGTTACTACTAATGATTTATAGAAAATTTCTCTAAGATTACAAAACTGTTGGTGGAGCTAATAAAGAAAGATTCTTCCTTCATTTGGATCAAAGAATGCAAAAGTGCATTCCAAAGAATCAAGCAAAAGCTCCTAGAGACTTCAATTCTACAAGCACCTGACTATTCTAGACCATTCCATATCATGACAGATGATATGCTTACGTAGTTGAATGATAATAAATGTTCATATTACATCCACTAAGCAAGTTGGAGCATTGTGGGTGCACAACTAAATTGCACCACTATAGAGAAAGACCTAATGATGGTGGTGGATGATCTAGAAAAGTTCAAGAACTATGTGCTTGGGTATAAAGTATTTATGCACATTGATCATAGTGCCATCTCCTTCCTCATGAACAAGCCAACGGTAAGCCCCTATGTCATATTGTAGTTGGTGATCTTGCAAAAATTTTATCTTATAATGGTAAAGAAAAAGGGGATTGAAAATGTGATTACTGATCACTTATCTCAGTTACAATGAAATAGCAAAGAGGAGGAGACCTTGCTCTCTAACCAATTTCCTAATGAGTTCCTCTTTGTTGTTGTAATAAATGATCAAATGCTTGCAAAATCAAAATGGTATGATGGAATCCTCATCTATCTTCTCACTTAGGAGATGCCATTGGATTAGGACTACTAGAAGAAATAATAATTTCTTCATAGAGGTAAGCACTTCATGAAAATCAATGAACACCTTTACAAGGTGTGTTCTGATGGCCTAATTCGTTGGTGTGTACCTGATACAAATTAATTGCACATTCTCTGGGATGCTCATGAGGGTCCTTGTTATGGCCACTATGATGGGAGACACATGACTAAAAAATTTACAATGAAAAGATACTATTGGTCCATGATCTTCAAGGATGCTCACCATTTTTTTCAATCATGTGAATGTTGTCAATGAGATGGTGAGATGACTACACGTATGGAGGATCCTCAACAATGAATTCAACTACTAAAAAACTAACATATATGGAGCATATATTTCATGGGTTCCATCACATCCATATCTAATGGAAAGGCATATATAATCATCACAATTGACTACTGTACCAAATGGGCAAAAGTAGCAACTGTCATTGACTGTACATCATCCACTACTGCTCAATTTGTATAACAAAATGTTATGAATAGGTTTGGGATGCCACATGCATTGATTTTTGACAATAGAGCCCATTTTACATGTACTATTAAAAATCTCATGAAACACTTGGGGGTTAAACATAAATTAACAACACCCTATCATCCCCAAGCCAACGGTCAAGAAGAGGTGACTAATAGGGAGATCTAACAAGAACTATTAGTAAATATAGGAGAGACTAGAGCACAAAACTCAATGATGCCCTTTAGACCTACCACTTAACATGGAAACTTATTATTGGCTACTCTCCCTATGAGTTGATGTATAGAAAACTTTCAATACTCCCAATTTAATCCAAGCTCCATACACTCTTAATGGCCAGTGACCTAGATCTTGACCTAGGTTTGGCACAAAAGGAAATACTAATAAACCTAAATGTGGTAGAAAAAAATCAATTAGTAGCCCTAACCTGGAATAAAGTGTACAAGGAATTTAACAAACAATGAAATGATCTTAGAATATGGCAAGTAAAATTTCAACCTAGATATAGGGTCCTCTACTAGAAATCCACACATGTACCTCAACAAAACAAATTCCAAACATTGTGGAAGGGGCCTTATATAATTCATAAAACCTTTTCCTTTAGGGCCATGATGATATACAAAATTGAAAGCCCAAAAAAGAAGCAAATTTTCAACATCCAAAAAATAAATCCTTTCCATGAGCCTAAGATAGTGCAACAAATACTTCAATGGATGACCAACCATGCTTAATTTGTTGGATCTCCTCCTTCCAACTCAGTCAAGGGAGAGATAGTCATTTGTTCTAATCATATACGTAGCTCCTTATTTTTTCTATTTTTTGTTTTATGCATTTTTGTTTTTTCAAATTATTTATTTTACATCTTTTAAAAAAAATCCTATTTTACACCATTTTCTGTTTTACACCATCGTTAGTACATTTAAATCCTTCTTGAGTATTTTACACTTTCTTATATATTTTACTTTATTTTAGTGTGATTTTCTAAGTTTTTCTAATAAATGTGCTTTATGCCAATAGGACATAGTGCTGCTATAGCTATTGTTAATGGTGGTCTATACTTAATGTTTTGTTTGCTAATGTCTAGTTTCTACAGTTGAATTTTTATACTGATGGCTAAGGCATGGTTTCTTTTTCATGGAATAGGTAGTGAGTCTATGACATCCACCCATCCACAAAATTTATGGTTTTCCTTATTTTGGAAGTATGAGATCCCATTCATTAAATAAACTTTTAATAAATTTATGACCTTGCTAGTTTCTAGAATTGGGAAGGATTCAAAGATTTGCATAAGGTGTGACTTCAAGTNTAGAATTGGGAAGGATTCAAAGATTTGCATAAGGTGTGACTTCAAGCGGACTTAATACTCTTTTTACTCTTCTACTTACTTGGATGCATGAGTGTTTTTATATAATTCTTACCATTCCATGTCAACAAATAATAGGAAGTTGAGTAAGTCTTTGCATGGTGTGGTTTCCATCCAAAGAGAAAGAAAAATAAAAAAAAGAAAACAAAATAAAAAAAATAACATGATGGGAATTTAAATCACACACCTTAAACAAATAAATAGGCTACAAGCATTGGTTATAGGGGTAGAAAGACATGTTATCCATGCCTAAATGTCCCTTCTAAATAAGGCCCTCTCTCACTTCCTACTTCTTTTTCTTCTTCTTAAGGAATGATAGTTGTTTTGTGGGAGCACTCTTATGTCTTGAGGAACTGCATTGGTCTTGGAGTGGTGATGAAAAGTTACTAAAAGTAGTTAGTTTTAGTCTAGACTAAGGATCGACCTTCTTATGTCAATTAAAAACAAATTCACAAGGGACTTCTTATGATGTTAATTCAGAATTCCATTCAACCTTCTCCATCATTTATTCATGCTACTTGTAAATCATCTCACTATCAATGTCCATGTTCTTATTTAGTGTCTTTATCTAACATACTTAGATTCTTTGGTAAAATCTTCTAGGTTTTTGTCCTTAAGTTCCATCAACCATTAATCACCTATGGGGCACACCAACTCCTTAGGGTTAGGTTATGTAAGGGTAAAGAGGGCATCTGCCTGTTATGGGAAGGACTCACTTACATGTCTCTTGGTTGACTTCATTAAGCATCTTATCCTTAGGCATTCTTGCAATCGATATCTTTTGTACATCCATCTTCTACATCCAACCATGTGCTCCTTTACATATTTTCTTTAATTCACACATTCTTCATCAACATTTTGAATTTTTAAGATTTCAAAGATCCTCTTTAATGATTTCATCATATTTTTAGCTTTTCTAGGATACCATGGACCTCAAATTTATTCAAAAATTCCTTGTTTTTTTTTGAAATATTAAAGTTTAAAAATTTTGTTTATGAATCCCATAAACAGGACCCCATTGATGGAGCCCATGCATATACAAGGCCCCATATATGTGGCCCCATCAACACAATGCAAAAATACTATAAATATGCACAACCCTCCTTAGGAATTTTCTCATTTGCTCACAAATCCCAAGGGAGTTTTTCAAATTTTTAGAGCCCAAAATCTTCCAAAGCCCATAACTTCCTAATCGTTTACCCAAGTCACTCTATTCTTCATTGTTGTAGCTCTCAGAGGTATGCTCTTAGTCATGGGGACCACAAATGTGCCATTTTTAACAAAAACGTTTTCAAAAATTTTCTCGCTCACAAAGGTTTAACAAAGAAGTCAACATTTAAACACCAAATTATAGAAGTTAAAACTTTCCAATGAGCTTCAATGATACTTATAATAAAAATTAATTAATAAAATAAGAATAAAATAATCAATCTTCCATGGTCCAACCATATCCAAGTGTAATTAACTAACAAGATAAGATATTAAAATATTCAAAGTTACATATTATATCTACTAATCTGCAAATGTGTTGTGATCATAGATGGCATCGATAGGCAAAAACACACACGAAGGATGACCAACTCAACCAAGGGAGAAATGGCCAAGAATAGGCCTAGAATGAACCAATTGCAATCCATGCCACAATACCTCATAGGAAAAAGGCTGAAGTAAAATCTATTCATTAGATTCCAAAACCAGTAGCAACTACCACCTCCACCTGCCACTCAGAAAATTATGTCTAACATCACTACAATATCCTAATGGTTGCATGAGTACTGAGAATGGCTTTTGAACAAGTAAGAGAAATGAGCAAGAACAAGCAGTAGACACCCATCTATGTAGTAGCCAGTGATGATTCACCTAAATGAGATGGCCTAAACAATCAACCTGATCGAAGGAGGTGGATCCATTTTCTCTACCCAATGAATGTAGTTGTCTATGAGGCTGAATCCTAGCACTAGATAGGTAATAATATCTCTTTCAGAATAGCATCCACTCCCAGAGATTTTTGGGAATGCTACAACCTTTTCAATGCACTTCAAGGAAGGTGAGGAGGTAATAGTACTAGTGATGTAGCACCAAGAGCAACAAACAATAGTAGAGGTGGTTGCTAACAAAATTACCAAAACACTTAATGCACCTACAAAATTTGTACCAGATGTCACTACACTTAAAGATATGTAGATGTCTTTAGGAATCATAAGTGGTAGATTAAGTATAGCACAACATGAATAATTCTTGGACCAACTAATAGGAACTATGAAACTACTTCTAGATGTCTATGATCTTTTGAATAGTATTACTATAACCTAATCAGATCTACTAGAGTCAAGGGGAAAAAAATTTATTTTGGAAGGCAACTCAAAATAGCCAATGAGCTAAATCAACACTTGGCTATTGAAGTTACTAAATTGAGAGCCTAGATTGTTGAGCCTACATTTCTCAATCCAACATTGACAATAGATGAAGCTCTTGAATAGCTTCACACTAGGTTGAAAGGGGTTGCGGGCATAATGGAGATGATGGTGTTCGACTGATCCTTAGTAGAGTCCACCCAACATAAGATTTAGAAGGGCTTGGATTTGACTTGCTAGGAGAATGTGCAACTAACCATAGAAAACCATTGCCTATGAAATGTTGATGTGCATAAGCAATAGTTAATTGATTTTATCCATCAAAAGTAAGAGAAACTAGAAAAGGAAAATAATGTGGTCTTGTATACAGGATCTTGTATACATAGGGGGTTCATTGACAGGTACCCATTTATGAAGGGTGTAAACAAAATTATTTCAACTTGAATTTCTTAAAAAATACAAAAAGATTTCTAATGAGACTGGGGTCCAAGGAGTTCTAAAAAAGCCAAGAATTTGATGGAATCATCAAAGAGGGTCATTGAAAGTTCAAAAATTGAAAAATTAGGTGGAGAATGTTTTCATTGAAGAAATTGCCTTAAGGAGTGCATATTGGATGCATCATATGAGGCACATGAAGGTTTGGATTGTGGAAATTTCTAAGTACAAGGTACTTAACTAATCCAACTAAGAAATATGCAAGTGGATCCTTCCCATAGTAGGTAGATGTCCTTTTTGCCCTTGCATAACCTCAACCTAAGGAGTCTATGAACCCCATAGGTGATTAATGGTTATGAAAGCTAAGGATCAAAGCCAAAAATGATCTACCTAAGAATTTAGACATATCAAACCAAGACATGGAATAAGGACATGAACATTGACAATGAGGTGGATCATATAAAGGATAAATGAATGAGAGAGAAAGTGGAATGGAGTTTTTAATTAAGATCACATGAAGTCCCTTATGAATTTTTTGGTTAAATGACATGATAAAATCCATCCTTAGTCTAGGCCAAAACCAACTATGTTTAGTCACTTTGCATTACCATGCTAAGACCAGACCACCTCCTTGTGATACAAGAGTGCTCCCACAGATCAATCACTATTCCTTATAGAGAAGAAAAAAGAAGTAGAAAGTGAGAAAGGACCTTAGTTAGAGGGAACCTTCAAGAATGGGTAGCATGTTTTTCTAGTCCCATAACCACTACTTGTAGCCCATTATTTTTTCTAAGAGGTGTGCTTTAAATTTTCATCATCATCAATGTTTTTTTTTTCTTTATCATTTTTTCATTTTCTCTGTATTGTTTTGTGTTTTTTATGTTTTTTTAGATGGGAACCAGACTGTGTAAATATTTATTTAACTTCTTGTTATTGGTTGACATAGAACAATAATAAATCCATGAAAACACTCATGCACACCAGTAAGTAGAAGGGTATAAAGAGTATTGAGTTCCCATGAAGTCACACCTTGTTCAGGCACCTAAATTCTTTTCAAGTCTAGAAACTACCAAGGTCACAAATTTGTTAAAGTTTCTCTTAATGAAAAGNACCTGTCATCAACTATACATCATCCACTACTACTTAATTTTTTTAAANTTGTGGATGGATGGATGTCATGGACTCACTCCTTGTTCCATGAAAAGGAAACCATGTCTTAGTTATCAATACCAAAATTTAAAAATAGAAACTAGACATTAGCAATTAAAAAAATAAGTACAAACCACCATTAACAATAGCTACAACACCACTTTGTCATATTGGAAAATGGCACTTTGTTAACAAACATCTAGAAAATCACACCCAAAACAAAGAAAATTATAAAATAAAGCGTAAAATATTTAAGAAAAATCAAACTTAACAATGATGGTGTAAAAATAAGAAATGGTGTAAAATGGAAAAAAGTATAAAAAAAGGGCGTAAAATAAACAAAGTGTAAAAAAAATGTGTAAAAATAATAAAAAATAGAAAAACTAAGAAGCTACATAAATGGTTGCCATGAATGGCCATCTCCCCCATGAGTAAGTTGAAAGGAGAAGATTCAAAAGATTGAACGAGGTTGTCCATCTGATGAGGTATTCGTTACACTGGCTTACTGGGGCTTGTGGAAATGTTTATTTGCTGAATGTTAACCAATTGTTTCTTATTTGGGCTTTCAAGTTTGTAAATTATCATGACCCCAAAAGGAAAGGTTTTGAAAATTTTATAATACCCCTCTCACAATGTTTTAAATTTAGTTCATTGTGGAACATGTGTAGGGTTCCAATAGAGGACCTTAACTTTCCTGATTCTTAGCTTATGTCATTGCTTGCTGAATGTATTATGCACTTCATTCAATGATAGGGCCACTAATTGATTTTCATCTAGCACATTAAGATTGATAAATTGTTCTCTTTATGATAGACTTAGGTTAAGATCCAACTCACAAGCTGCTAAAAGTGTCCAAAGCTTGGATTGAATAGGAAGTATTGGTAGTTCCCTATACACCAACTCATAGGGAGTTTCCATGTTGAGTGGTAGGCCTAGAGGGAATCATTGAGTTTTGTGCTCTAGTCTCTCCTACATTTACTAATAGTTTTTATTAAGATCTTTGTAATCTCCCTATTGTTAACCTTTGCTTGACCATTGGCTTGGAGGTGGTAGGGTGTTGTTAATTTATGTTCAACCCCTAAGCATTGCATGATCATGTGAAAAGTGGTGCCTGTGAAATGGGTTCCATTGTTAGAAATCAATGCATGTGGCACCTCCAAACCTATTTGCAATGTGTTGTTAAAAAAATTAAGTAGTAGTGGATGATGTATAGTTGATGACAGGTGTTGCTTCTACTAATTTAGTATAGTAGTTAATGATGATGATAATATACACCCTTCCATTGGAGATGGGTGTGATGGGATCCATGAAGTCTATGCCCCATATGTTGAAGCATTCCAATGGTTGGATCCATTATTGAGATCCCTCCATTTGAACAATCATCTAACCATCTCATTGATAGCATTCACAAGATCAACCAAATTGATGGGCATGAATAAAGATTGTTGGCCAATAGTACCTTGCCATCAAGATTTTAATGGCCATGCATATCCTTACATAGTGGCCTCTACAAGGACCCTCATGAGCATCTTTGAAAACATGTAGTTGATCAGTATTAGGGACATACCAATGGACCAAGCCATTGACTCACACTTTCTAAAGGTGTCTATTGATTTCCATGAAGATATTGGCCTAATGAAGAAACTATTATCTTTTTCTATTATCCAAATATTGTGGCATCTCCTAAGTAAGAAGATAAGTGAGGATTCCATCATAACATTTTGTTTTTACAAGAAGTTGGCCATTAATTGCTCCAAAAAAGAGTTTATTAAGAAATTGATCAAAGACTGAGCTCTCCTCCTCTTTGTCATCCCATCTTAACTAAGAGAGATGATCAATGATCACATTCTTAGTCTCATTTCAATCTACCATCATCAGATCAAATTTCTATAACATCACCAACCACCATATAACATGGGGGCTCATCATTGCCTTGTTCATCGAGAAGCAAATGGCACTCTAGTTATTGCGCACAAACACTTTGTATCCAAGCACATAGTACCTAAAATTTTCCAAATCATACATCACTATTGATGAGTGGTAAATACCCCTATGCTTAGCAATACAAATCACTAAGGATTCACACATGATCTAATTAAATTCTATGGACCCTTCGACTTTTAGTACACTAGCCTCTAGGAAGTGAACTTTCCCTGATAGTCATTTGTTGTGTTCCCAATTACACTTATGATATGCAAAGGTATGGTTAACTGTAATTGAGGTGTATGATTTTTAGTATTTTTATGTTTTATGTTTGGATTCTTAAAATAAAGGATGAAAATAATCAAGTAATTTAATTGTTAATTTAATATAACTAACTATCTAAGTTCTAACTAATCCTAACATAAGCATTCAGTCCCACATTTCGTACACATCCTGAATACTTGTAACACTACTAAATTATCAAATATTAAGCATTACTAGGATTACCAACCATCATGTGCATTCTCTAAGTGGTCATACTTTTGTGCTTAATTAATTTCTATTTAATCTAGTTTAATTTAGCTTAATTACTTAAAGTATTAAAGGAAATTTCCTAAAGAAAATATTTAATCTCATCAAAATGTTGCAAGGTTTATCAGAAAGCTCACCTTTATTGTTGCACACACTATCATGCTTAGGTACAATAATGCTCAAATAAGGATCCATACACTTAATAACACTTACTACAGGCAGTTGGGAAATTATTCTAACTCAAGGAAAGAAAAATTATAAGAGCTCTAGTATGCTATGACTAATATGACTCTCAAATCATGTGTCCAAGTGTTATATTTATAGGCTGGCACATATCTTACTATATCATATATCCAACATCACTTCTTGATCCTTGATATCGGGTATCTAATATCAAGACTTTGTTATTGAAGCTAGACAAAATATACTTCATCATATCCCCACAATTGAAGAAAAACTTGTCCTTGAGTGAAAAAAAGGAGGAACAAGTTCCTTACAAAATCTTAGGAAGATATGGGATTATTAACCAACATGCAAATTGACTCAGATGAAATAGAAATATTCTAAGTACCCAAGTGTATGAATATATAATATTTTACAAAATTGGATGTTCATGATAATATAATTGAACACCTTGGCCAAAACTGACATCCAACTCAGCTAGTAGTTGAAGAACAAGGGAGAAGATTCAATGATCATGAAGGAACCTTGTAGCATGGTGCTACTACTAATTGCTTAGTGAAGATAGTCCTACCTCTAGTCCATGATTCCTATTGAAATCATAACAAAATCACATGTTAATGTGCAATGTGTAACTTATAGCTTTTAGGTATCTTGTCTCATTAGCAGTTACACTTGGCTAGGCTATGATTATGATGGATTAATTCTTTTAGTAGTATTTGATTTTTGTAGCTATCAAAGTTCATTAAAAGAGTTTCATTTCATGGATTGATGATGTTAGTATTATTCTTTAGTTAAACCTTTGTTGGAGTTAGAAAAATTTAAAAATATTATCCATAAAAAAAAAAACCTTAGTGGCCCCAACAACATAGAGCATACCATCGATAGAAAGAATACTGAAAAATGGGATGTAATGGATAAGCAATTTACCATTAAATTCTTGAAGAGTGTTAAAGAATTCAAAACAACAAGAAAGAGGATTTTACTAAAAAACATTGTGAAGATGCACATAATTAGAAATCATTTATGGGGTATGCAAGAGGATTTGATTATCAGAATGTCTAAAGATAAATAACTTAACTAATCCAACCAAAAGGTATGCAAGTGGGTCCTTCCAAAAGTGGGTCCATAGGCTTCTTGGGTGATTAATGATTATGGAAAGTTAAGTATTGGAAGAAACTACCTTAGAATTTTGACACATCAAAATAAGACATCAAACAAGGACATGAACATGAGCAGTGAGGTGAGGCATGGAAAGCATAGATGGATGTGTAGCGATTAAAAATGTCAATGGTAGGAATGGTCGCACTAAGGGGTCTATAGCCATGATATAGCCCTAACCCCACCCTTTTTTGAAGGGTCATTGTTGGAGGGGAAAAATGGAGGTGGAGTGCCTAGGATGATATTATCAATTAAACCAAGACTTATAGAGTGTTTCAAAGAACAAGTGCTAGAGAGTTTGCACAGTGTTTTTGGTAGTACCATGGTCAACTAAGCCCAAGCATATCAAGGTTTCCTAGTGTGAGAATGATAGTGAAAACATGGAAATGTAAGAAAAATAGCAAAAAAAGTGCAAGTGCAATGCTAAATTCCAAAGAAAATACTTGAAAATGTAATGTAGTTTTAGAGAGGAAGAATGGCACCACCGCAAATGAGGTGAGCATAGCAATTGTGAAAGAGAGGTGAGGAGGTATATGATGTGCATATGGGCATAGTTGGGAATATGGTCATAGGCTTTAGGGTTTCCAAGCTATGAAACTGATTCCTGCTATGAAGTCTAAGCCTATTTGGTTGGCTATCATAGTATCCTTTGGGTTGCAACATGCTATGATGTGTAAAGATGTTCCAAAGTGTCACCAAGGTTCCAAGGATGTTTCGGTGCAAGGGTACCAACCAAGATGCCAACTACTGAGTGAAAATTCCTACCAAATGCTTCAAACTACCAATGTCTCAAAAAGTGCCCAACCCCTAAAATGTGAAATGTAAGGATATTTATAGGGTTAGGGTTGACATGAAGTATGGATTAGGCACCACATGGAAAATGGGGTAGTTGAGGATATGCTAACACTAGCTACGCTCCCACTAGATCAAAATGGTGCTATAATTTGGTGTGCTTCAATGCCTCCTTAGACTACCAAACCATGAATATGCTAACAAGACTACATGTGCCAAAGCCAAAGAGATCACAATGTACCTACAAATAGTCCAAATAGTGTAATTTGAAGGCTATGCTCAAAACGATGTTCTTCTGGTTGACTACAATCAAGGATTTGTGTATAAAAATCTTCACTCAACTATTCATAACCTAGGTTCTAGTACCAATAGATACAAAGGTTTCGAAAAAGGAACACAAACACATGACAACGATGAACATTCTAATCATAACTGTGACCAAGGCCGCGACCACCAAAGAGAAAGTGATAGGCATTGCCATGGTGCCAGTCCTCCTTCCTCTTCACCTTCATCATCTCCTTCCCCATCTCCTTCGAGCTCTAAATGCAGTCACAAAGGGAAAGAGCATGAGGAAAATTGTAAGAAAAATAGAAATCACAAAATAAATAGTTGGGAAATGGGATGAGGGCATTCCATAGAGACACATCACAAAAGAAGGAAGAGTAAGAAACAGCATAGGCATCATAGATGCCATAGATAGTATGATCACGATGAACCCCTACTTGCCACCCGAAGTATGTTAGATGTAACAGAGGCTGTTAGGATTCCAAGAAGGCACCAGAAGGATAGTAGAATCAAAAGACTAGACATAAATAACATCCCACAATTTGAAGGGGGATACAATGTTGATCCTCAAAACCATCTATAAGCATTCCACGATGCATGTGCCTTGAAAAATATAGAAAAAACGTGGCAAAAGCTAAAGTTTCCACAAAAACTTATTAAGGAAGCAGAAAGCTGGTACTAGTCCTTAGAACTAGAATCCATTCATCGATGAAGTACCATGTTAGAGCTATTCAATGATAACTATCAAACATACTCCCAAGTGTCCAACCTGTGTAAGAAAATACAAGGATGGAAAAAAGGAGGACATAGACCTTTGGATGCTACCATGGGCCAATATTATATATTATTACATTGTTTCCCTAGACATGGTTACTTAAAAAAGGAACACCAATGTCATCTTGTAGATGGGCTTATGTGCAAAACATGAAGAACCCTTGGGACTTATGCCCAAGGAAGGCTATCTGAGCTTTGAGCCCACAAAATACAAAGATTGCTAGAGAAAGTTGCCAAGGAGCAAGGTGAGTTGAGGAAAAGAGAAAGTTCAGAGGAGTACAACAAAGATCCTTCCTTCCGAAAGAAGGAAATCAGATTTTTCTAAGATTAAGAAGAGTCACAACTTAAAGAGATGGTGAATAGAAAGACTTTGCCCATTCAAAAAGTTACATCGGAAGTATTGGAAAAGGCAGATCAAATGTGGAACTTCCTAGATGATAAATTTCAAATTGTTCTAAAAATAGTAGAGGAATCTAGAGAACAAAGTAGTGATCGAGAGAGAAGGAAAAAGAAAGAAGCTGAGTATGCACGTAACAAGGGTAAGGGAAAAGTTACTGTCATTGAAGAGGTTGTGGATTTAGACATAGAAAATGATGAAAGATGTGAGATATGCTAATATGACCATCCTAAAAGATCTTGCCCAGTAGTGTTACATTTGTAAGAGTCTAGGGTGTATGCACTAAACCCATGATTAGACAGACGACAAACAACCAGAAGGTTACCTTATCCTTAAGGTAACCCAAGGTAGTTTCACCAATCCTTGACATATTATCCTAGTGGAGCTCCACCGCAACCAAATGAGAAGTATCAATAGTGGCAACACCCATAATCATGGGGAATGCCACTACCACATCAACAACACCCTTACCATCAACCTAACCCATACGGGTATTATGTTCAATAGCCAATCTCTCCACATGACTCTACCAATCATGTCGCTTCTCAGCCTCACTACTAGATCCCCGAGTACTATAGAACTTCTTCTCCTCAATGTGATGTTCCACATATGTACTATCCATCTCATCTATATACATATCTTCCACCCTTGGCTCCATTACCACTTGCTCCAACTATGTAGGGTGAGCTTCCTACCTAGCCACAGCAACATAATGCTACAAGGGCTGTCAACCCTTAACCTACTATTGGTTTGGACAACCGATCAAAGAAGAGACCCTTCTTTAGAACCAACAGTCCAACTAAGTTCTTACAACCACAAGCGGCTAATTATCTAAATACCTCATTATCATTTGAATCTTCTAAGCTTCCTTCAAACCAAAGACCACACCCAATGCATACTGTCATGTTAACCTACACCATCACTGATTGGATTAAAGCTGGCCATATTCGTAGGAAATTCTCTGATCTTAGAATTCCTCTTATTTATTTGCAAATTACTGGAAATGAGCCTTCCAAAGCTCTTTTGGATTTAGGTTTTGGTCTAAATTTGATCTCCCAAAAAATGTATAAATCTTGGAACCTACCTCTGCTAAAGAAAAGTAACATTTGTTTAGGGTTGGCTGACTAGTCCATCACTGTTCCATTAGGACTAGTGAAGGACATTATCACCACTATTTGTGAGTGGTCATATCTAGCCGATTTCCTAGTGATCCAAGTTAACAACTATAAGGGGGACTTTCCAATCATAATGGGAAGAGCATGGTTAATTAGGATTGATGCACGCCTAGGAATACATGATATTTCCCTAGAAATATCAAAAGAAAACATGTTTAGAAAAATTGAGAAGAAGAAAGTTCCATGCATTGCATACAGTGACATAGGGTGCAACTGCGTGTAGAAGTCCTAGTTTGTACAATGCTTAACATTTCCTACATGCAACCAGTGTGCACAAGTAAATAACATCCAAAGATGCTTGTATGTAGTAGCCACAAAATAGGAAGGCACCCAATGGCTAACAGTTAACCAAGAGAGCAATTAAACTATATGCATGGAACCAACTTAGAGCTCGACTTGTGCCTATATTGATAGCATAGATGCATTAGAGCAAGTCCATTGCCAACTTTCAAGCACTGACACTTAAAATATCAACTGGGAAAAGTTGGAAGTCCCTGATGAGTTTAAGCAAGAGCCCCTTGAATTAAAACTATTGCCCACCAGTATGGAGTATGCATTTCTTAAGAATGGAAAACCAATAATTATTAATGCTAAGCTTTCTCCTCAACAAAAAGAAAGACTACTAAAGATGGTAAAAAAATTGTCAAAAGCCTTTGCTTGGTCATATCTTGAATTAACCAGAATAGATCCTAGAATATGACAACATAGAATTTACACTGACTCCTCTATGAAGCCTCGACGACAATCACAAAGATGATTCAACCCAAAGCTTAAGTAGTTAAAGAAGAAATTGAACAACTACTAAAGGTTGGGTTCATCTACCCCATTGCTGATAGTGACTAGATTAGTCTGTTAGTCATTGTGCCTAAAAGGAAGGCAAATGGAGGGTGTGTATAGAGTTTAGGCTATTAAACATATCAACATTTAAAGACCATTTTCCATTACCATTCATTAATCAAGTCTTAGATACCATTTCAAGGCATTGCTATTATAGTTTTCTAAATGGTTGCTATGGGTACAATCAAATTCAAATAGCACCAAAAGACCAAGCCAAAACTACACTCACAAGTCCATGGGGGACATTTGCATATAAGTAGATGCCATTTGGCTTCTGCAATGCCCCAGCAACATTTCAACGTTTGGTTCTTAGTATATTTTAGCAGCAAATAGGAAATGGTGTGGAGGGTTTCATGGATGATTTCTCCACCTATAGAGTGAACTTTGAACAAGCATTAGACTGATTAGAGTAAGTACTAAAATGATGTGTTAAAACCAACCTAAGGCTCAATTGGTAGAAAAGCCATTTAATGGTCCAAGAGGGCATTGTATTAGGGCATAAAATTTCACAAACAGGGATGGAGGTAGATCTTGAGAATATTAGAATCATCCAAGGAATCACTTGTCAACCTAAAACTAGAAAAGACATCCAATCATTCCTTGGACATACTGGCTATTATAAACATTTTATTGAGAAATTTTTGAAGATTGTAAAACTATTGGTAGAATTCAACAAGAAGGACATACCTTTTTAATGGACCAAGGAATGTGAGCTAGCTTTCCAAACCTTGAAGCAGAAGCTTGTAGAAACACCCATTCTACAAGCTCCTAACTGGTCCAGACCATTCCATATAATGACTAACATGTCCAATTTTTCTTTAGGAGTCATACTTACATAGTTAGATGATCAAAAATGTCTCTATTACATTCACTGTGCAAGTCAAAGTATTGTCAATGCACAAGTCAACTATACAATAATAGAAAAATAGTTAATGATTGTGGTATTTTCACTAGAAAAATTTAGGCAGTATGTATTAGGCTATAAGGTATTTGTACACACAGATTATAGTGTGAATCGATTCCTTATGAATAAACCAATGATGAGTCCTCATGTCATACAATGGCTGGTGATCTTGGAAGAGTTTGATATCACAATAGTAGATCATAAAGGCATTGAGAATGTTGTTGCTAATCATTTATCTTAGTTGCAATGGGAAAACAAAGAGGATGAATACCTGATTTCTGATCACTTCCTTGATGAACTTCTCTTTGTAGGTGTAATAAATAATCAATCATGCATAAATATAAATTGGTATAGTAGCATTCTTACTTATCTTCTCACACACGAAACACCGCGAGAGTTGGATGTTAGAAAGAAATAATAGTTTCTCCACCAAGTCAAACATTTCATGGAAATCAATGAACACCTTTACAAGGTGTGTTCTGATGACTTGGTCTAATGGTGTGTTCCCAATGTAGATCAATTGTGAGTTCTCCAAGATGCTCATTAGGGACCTTGTGGGGGTCATTATGTTGGGAGATGAACATCCATTAACATAGTGCTTATAGGATATTATTGGCCTGCATTATTTCAAGATGCCCATCATTTTATCCAATCTTGTGAACACTGCCAATGTGATGGGCGAATGACTGCTAAATTGGAGGGTCCACGATAATTGATTCAACCATTAGAACCATTCGACATATGGGGTATTGATTTTATGGGGCCTATTACACCGATGTCCAATAGAAAAGCATACATTGTTGTTACTGTTGACTACTTCAAAAATTGGGCAGAAGCAGCCACTGTTAATGACTGTACATCATCTACTGCTACATGATTTTTTCAACAACAAATCCTAAATAGGTTTGGCATGCCTCATGCACTTATTTCCTAATAATGTCATACATTTTATAGGTGTGACTTTTCAGAAGTTGATGCAATAGTTAGGACTTAAGCATAAACTAACTACACCATATCATCCTTAAGAAAATGGTTAAGTCGAAGTCACCAATAGGGAAATCACAAAAATATTGATACAAACCATTAGAAAATATAGGCAAGAATGGAGCACCAAACTCAGTGATGATCTTTGGGCCTACCGCTCCATGTGGAAACTCCCTATAGGCTATTCTCCCTATGAGTTAGTGTATGGTAAACTTCGAACACTTCCTATCCAAGTTGAGCTTTGTACACTATCTACAACATGTGACCTTAACCTTGACCGAAATTTAGCATAGGAAGAACAATTAATAAATCTTGACTTGCTAGATGAAAACTGATTAGTCTCCATGTCATCCAATGAACTACACAAGGCCTTCAACAAACAATGTCATGACTTAAGAATTAGAAAAGTCAAATACCAACTAGAATATAGGGTTCTTTATTGGAATTCTACACATGTGCGACAACGAACTAAATTTCAAATGTTGTGGGAAGGACCTTATATCATTCATAAAAATTTTCCTTTAGGGGCCATGATGATCTATAAACTTGAAAGCCCGAATAAGAAATTATTCACCAACATCTAGCAAACCAAACCTTTCCATGAGCCCAAAATCACTAGTACTAATACTACCTCTATTAATGGACAATCCTACTCATTATTTCAAATCACCTCCTTCTCACTTAGTCTTCTGGTAAATGGCCGCCAATGCTAGTCATTCTAATCCCTCAATTTCTTTTGTCTTTTTTGTTTACACATTTTTCATATTTACTTGTTTTTTTTACACTATCGTTGACATTTTTATGATTTCTTTTTCTATTAAATTTTGTTTGATTTACTCTCACACATCATATAATAAGTGCTTATGATGGTGGATTATATTATAATAATGTTGCTTGCTAATGTTTGATTTTTACCTTTGACCTTCAATGTTGATGCTAAGATATGGTTTTTTTTTTGATAAAACAGGCAATGAGTCCATGTCATCCATTCATCTATTCAACTCTATGGTCTCCTTTGGTTTTGGAACTATATTGTCCCTTTCTCTAATAAAACCTATTAATGAATTGATGGCTTGATATTATTCAAACCAAGAAAAGATTTAAATGGATTGAAAAGGGTGTGAAATCAAGGGGATTTGATGCATTTGTGTTGGCTATTCTCTTAGGCACCTAGATGTTTTTCATAGGTTTCTCGCCATTCCATTGTCCACTAATATCAGGAAGTTGAATGAATCAAAAATGTCTTTGCATGGTGTGCTTCTCATGCAAAAATAAAAAATTTAAAAAATTGGTGGAAATTCAAAGCATACCCCTTAGACATAATAAAGGAACATGGGCTACAAGCATTGGTTATGGAACTAGAAAAACATGTTACCCATGTCTGAAGGTTTTTTCTAACTAAGGCCCTTCCTCACTTCTTGCTTCCCTATTCTTCTCCTTTTGGAATGGTGGTTGCTCTATAAAAGCATTTTTGTTGCTTCAAGGGGATGGGTTGGTCAAGTGTGTTGATGTGAGGTCACTGGATGTGGTTATTTTTAATCTATATTTGGAATAAATTTTATTAAGTTACCTTAACCACATACTATACAAGGGACTTTACACAACCTTAATTTTAGGATTCCATTCCATTCTCTCTTCTCTTTCCATATTTCTTTTCATATTCCACCTCATTGCCAATTTTATGATTAGTCTATATCTTAGTTGATGCATTATTATTCTTTGGTAAATTCTTCTGGGTAAATTCATAACTATTATCTCCATATGTCATTCCTAGAGCCTATGAACTCTTTGGTTTGTGGGTTTGTTAGGGCATAAAGGGCATGAGCCTACTTTGGTGAGGATCCACTGGCATTCATTTTTGATGTAATTATTACGTTCTTTCCCTTAAACATTTCTTGCAATCAACTATTTCTCATTTCACCCCATCTATGACATCTATTCTTCTCTACCCTTCTATGAATTTTTATTGGCTTCACCATTGTTATTTCTCTTATCTTCCTTTTTCTTTCATTTTCCATCCTATTTCTACTAGAGGGTCACTCTTAGTTGTGGGGCCCTATCACAACATTTTCCATTCCATTACTTATCTCACCCCTACATCTTGGGTAGTTATCACTTACAAACCTCTAAGTCAGTATCTGCCATACCCACAACCTAGTCAATGTGCTTCATATCAAGGTAAGGTATCAATTACATTATATCTTATCTATCCTTGCTAATTTATGATTGTGTTGTGTGTGTAGATGGTGATCACATGAACAATGGATTGGGATGGGAGGGAGCACTCAGGATGGATTGGAGTAAGAGCATTTACGCAAAGAAAAATCTTGGTCATGTGTCCATGGATGAACAATGGTGTGCACATTTTTGACATTAGTAGCAATTTGCCTCATTTTCTTTTTTTTCTCTCTCTCTTCAAGCTATCAAATAACGGTCTAGATGTCATATATGTACAATGTTCAACATGATGGTTATTGTTGGCACATTTAGCCATTTTATGGAATAGCAAAGGTGATAAAATATGAATGAGACATAACAAATATTCAAATAAAAAATATATGATGGTTTTCCCTATTGATATTTTAGTACCAGAGGTTTCATGTGGAAATTTGTTGAGTGAAGATTTAGTGTTTCCATTTTCAAATGATGATACCAAGGAAAGGAAAATTTATCATGTCCCTATGTGATAGGAAGATTGAAAAAAAGAATTGAAAAGTTTTATCAATTTAAAAGAGCTCACCCCATTCATGAATGCATCAATAAGAAATTAAAATAATTGTTAACCATTGTTTAGTTCACGTCCTATGTTTGGCCCTGCCTTGCAAAAATACTCTGCCGGAAAGCATTAGTTTCACAAATAGTTAGGGTGGCTCAATCTGCAATATTGGGCATAACTGGATTATCATGAGAATCATTCTTGAAATGGCTCTAAATGGCATCGACGGTCTTGGTGGTAGCATAAACCTCCTGGTCAGAATCATATCTATCATTCAAGGCATCCATTTCTTCCCGATTCCCGTCGTGAACACAGCCAGCGGATCTACTTCTTTGTCGCTGCCAACTCTGTCAATATTGATGTTGTTGAAGCCCCCGGTGTACTTGATGTTGTTTAGGACGTGACCTTCAAAGTGGTCGCTGGGAGGCTCTGGTCGGGGATAGTATATACAGATACCCCTGCAATTTTGTGGATTCAAACCCCGAAATGATAAAATCACCCAGGAGACCCAGCCTATTCACACCGAAACCCTTGAATCCAAACCTACGTTTCAACATTCTGATCCTTACTATTTTGCACAAATCTGCAAAAATGATTGCCTCTATCCCATGTGAAGGTCTGGCTGTGGTCGCACTACAAAAAATCCATGGGCTGAGAAAAAAGGCTGCAAAGAAACTAGCTCTAGCGACAGGCGCATTTCTAGCTCAACCCTGTAACTTTCAATAATTTGTGCAGGTTGTTTCCTTGCGAAATAGGGATTTTTTTCCAAAGAACTCATTTCAAATTTTTAGGTGGTATGTCATTCACTCCTACTAGAACCTACCATCTGGAACAACAGCCATGCCCGATGCTGATGCATTTGATATCGCATACCAGTCTGCTGAATGCACCAACAAAGACACAAAGGCACATCAAGACAGGTGTTAAGAGATATTTTGGGCTGATGCTGGTAAACCGGAGTTGGAGTTCATCAAATAAAATTTTAAATAATCACAATACCACATACACTAATAGTATGAAGCCCT
>MNCI01020429.1:0-28134 GCA_015680685.1 Gnetum montanum | reverse complement strand
AGATATTAAGGAGGATGGGTTTTGTCATAGAAAATTAAGTAATTAAGATGATTTTGCTTGGATAAGATATTAAGGAGGCATATTTACTCCTGGGCACTTAGAATTCTATAAATTAGCTACTCACCATCAACTATTAGAATCAAACTATTATGCTTTCCAAATCAAAATGCTCATTGCTAGGTCAATAACTAATTGTTATGTTGGGCCATGACATGAACTTTTTCACGGAAATTACCTTCTCATAAAAATACACAATGATAATTATAACTCAAAAACTCATACAAAATCTCAAACTAAACAATTACTATGGCAAGAATTAACATTAGTTTTGATTTTTGTTTTCAAAACAAACATATGGGTAACAATTTAATTTCCAATCAATGCAATAATAAAACAAATCCAAACAATCCTTCCTACTTCCAAAGAATTCAACCAGAAGCCATAACTCCATTAATTTGTAAAAAGAAAATATCTTAGCCAAATAATTGATATAAAACATCATCATCCGCTAAATACCCATCACGTCAAAGTTGATTCATGGAAGAATCATACGTTAAATTAGAGTTTTATGACCTCCAAGCAAATTTTTAGGGGTATTTAACCCAAGGACATAGCATTGTCAACGAACATTAAACCATAAAGTTTCCGGATCAAAAATTCTTTGTCTAACATAACACCTCATGGTTCATCAAAACAATAAAACACACATTATATAAATATATACCTAAATCGGTGATAATTACCTGGTTACGATAATTTGGGCTGACTATAAGCTGGCGATGCACGGCGTGGGTCAACATGAGCAAACGCGTGTTGCTGCCGCTCCACTTGTTTGTCTTCCACGAATACCGCACGCGGTTTGTGCCGACAACGTTGGCGGTTCCGGCGACAGCGTAGACATTGCTGAACTGGTCTAGGACGGCCTCCATGGCCGAGTGGTCGCCGGACGAGCCGTCGCTGAGCAGAGAAATGCGGAGAACCCCAACATATTTGGGCGCCACCTTCAACGAAGACGTGAGTTGCAGAGGTTTCTGTGAGTAGAAAGCCCAGATGTGACCGTTGTTCAGCCACACCTTGTGCTTGGTCCCGCCGGAGCTGGCAACCATCTTTTGCACCGCATGCGGTGACGAGATGGAAAGGCTGCCGCCCATGACGTTGACGGTTACGTAGGGGCTTCCCCGTGCTATGGGAATGTGTATCGGACCCGGCAGCCTCATTGTCACGCTCAGGTCGTCGTATGACAGCAAACTATGTGTGCCACCTGCGCCCCAAAAAACAAAAAAACAAATTTGTTAGCGTAAATGTCCTCTTTGCCTCGGGTCAAGAAAATGTTGGTTTTTTTAACTTAATGAACATCAACGTTAAATATTCCTTTATAGAAATCAACGTTAAATATAATATTTGCTTAAGGTGATTCAATATGCTTAGAAGAACACCTCAACGCTAACATACTTAAGGTGTTGCTTGATACGCCGGATTGATTCTTCATCATCAACATTAGGATTTTTAAAAATATCTTATTCTCTAAGAATATCTAATAATTGTTTTAGCTACAACAATGCTTTTGCCATTCCTCAACAATTTTTGCAACTACGAGCACCATTCAAAGTCTTGTGGATCATGATTCTTATGATTCTACACTTCTGTGATTGTGAACCATAGCTTTGACTGCAAAACAATGCAATCTACATGCCCAACATTAAATATATTATCATTAACTTGTTTCATCATGAAAGAATAATAAGTAAAAACATATGTAAAAGCCTACAGATTGACACCTTTAAAAATGTTTTTAAGCTTTATGATAATGCACATATTTTACACCAAAATCATGAAAAAATACATAAAAATTTGTCGTCAAATTCCATATTATATTATTAAATTATTTACAACAAAAGAATAATAATCATAAACACATTTAAAGGTCCATCTATTTTCTTACGTACACCTTCCTTTATTTACCACGGTTTCAGATTCACACATCCTGTGATATTTTTTAGCGTTTTGATAACGCACGGCATGAAAAATTATCAAAATTTAAGGCAAAATCAAAATCACGTAAGAAAAAACAAAAACGCATACAAAATTCATTCTGAAATCTCCAACACTGCACCTGTAGCCGCGGATACGATGATATCAGCGATGAAGGCTTGCACAATGGAGGTGGCGTCAGCGGTACGCTTAGGGTAGCCGATAGAGACAGCGCCGGAGGAGAATTTGAGTTGATACGGGTGCATGTACTCAGGCTGGCTGCCATTGTTCAGCACGTAGTTCCCCCACGGTGCATTCGTAGGTATCGGAGAAACCGCCAGCGCCGGTTGCAGAAATGTCGACGGCGCCGGAGCCACCGTGGTGGACACTGCCGGAAATGGATTTGCAGCAGCCATAAATTTTTGTTCACCTTCACTGAGGTCCTCGTTCTCTTCTCTGCTCCAACTTGATTGGATCTGTCGACGAAGCTGCTTCTGTGCATGACAAGCTAAGGTATTTATAGCCGACTGCATCCATGCCGACACTAGAACCAGATCAGCCAGGATTGCTGTCATAGGTTAATGTTAGCAAACGGTTTCAGGCAACAAAATTTCGAGCTGGAGTTGCAATTTGGCAGCTGAAGGTTTAGCTCCTGGTGAAATTTCAGAATATTTAACGTTTTGGGTTTTGGCAATAAAATTTTGAAGACTTTCAGCTTTGGGAACCGAAAGTGAGATTTTAGAATATTTAACCTGCTGTTATTTAACGTTTTGGGTTACTAAAATTTCAACTTAGGATTACTAAAATTAAACTCAGAGTTGTTAAGTATAGTTTACCCCGAGTTGATCTTAAGTATGAAAATAGCAAGTTTGACCTTTTGACTTTGCAAACTCGACCACAATGGCGGTTACAATTATTATTGGTGGCAGTTACAATTATTAATAATGGTGGTTACAATTATTAATGGTGGCAATTATAATTATTAATGGTGGCGGAACCAATTATTAATAGTGGCAGTTACAATTATTAATAATGGCAGTTACAATTATTAATGGTGGTGGTTACAATCATTAATGGTGGCAGAACCAATTATTAATGGTGGCGATTATAATCATTAATAATGATGGTTATAATTATTAATAATGGTGGTTACGGTCTTTAATGGCAGATGGTTTCGGAAGTTATGGACATAGTGGGCACTTAAATTAAAGAATGTAGCCATCATTATGGAGGGTTGCAGCAGCGATAAAATAAAGTCTAGAGGGGGGCTCTAGGGATCATCGGGAGGAGGGAGTCACAAATAGGCTCTGGCTAAGAATCTGAAGGGGCAGCTTCCTCTCCACTAAGTAGTAGTTTCCTCTTTTCTTTTCTTTTCTTTATAGGCTTCTAGTTGATCTTCGAGGAGGGTCCAAGGTAGGAGCCAGTGACTCAAAATTGGATCCTTGTGGGTCTTCTCGGCGATGGTAGGAGCTTGTCACAGTGGTGCAGACATGGGTGGACGATCTTCCTCTCTGCGACGATGCACAAAGGTGGCAAACGACGGCAAGCTTTGAAAACTGTAGTTGCTGCTCTATGTGGATTGTAGTGGGTAGTCTCTCTCTCTTTTTTTTCTCTCTCCCTCTCTTGTGGTGATTGCAGCCTTCCTGCCCAGCAGTGGATACCATCGGTAGTCATGGACCAGCAATGTCAGCGGGACTAGGGAAAATTCAGTTCTTTTAATTACTTATTGTATCAAAGACAATTATTTAATTTAAATTCTAGATTTCTTTCTAGCTTATTATTTGCAAAAGGCCACGTAGCCCTCTCCAGCTGAGAGAATTCCCGGGTTTCCGTACCCATACGGGAGGTGCCCTAGGCAATAGTATCCTAAAACAAGTTTTCTTTCTTGGTGTTGGTGTGACCAAAATTTATGCATCAACACCTTAAAGGCGCTAGAAAGAGGGTCTTTCGCCAACCTTTTATTTATCAATTTTTCTTATCCTTTCTTTGACCATTGTTATCCCATTTTCTAAAATATTTATTTTCTATCCTTTTCCAATCCTTATTCAATTTTTATTTCCTGAAAAATTTCATTTTTCTTGTTTCGAACTTGTTTTATTTAAAATTCCTATTTTCAGCCATTGCCTTGAAAAATCTTTTTAAAGAATTTTTGAGCCCTTTTTTCTCTTGTTCTCAGAAGTTCGTTTCTTGAAAACTTTCGGGTCTCATCACTCATTTTTCTTTAATCTTTTTCCTTGTTTTTTTTAAATCCTTGTTTCCAGTCCCATTTTCAAATCTATGTTTTGGCGGTCCTTACCTTAGTCCTGGGTTAGGTAAGGTGGTTTTATTTGATTATGCAATTTTAAGTTTATCTTGCATTTTACTGCTTTCCTTTTTAATTTTATAAGTATTGCAATTTTATACATTTATTTTTCTTTCCAAAAAATTATTATTTCAATATTTTCTTTTCTTTTACGCAATTTTATATTTTTTATATTTTATAGTTTTTTTATGAGTGAACTTTCCTCTGCCCCTAGTCGACCAACTACACATCACTTTACATTAAGGAAACAAAGAGCTTCACATTTTTCAAGTTTTATTCCTAGGAGAGCCCAGACTAGGATGGTAGCCAATCAACCCCCTGCTCCCTTGGTCAGTAACCCCTTTAACTTTACTAACTACCACGACATCCCAAAGTCACTTCAGAACATAAATTTGTTCTACGACCCCACAAACCCTTCAAGTGATGCCCGTCAACATATACAATGTTTTGAAACTTTACTAGGCATCCACAACATTGTTGAAAACGATGTGGCATGTAGGGTATTTGTGATAAGTTTCAGAACCAAAGCAACCCAATGGTTTTTGATGCTCCCTAATGCCTCCATTAACTCATGGCGGGAGTTTAAAAATAAGTTTTTGACTCAATTTGAAAAAATTCACAAGCCCTGCCATAACATTTAGCAACTTCACCAATTTAAGAAAGCTACCTGGAAAGAATGTTAAGGATTATAATCTTAGATTCCTTCACCAGCTAGCCTATGTGCTAAGCGAGATGCGCCCACAACCTGATGGCATCCTCAACTTTTACCTCTCTACTGTTGACCCATTCTTTGCCTATGCCATCAAATTTGATTCAAACATAACAGAAATACAGGGAGCAATGGCTAAAGCTATGGAGCTAGAACAAATTACCCTTATGAACAACATTCAACCCAGTTTGGAATGATGAGCATTCGCAACCTTGAAACATCACAAAATTTGGAGCTTAGTACTCGTCCAACACCAAGCAGGTCCCTGGGACCCCCAGACGACCATAGCTACGTCTGGTGTCAAACATGGCAACTTCGGAGATCAGATGCTCAATTTTCACTAAGTATGCAGTTCCAGCGTATACGCCCAAGTGTACGTTTCCAGCGTATACGCTCAAACGCCCAGCGTACACGCCCCACATGTACGCTCACCAGGAACAACAGGTGCATACGCCCGGCATGAAACCTCCAAAGATGACATGAAAACAACACTACAGAATGAGATTTGGCACAAGGCAGCAACCATTAGCGTATACGCCCGACGTATACACCTAGCACATCAGTGTATACGCCTAGCACGTCAGCGTATACGCCCAGCATCCATCAGCGTATACGCTGGGCTTAGGCGTAGATGTTGTTGACACTAGCGTATACGCTGGGTGTATATGCTAGTGTCAACAACATCTACGCCTAAGCCCGCATATGCCCAGCACCTCCAGCGTATACGCCCAGTGTATACGCCCACAGTCTACGCTCGCTGCAGACAGCGTATACGCCCGACAAATGTAACATATTGTATACTTTTAAATTTTACGCCCTTGCACCTGGTCAACGCGCCACGTGTCGCCCAACCCAAGTCTACCGTCAAAACCTGTAGAAAACCCCAATTTTTCAAGAAATCCAGGGTTTTTTGGCAAATTCCGAGAGCACACCAGAGAACAGAGATGCTGAGAACCAGAGCTCAAAACCTTTTACGCTGGACAACCCTGTACGCTGAGCATACAGCCTCTACGCTATGCTTATAGTGTGAACCAGCCGCAATCATCCCTGCACCCACCGGGGCTTTTGTCCGGCTTGTGTTCCCCTCACAACTGCGTTTGACCGGTGCATGTATTTTAATTCTGTAATACCATTGTTACATTTTCTTCCTACAATTGTTTACAGTCCGCATTAATTCTTGCACGTATTCTGTTTACACTTGTTCACGTCTACGCTTTGTTCACATCGTTTACGCTGCTTACATTGTTTACACTCTGATTCACATCCGTTACGCCGTTTACATATAACCTAGCGTATAACACTCCGGTGTACGTTCGGGGAAATCCTTGTCTGATCTGCATGCGGACCATCCAAGGTACTCTACCTTCGTTCATTCCAGCTCGCCCTTAGGCGAAGGTAGGGTCTTCTGTGCATGTCCTGCGATCCCACGGCCTTTGTTTCCTTCCAGCCGGAGACCGACGATTTCAGGCAGTACAGAAATTGGCACTAGGAGGAGGGCCTCCGTCTAAAACCTTACCTGCATGCTCCCCAGCGTTTACGTTGATCAGTGTTTACGCTGCCCTGTTCAAAACTCACTCTCTGCAAGTCTTCCAGCATCTACGCTATCAACTCCACGTGGACTCTGTCCACAGAAACCCCAGCATCTACGCTGCAACACATATGCTACACGCTTCATGCCGCAGATTTTCCTTACGCCATACACAACTGATAAAGTGTACGCTGCATGTTTTTACACCAGTAGGTTTTGTCTACGCTGCACATTTTTTCCGCAATTCTGTTTACGCTATTCTCTTTACGCTGCAAACTAGTTCACGCTATTGTTCATTTACACCACTCTGTACGCTGCACATTGACACTGTAAATGCTGCACAGCGTATACGCTACTCTCCTTACACTGTAGACTTTGTCTATGCTGCTTTCCAGTTTATACCGCATTTTATACACCATAATCCTATTTTACGCTGCACCCTGACGCTGTATACGCTGTCTAGCATATACGCTGCTCTCCTTACGCTGTAGACTTTGTCTACGCTGACCTTATATGCTCCATCCCTATACGCTGTTTACGCTGACGTTATACGCTAGACGTTGAGGCGTATACGCTGCACGTTACCACCTAAGTTTACGCTATACTAGGTACACTAATTTCACACCTCTACACCATGTCATACCCTCAACAGGTCATCATGAACCCTGTAAACACCACCGCCGCAACCACTCAAGTCACCGACGTCGTGGGCATCATGGCCGTCCACCAGCCCGCAACACAACCCACATCGGGGCCCTGCCGGTCCCTAAGGTTGCAAGGGAGGAACCCAACCTCTAACATTATAACCTAGGACCAGTATAACTTCATATGTGTGAAGATACAAGCTGGTCTAGCAGTAGATCGAGCCGAAATGGAGGGGAAGAGGCAGTACGAACTCTTCTACAGGGGGGACGCGAGTTCATCCCCTCTCCGTATGATATAATCCCTATTTCAGAACAGTACTCAGAGCTCGTCACATGACTCTTCCTGCAAAGGAGCCAGTCGTTGGATCAGCCCGCAGTGGATTTCCAATCGAAAGAGGAGGATGAGTTCGCTACCCAATCCGAGCACGAAGACTCCTATCATACCCTCAGTCCACAAAACCATGTCAGCCCCATGTTTCATCCAGGCGTAGGGGAGGTCATGCCCCTCCAGCCCCTCAGGCTCACCCATGCACAAATGCCTCTGCCAGAAACATCCTCATTTGCTCATGTTCCTCCTCCGACTGACCCGCAATTCAGCACGCTCCCTCTCGCTATCATCCCCGCTGCAGCAGCAGGCCCATCCTCGCAAGCACCACCCCCACACAGTAACACGGGAGTTTCCTTCTTGCCTCGAGTGATAGGGATGCCACATGTGATACCAGCATCCACGTCTGCCCACTACATCCCCCACATCCAAACGCACCAGGCACCTTCCACTGCTGTAACCTAACAGGGGGTTCTTGCACAAAATGTGACCGCTCAATGGGCGGCAATGGGTATGCCATCACATCAACCCTCTCACCACCACGTGCCACCCCATATGATTCCACCAGCCAACATTCTCCAAGTACAGCTACAACCGCAGCAACGACAACCCCTTGCCTACAATGTGCCGGCTCCGGTGCCACACACTATAAACATCCCACAAACACAGCAACCAATTGCACAACTTTCAGCCTTTCAACCTACCATCCAACACTCTAACCTGTACAATATACCACAACCTCAAGATGTCATGTCACCGAGGGCCCAAGACTGGGCAGATGCCAAACAATTAATGCAAGAACTTACTGACGAGGTAAAGCGCCTCAAAACGGCTGCCGACGGAGAGCTGAAGGTAGTGGATTTCTACCATGATGACCCCATCAGCTCTTCCATCCCACCTCTAACCTTGCCCAAAGGCATATCATTGCCGACACTAACTAAGTATAACGGAGAGATGGACCCCAATGTACAACTCATAACGTTTAGGTTAGAATGCGTGTTACTCCAGGCATGGACCCATGCCATTTTGCGAGTGTTCCCTATGTCCCTTGTAGGGAGAGCACTCGATTGGTACCGGGCCTTGCCGAGGAACTCTATATTCTCCTTGGAAGAGTTGTTACATCAGTTCGTGACCAGGTTCAAATATAACTTGAAACCTGAGGCGACATTGGACAGCCTTATAAAGGTTAAGCAAGCACCGCTCGAACCTGTGTAGAAATTCATTCAGAGGTGGAGCGCTGCTCTCAACGAGCTACATGAGCCAATCTTTCAAACATACCTGCTTACTATTCTAAAAGGGGCCGTTAATGAATTTTTTAAATCCAATTTGTACTATCTTAACGCGCGTAACCTTAACCAAGCTTTTGTACAGATCAAAAACATAGAAGAGGTGGCTCAAAATAGCCACGACCCTGCATACTTATCCTTTAAAAATCAGCACACTAGAAAAGATAAAGAGAAGGCTAAAAAAACTATAGCAGCAATAGTAGGAGTGCAACAAGCAAACATGGCACACCAAAATAAGCCACCTGTAGCCCCTACTATCTATAATAAACCTATTCCCACAACCGCGCCGGAATCATCATCATCGCAGAACCCAACAACAAACCGTATGCGAAATTTCGAGAGGAAAGAACCCTCTCAATATACACCTTTGCCAATGAAGCCATCCCAGCTCTTCGATCAACTCCTGAAGCTGGGTTAATGAAACATAAACAGTTATCCCCTGCGGCCATCCAGAGACATGATCGGTTCTGTCAACTCATTCAGAACCCAAGCCTAGCAACGCCGGATGAGCCTCCAGTGCCCAAAGGTTTTAAAATGGATCGCTTCTGTGATTATCATCAACGTAATGGACATGGCATAGATTACTGTTTCACCTTAAAGCAGGACATACAGCGGATGATCGACGATGGCCAAATCACCTTTGACGAGGCCAACCTGATCCAACCATAGAATCAAGCTATGGGGGTGTATAAAGACCCTCTGAACACCAAAGAGGCACCATACGTTATCAATACAATCTGCCTTGATGATGAACCAGAGACACCCAACATCAACACCGTCTACCCCGAGTATAAACAACAAGTACCTAACAAACCGTTTGTAGTACATGTTCCACCTACTCCATCCGCATCCATTCCTCAACCATCATCCGCTCCGCCAAAACCTTACGTAGTGTGCATACCTCCCGTTGTCACCACCCTGAACCTATCAACCCCTCCTACTCGGCCTGCCCCTTTTGTAGTCCGAGTGCCGCCCGCAGTTGCAACAACAGAAGTCCAAGCCTCCACCTCACACACGCAGGGTAAACCTAGTCCCTATATCATCAGGGTGTCCAGCCAGTCTTCCGTCCAACCACATCCGACTGTCCACCCGCAACCCCGCCCGCCTCCATATGTGGTGCGAATCCTAGGGCAACCCGAAGCTCCAAGACCAGCTCCACCTCCACGCCACATGCGAGAACGTTTAGCAGATAGGCTTACGCGTGAACGCTTGGAGAAGGAGCGCCAACAGTTAGCTGTATGGCCCCCTAAACCCACTCCACTTAACGTCGTACCCATGACGCAACCCAATAGTCAACCAAATGCAGGCAATGAGGGTGAACCCTCCAAAAAACATGATACATTTGAAACGCCGGCTCTGAGCAAGAACGATGGATCAAAATAGCATGAAATAAAACTGCTGGGGCCAATGGACCCAGTCATTGCTGATACAAATGTCCCTAACAGTAGATATTTGGCAACGGCTTTAACACAAGTCACACAAGCACTCAAGCAGAAGAATACTTCGCTAAGCTTGTATGACTTGATTCTTACATCCCAAACACATCGTGAAGCCTTGGTACGCATGTTAATGTCCATCCCAGTAAGCGAGAACTTACCCCCAAACGAACCATCCATTCATGTGGTAATGTACTCGCCCCAAGGGACAACGTCCAAACCACTAAACTTCCACGACGACAACATTAAAAGGGATAAGAAAATAGGGGAGGTGACAACGACCCCCATGTTCATAACGATACACATGAACCAGTTCAAGATACATAGGGTCCATGTAGACGATGGAGCCGCTACGAACGTGGTACCATACCCCATCGTTGAACAACTAGGGCTAACGGAGTTAATCAAACCGACTACGACTACATGTTTAAAATCATTCAGCGGGTCACGCGTGATGGTCAAAGGCATAATAACCTTAGAATTCATAGCAGGGGACTAGTTTCCCACGTCTGCCGACTTCATTTTGGTTGACGAAATGCCGGGGTTCAACCTAATATTAGGAAGACCCTGGTTGGCCCAACTAAAAGCGGTCTCCTCCCCTATACATCAAGAAATTCACCTACCTTATGAGGGCGGTGAAATCATCATACACGGGGAAGCGGTTATACCTATTGTTTTATCACACATGGACATGGACCAAGGCTCACAGGTTGAACTCGAAAAGCCTAGTCGAAATGATGTAAACGAAAAATAACCAATAAGCAGTAATCCAAATCCACCTAAAAGAGAAACGCCTAGACTTGACATTAGACATACACCGTCTCAAGTAGAAACTAACACAGAACTTATAACAAACACCGAAACACGAGAGAACACTGACACAGAAACCATTCCATCAGACGTCCCTTGGGCCGAGTTACCGTTTAACGTAATCAGTGAAGGGAACGTTGAATACAGAATCATACCCGTTGACACATCGCCTAACATTAAAAAGAAGAAAATTAAAAAATTCCTAAAATAATACCATCCCTAGTCCGAAACGACGTTAAACTATAGCATGTCCGAAATGACGTTAAACTACAATAACATAAAAACAAAAAACATTAAACTACACTCCCTGTCCGAAATGACGTTAAACTATCATGTCCGCAATGACATAAAACTAGCCACGATCAGGAATGGTCAGTGAACCAAGAAACCCATCCACGTTATACGAAATGCTACTTGTTTACGACGGGGCCCAAAATGGCCTTAAACTACGCATGCAGGCCCGAAATGGCCTTAAACTAGATCACACACTTGTGCTTCATTCCTCCTCTTGTAATTACATTCGCATATTACACTTAGAATAAATAAAAAAATAAAAAATAAAAATGAAAAATATAAACCAAAATATTTTACATTGTCGTGTTGTGTGTGCAATCAAACTCAAAACCAACAAAAGATTTTTTTATACATGTAATGCTGTACAATTATAATTGTCAATTGTTTCCGTTTATCTCAAAGTTTTCAAGTTACAACTCTTGTATCAATTTGAGTCAGCATAGTTCCAAAGACAAAACAAAAAAACAAAAAAAGAAAACTAAGCATTTGGGACGGGAGGATCATCCCATTTAGATCCACCAGCGTCAGGGGCCCCTGCTCCACTGGGGCCAGCTTCTTGAGCATCATCGCCACCTTCATCCTGAAAATACAAAATGAGACAACCAATATAAGAATAAGAGAGCATCAAAATTTCAAACATCCTTTAGCAAATCAGTTTCACAATGACAAACTACTTACCATAGGAGATCTCCCCAAATCGAACTCCAATCAATGAAGGATTTCTTCCTCTGAAACACTAGCCCAATCTGTCTCACCAAGGCCTAGGTCGACGTCTGCCAAGGCCTTTCCCTTATCAACAGCTGACCAGACTGGACGTTTTAGAGGAAATTCACCCATAGTAACTTCCCCAGAAGCAGTGGTAATAACCCTCTTAGGAGATTCCATCTCAGCTACGGTATTCTTCGCAAAAGTATCGAATGCAGAACGTAAGCCCAAACCCTCTACGAACATTTCAAGTTGCCGTTTTTCTATAGAAACTTCTTTCAAGGATTTCTTATAGTGGTGCTTATGATTCTTTTCATCTTGGCCCCACTTACGCACCTTGGAGGCAAATGCCTTCCAATCCTGGCACTTCAGATTCAATAGGTCTATCTAGGCTTTATGCTCCGCGAACCTCCGAGTTAGTGACGCATGTCGATTTAACAAGTTCCAATATCTATTGTACGTAATTTCGGACGTTCGCCAAGAACTATCACCTGCTAATCGAGCCAAAGCGAATTCATAACAAGCTTTGAGGTCATCGCGTTTGACTAATAGCTCGGAGACTTCCTTCTCCTTTGTCTAGATCTACAACCATAGTTGTTCGATGGATCACCTACAGGTCCACATCGACTTGGCGTTATGGACAAGGCTTTCCACCACCTCATTGTAAACCGGCCTTGGTACCTGTTCCACCTCTGGGGGTAGTGTAGCCAAACTATCGATGCTAATCACCTCGGAAGGATCCCACCTTAACTTGGCACCTATACGTATGAAAAGATCAAATGTTAAGACAACAGAAACAGGGTGTGGCACTCTAAAACGGCAAGCCATTTAAAAACATTATACCTATTTCAGGGTTGACATCCTAAATTCGTTCAACAACTTCCTCCGCGATTCCGGCCACAAAATCCATCTTACTTGGCATTTCAGACCAAGTAAATGGCTCACGGGTGCAGGAACTAACCTCAGCGATCCTCTCAGGGGGAACCTTCTTCATAGGTACATCCAAGCGCACCGTCCTGGTCTCACTGCCTTCGTCTGAAAAATGAAAACATGAAAATAAAATACCGTAGAAATGACAACTAACAGGGCAAGTTGAAATAATATAAAAAGTAAACATACCACGCTCCTCGTCACCTTCTGGAGGATCGCCTAAATCCAGATTCCCTTGAAGAAAACTGCGGAACATTTGTTCGACACCATCCTGGTTGTCTAACGGCTCAGTTTCCGTGGTGTTCTCCTTTAATTCCTCCATTCCTCCTCCCTGATCCTTATTCACATTTTCCTCTTCATTATTCTTCTCCATGTTCGTCTCCTCCTCCTCCGTAATGGTTTCTAGTGCTTGCTTCCTCACTTCACGAATCGAGCCAAAGACGTTAGCGACATGTAAGCGATCGAAAAGAAAAATTATGGACGAAACGAAAACAATAAAACAATAAGCTGGAAAATGTCTACATATTGGGCATCTTGAATCTTATGCGCTTCACTCATTGCTCTCTCACATTCGAAGCTTCCTCAGTTGCGCGTTCATGTCTCTTCAGCTTTGTTTTGGCCTGGCCCACGGTTTCTTTGATCACCCGCTCAGCTCTTCTTGCAGTAAGGGGTACATCATCTGGCTCTAACCCCAGACTATCGTGAGTATGAATGGAGGTACCCGATGATCCCCCAGTCATAATAGACATGGACTCGTCGATGCCTTCAGGTGCATCCTGGGACTTGGCTGTCTCGAACAAGTGGTTGATCCACGGGCGGGATAGTTGATCCCGATCCCGTAGAACAAACTTGTTACCCGTGCGGACTACCAAAAACTCAGCGAAGCGACGGAGGTAACTGGCGAAGAAGGCAAAGGTGAAGTGGGATTGTTCCTCGACATTCGAGCACAATCGCACTATCTCCTTATGCATGACCGACAATAGAAATTCAGCCTAGTTATAGTGCATGCCAATTTCCAAGATAGTCCGCATAACATGCACAGCCTCAACCCCAAGGCTTCGTACCTGAGAAAGGATTTTTGGGAATACCCGCGCCCTAAACAGGGGATACAGTTCATTTACCTCCTCCACCTTTGCTTTCCCCTGCATCGAGAACCCCTTGGCACCCTTGGCTAGGCCCAACCAGTCCTCCAACTCACGCACCGTATGGAGCTCTGTCTAAGACTACACTTATGCCATCTGCCGGTACCCCGAATAAGTTTGAGAAAAACTCGGGCGACAGATGAAAAACCACCTTAACACCCTTAATTCGGGTGTTGTAGTACGAGACAGATTCATTAAAAGAATCCATGATCCCAATCATTTCCCCTATTGATACATTAGGACTTGGGGTCATGAAGAGCTCTATAAGGCCGACATTATTTAAGCAGCGAACAATAGATGGCGAAGCATGGTTGCATAACCATTTTTGAGCTTTAGTCACCTCCCCAAACTTCATTGACAGTGTTGTCTCAGTTCGCCTGGTTGTGATAGGATCCCCGCCAGGAGGTGCATCAACTGCAAACGCAATATAAGATTGTCGTATCAGTATAACCCTCAGTAGTTAAAACATGTTAGCACATCCAAAAGACATTGTCACTCACCTCTCATAGTAGACTTGGATGTGCTGCCTGGACCAGAGTCACGAGGGAAAACTGGCCCCTGGTCCGACCAATCTTTATCCAGCCATCCACAGGCTTGGCACAGCGCCAACGCTCTAGAGAATCGTTGGTGAAAATAGATGATATCCCCCTTCATTAGACCTAATACAGTTTTATGAAGGGTAGGACCCGCCATAAATGCCTCTAGAGTAGTACGAGTTAAGGCAAGCCCATCATCTTCGACACATATTCCGTCTGCATTAACTTTTGGCCTACAAACGAGCGGATGTCAAAACTGAGGCAAATGCCAAATGACGAAAAGAAGCAATAAACTTGAACGGTCCTACCTGCCCACTCGGTACACTGTGTTGGGAGGTTTCTGGAATAATGTATGCGTGCACAGCTAAAAATAAAGTATTATCGAGGTAGTCCTGCCCTCGTGGTAATCGGGCCCACACGCACGCTAACAGGCGTGTGGACTTAGGCCCGCGGGAAGAACCATCCTCATTCGTAAAATGCCCCTCGTCGATGTCTTCCATGAAGACAACAACACCCTCTGCGGCTCCAGGCAACATCGCCTCAAGTATGCTCCGGGCCACCAATTCATCCAGGTGCGACCAGATAACTACTTCAAAATTGTCCAGTATAAAGGACAAGAATTCAGACGCACCTTCTCGGAACCAAACCCCATTGTGTTCCACGGTTAGGTCCGAGGTAGGCTCATTCGCCTCCATGGGGCCAAACCATATTAGCACCCCGATAGGCTCAACCACGAGGAAAAAAGGCTTGGTGTCCCTGCAAACAACTAGAGTATCAACGAAAAATCAGCCATACACCAAAAACAACACGAAAAACCAAGGTTCACATCGTAGATTGACACTTAGAAAATTTTTTTAACTGTTTACGCTCAGCGTATATGCTGTTAAAACCTAGCGTAGACGCTGCCAAAATTTGTTTACGCCCAATGTATACGCTGCTAAACCTAGCGTATACGCTGTCGAAATCTGTTCACGCCTGGCGTATACACTGCCTGACCCAACGTATACGCTAACAATTAACTATTTACGTTGACGCCCGAACCTCTTACGCTCAGCGTATACGCTGAAGAAACCCTCAGCATATACGTCATAGAAGTGGCCAACGTAAATAGTCTACGCTATACACTGAGCAAACAGTTTACGCTGGAAACATGAAAAACAAGTCTACGCTGTAAAAGAACAACTGTGTACGCTCAGCGTATACTCCAAAGAAACCCTCAGCGTATACGTTGTCACAGCGTAGATCATCTACGCTGATGAAAGAGAAAGCTTACGCTGACAAAACAGAACTTCGTGCATGGAAAACTTCTTACGCCGTATAGCCTTCAGCGAGAAAAAGTGATTACGCTGTGCGCTGAAAACAGATTACGCTAGGACAGTCAACGCTAACCTGACCTTATGCTGTAAATTTACGCTCAGCGTATACGCTGACATCTCTACGTTGCCAATTTATGCTCGGCGTATATGCCGAAAACCCCTACGAGACTATCTACGCTACGAAGCACGTACAGGCAAAATAACTAACAAAGACAGGATTAGAGCCTACCTGTGTGATGTTCCAGGCTATGATGGAATCCTTGGCTGGGGCAGGCACTGCAGCATAGCTTTGCTCTCCTCTGCGAAGGTCAAGTCAGGACTCTTCCTCCCCTGCCCTTCCACCTCCTTGCCTCTGCCCATCTTGGTATCTACGCTGGGATCGATAGCTTACGCTCGACCTTCTACGCTCGACGTCTATGCTGGGGTTTAGTTGGCGTTTACGCTGGGATTAATCGTTCGGCGTCTACACTAGGTTCGATGGTTTACGGTCATGCTTGGGTTTTACGCTGGGTCTTCTACGCTCCTGCAAACCGATGAAAAACAAATGAAACCTCCCCCTCTTATATAGCGCTCCGCCGTCGCTGCCGCCGCCTCTTACGTCGCCGTTGCTCCTTTTTGCCATTTTGTGCCTTTTTACTTATTTTTCACTAAAATTTGCCCAGAAAAATAATAAAAAATATAAAAAATAGAAATTACTACATCCTGGTTCCCCTATGGACCCCATTTCATACGTTTACACTGAACATTCTAGCGTAAACCCACTTACAGCCTGGTATGGCCTTAAACTGCCATTGCGGCCCGGTATGGCCTTAAATTGCCATTATAGCCCAGTAAGGCCTTAAACTGCCATTTTCAAACCCACTTGTGGCCCGGTATGGCCTTAAATTGCCATTATAGCCCAGTAAGGCCTTAAACTGCCATTTTCAAACCCACCTGTGGCCCAGTAAGGCATTAAATTACCACCTACGGCCTGATACGGCCTTAAACTGCCATTACGGCCCGGCATGACCTTAAACTGCCATTACGGCCCGACATGGCCTTAAACTGCCATGCGTCCCGGTGTGACAATAATCCACCATCATGCATGTACACATATCTAAAATTACCAAAGAATATACAACGATACCCATTAGCTCATTCAACTCTCTATTTATTGGCAGGAGCAAGCTCGATGGATTACCAGCACTTAACCGAACAATTAATTATCGATGGACCATACGACAAAATTGCAAGGGACACCAACATGAACCTCATCCACTTAAGTTCAGCAATGGACCACGCAGTCATCGCCTCAACACAACAAATAATAGATGACTATAAAGGCATGACAAAATCCCTCGACATAGAAGCCGAAAATATCACTGAAGGCCCGTTGACCAAAACCCCCATAACCATGCCCGATGGGGAAATTAAAATACTAAAATTAAGCACATTACTAAAACCACACCTAGCCAAAAACATTGAAGATGTGCTTAGGGAAAATATGAAAGCATTCGCTTGGTCTTATATGGACATGCTCGGACTAGATCCCCGAATTGTCCAGCACAACATCATCCTTGACCCAAAATTGAGACCGGTAAAACAAAAGGCACGAAAGGTTAAACCCAAAGTGGCATTGGCAGTTCGTAATGAGATCACCAAACTTTATCAGGCTGGCTTCATTCGAGCTATTGATTACACCAAGTGGGTATCCAACATGGTCATTGTTCCAAAGAAGAACGGAAGCATTCGCTTATGCATTGACTTTCGGGATTTAAATGTTGCAACCATAAAAGATGATTTTCCTCTACCCAGCATTAATCAACTTGTTGACTCGACCTCTGGGCACGCATTATTATCTTTTATGGACGGCTTCTCGGGATACAATCAAATACGCATCAACCCGGAGCATCAGCTTTGGACAACCTTTATGACACCATGGGGGACCTTTTGTTATACAATGATGCCATTCGGTCTCAAGAACGCCGGGGCCACGTATCAAAGAGCAATGACGTTCATCTTTAGTGATTACATGTTACACTCGCTCAACGACTATGTAGACGACATTGTGGTTAAGTCCAAAACATCAGAACAACATATACAAGACCTTGACCTGGTATTAAAGTGTTGTTTAAAGTATGAATTGAGACTCAACCTGAAAAAATGTGTCTTCGATGTCAAGATAGGCAAAATGCTTGGATTTATAGCCTCAGAAGCAGGGATACGAGTAGACCCTGATAAGGTTAAGGCCATAACGAACCTGAAACCACCAGGCAACCTTACCGAACTTTGAGATCTACAAGGTAGATTGCAGTTTATCATGCGCTTCATAGAAAAATTGACAGACAAACTAAAACCTATGAACCACTTGTTACGCAAGAACGTCCATTTTGAATGGACTCCGCAGTGTCAAGAAGCATTTGATAACATTAAGACAGCACTTGCCGGATTACCCACAGTTTATCCACCTTAGAACGATAAACCATTTTACATCTACCTCGCTACTTCGGATTCATCAATCGCATCTATGCTTTGCCAGAAACGAGATGACAGAACTGAAGTCCCTATATACTACTTAAGCCATGCATTAGTCGCTCACGAGAAAAAGTATAACGACATGGAGAGGTCCTTTTTAGCTTTAGTCTTTTCTTTGAGAAAATGGTGACATTACCTCTTCCGTAATCAAGTTAATATAATTTGCAAGGACGATGTGCTCAGGGCCATCATAGGAAACATCTAAGAAATGAGTCGAATAGCCCGCTGGAAAGCCATGATAGCTGAATTTGACCTACACTACATAGCACAATCATCCGTCAAAGGTCAAGCCATAGCAAATCAAATGGCCACGTCACCAACGCGCAATCAAGCGAGTATAGAGCCAGAATTCCTGGATGAGAATATAAGCGTAATCAACATAGTGCCCAATGACTATGATTCCATTCTAAAATTTGATGGAGCATCCACCTCTCGAGGGGGAAGTGTAGCCATCGTCATCACCTATCCCTCCGGGGAGATCCGACCCTTTGCTTACTGTTTCAACTTTCATTGTACAAACAACATAGCAGAGTACGAAGGTCTCCTTAGAGGTCTCGCGGTAGCACTGGCTTTAGGCATCACATGGCTTGTGGTCAGGGGAGACTCGCAACTGGTCATAAACCAGGTAACAGACGTATATACATGTAAAGCCCAACATTTACAACCATACTGCGACCTGGCGAAACAGCTAACGAGGCGATTCGAAAACATCGATGTGCAACACATCTCTAGAAATGACAATACCATCGCAGATGCACTAGCCACCTTGGCATTAAACATATCGTCTGACATATTCCAAACGTTGCCAAGCTCCATAACTAGTTGTGTCAAACTAATAAGCAATACTCTTGACATGCTACCGATTGCATCTGTTAGTACGATACGTGCGGTAGAATGGTATGATGACATAAAAGAATACCTTCTACATGGCGAAACACCACAACATCTAACAAATGCACAAAAGGATGTAGTACAAAAACGTTCTAAGCAGTATACCCTAGTAGGAGACGCGTTATGTCATAGATCCTACGAAGGCATATTGCTAACATGCGTCAATAGTACCGATGCCCAAACCATTGTCGAACAAGTACACGACAGACTATGCGGAGGACACATAGCACCAAAAGCCATGGCAACAAAGATCATACGCTTAGGCTATTATTGGCCACACATGGAATACGACTGTCTCTCCAAGGTCAAAACATGTAGTACTTGTCAAAAACATAGCAATCTAATACATGTCCCACCAAATGAGTTGCATACAGCGCAAATCACGTGGTCCTTTCAAAAGTGGGGATTGGACCTTATCGGCCCGATAACACCCTCATCTTCTGCAGGGCATAGTTTCATCATAACCACAACCGAATATTTTACGAAGTAGGTAGAAGCTGATCCCCTTCGAAAAACTACATCTAAACATGTATGCAACTTCATTCTCGAAAATATTGTAACTCGCTTTGGCATTCCCATGACAATCATCACTGACAACGTGCCACAATTTAGTAGTGCCGAGACCAAAACCTTTTGTGAAAGTCTAGGGATCAAACACTTGTTTTCATACCCTTACTATCCTCAGAGCAATGGGCAAGAAGAGGCAACAAACAAAACGATTATTACAATACTCAAAAAGATGCTCACCCAAAGCAAGCGAAGATGGCACAAACAATTGATATACGCATTGTTGGCATACCGTACTACACATCAAACTTCAACAGGTAAAACACCATATAGTCTTGTTTACGGTTCAGAAGCTATTTTATCCTTGGAATTACAGGTACCCTCTTTAAGGATAACACTTTCCGGACTCCTCGACGATGGGCAAAATAATGATTTGCGCACCATTGACCTCGACTCAGTGGAGGAAGAACGCATGCGTGCCCTCGATCAGATCGAATGGTATCAAAAACAACAACGGCAACGACATCGACACGACATCCATAAGTGCCCCATCAAAGAAGGTGACCTTGTACTTAAGGTAATTCAAGAACACTCAGAAAAATTCTCAGCCAACTGGGAAGGGCCTTACTTGGTCATTAAAGCATTCGACAATGGAGCATTCAAGCTCGCTGATATGGAAGGGAATGAGTTTGCTAATCCAACCAATCACTTGTTCCTAAAACCATTCTACATTTGAGTACAAGCTCAGGTACATGCGAGTCCTGGAGTCACGACTTTAAACTGATACCACAGAGCAGTCCTGGATTATGACTTAAAACTGATACCACAGAAGAGTCTTGGAGTCATGACTTAAAACTGATACCACAGAATAGTCCTGGAGTCATGACTTAAAATTGATACCACAGAACAGTCCTGGATTATGACTTAAAACTGATACCATAGCTCGTCCTGGAATCATGACGATAAATTGATACCACACAGTGTCTGCAATGATGATAAACTAGCACCTGTTCGGCATGACAGTAAACTGCCATGGTCGCACTCGCCAGAGTCTGCTAAGAGTATAAATTGGTTCGCCTCTTCATGGTCCTCTAAGACTAAAAACTGGCAGCGTAACGTCTGCCACGACGCTAAATGGGCAATGTCCAACGGGTCATGACATAAAACTAACCCATCATGGTCCGCCAAGACTATAAACTGGCAAGTTCATTTCTAGTTCCTCAATCCGCTGCCACGTTCAAGCTTTATCAGAATCACTGCATCGCTCGCCATCAGACAATCCCACTAACGTCGCTGCCACTCATCTACAATGCATGAAATCACCTCCAATGTCTTGGTCACTGTGTAAGTCTAAGCTCGCTTATTCACTCATGGTTTTCATGTTTCCTTGGAGTTATGTTTACAGGATGACACCCAGAGGTTTTCGCATAAGAATGCATTTCATCATAAGCAACAAGATGGGGCAATGTTCATAGCACACATGGCAAGACTAAATCAAACCATTCGCTAGTACATCCCCATCTCCCGACACACTCTTTATCTATCCACTGACACAGTTCACTCAGTCACACCTTTGATACACCTAGTACATCCAAAACCTTGAGTACACCGTTGCATACTGTAACACTTTGAACCAGTTGCAATACATGACATAGCACTTGCATATGAGTACAGAATCAATGCACCATTTTCTTTTTTTTTCTTTTAAAAAAAGAGGCCCTTGGCACTTCCCATACAAGCCCCAGGCGGGAAGGCAATCGTCTTAAAACCAAGTACTCATGTAAAAAAAACAATCAAAACACATCTAGTTGCATAGCTTTGGCTCTCCGCCGACAGGCTTCCCCTAAAAACTAAACAAAGGCCCTGTTCTTCCAAAGAATGCAACACATCCTTCCATGGCTTTGGTCTTGCCAACAAGTTCTCTTGAACATTACCCAAGAGGCTTGTTCCGCCAAAGGACGCACATTACAGGTCTGGATTCTAAGTCTGCTAAAATAATGGCTATTGACAAGGATCAGCATGACACACACACCAGAACATCCCCTTTTCACCAAGCGCAATCCCTTGGGCAGTTATTAGCCCCTACAATTCCCATTCTCCTACCAGCTACAAAGTTCCACTTTCCTCATCCCATGTACTACTGAACACAGTGCGATGACGTCTAGTCAAGTGGCAATGGACAAAGTCTCTATTGAGTTGCCTATGGTGTTTTGCACTTCTTTGTCGACGCTTCTCGGGTCAATTCCTCCAAACGTCAACAAAGAGGGGCCAATGAAACACCACAAAATTTGGAGCTTAGTACTCGTCCAACACCAAGCAGGTCCCTGGGACCCCCAGACAACCACGGCTACGTCTGGTGTCAAACATGGAAACTTCGGAGATCAGATGCTCAATTTTCACTAAGTATGCAGTTTCAGCGTATACGCCCAAGTGTACGTTCCCAGCGTATATGCTCAAACGCCCAGCGTAGACGTCCAGCGTACACGCCCAACATACACGCCCCGCATGTACGCTCACCATGAACAACAGGTGCATACGCTCGGCATGAAACCTCCAAAGACGACATGAAAACAGCACTACAGAGCGAGATTTGGCACAAGGCAACAACCATCAGCGTATACGCTCAGCGTATACGCTTAGCGTATACGCCCAGCACATCAGTGTATATGCCTAGCATGTTAGTGTATACACCCAGCATCCATCAGCATATACGCCAGCGTCAACAACATCTACGCCTAAGCCCGCATACGCCCAGCACCTCTAGCATATACACCCAGCGTATACGCCCACAGTCTACGCTCACTGCAGACAACGTATATGCTCGGAAAATGTAACATATTGTACACTTGTAAATTTTACACCCCTCCAGTCAATGCGCCACGTGTCACACAACCCGAGTCTGCCGTCAAAACCTATATAAAACCCCAATTTTTCACGAAATCCAGGGTTTTTTGGCAAATTCCAAGAGCACACCAGAGAACAGAGACGTTGAGAACCAGAGCTCAAAACCTTTTACGCTGGACAACCCTGTACGCTAAGCATACAGCCTCTACATTGTGCTTACAGTGTGAACCAGTCGCAATCATCCCTGCACCCACCAGGGCTTTCGTTCGCCTTGTGTTCCACTCACAACTACGTTTGACAGGTGCATGTATTTTAATTCTGTAATACCATTGTTACATTTTCTTCCTACAATTTTTTACTGTCCACATTAATTCTTGCACGTATTCTGTTTACGCTTGTTTACGTCTACCCTATGTTCACATCGTTTATGCTGCTTACACTGTTTACACTCTGATTCACGCCTGTTATGTCGTTTACGTATAACCCAGCGTATAGCACTCCGGTGTACGTTTGGGGAAATCCTTGTCTGATCTGCGTGCGGAACACCCAAGGTACTCTACCTTCGTTCATTCCAGCTCACCCTCAGGCGAAGGTAGGATCTTCTGTGCGTGTCCTGCGAACCCACGGCCTCTGTTTCCTTCCAGCTGGAGACCGATGATTTCAGGCAGTACAAACCCTATGCAACATAATCTTATATCTCTACCAACTTTTCCAATGACCAACACTATGTTCCAAACTCCTGTTCCCCTTCAAATGAATCAACCTACAAATAGTTATTTTCAAAGTCCCACATATTCTCCATTCTTACCATCTAACACTAGTTTGAATGAGGATCAGTCAAAGGCCTTAGTTCAGTCCATCATAAAACCAAACAAGGTACCTAATCTTGTTGAACCCACAACTCAAGCTCAAGATCAAATGACCCAGATATTAACTTCACTTCAAAAACTTTCCAATGAAGTAGTTGAACTAAAGTGAAACAACAACAAGGGCTCTATACAACCAGAAAAGCCTAGTTCATCAGTCAATGACAATTATTGCCGCTTCCATAACACTAGGCAACATTCTGAGAAGACTTGTCCCCAATTTTTAGCATTATATGGCGACAACACCCAAGGTCAAAAAAATGGGAAACCTCCTATTATGGTCCTTAACGTACCTCATCAAACAGAAAATGAAGAGGTTTCCTCATTGGAGCAAGTTATGGTAAACAACCCCAACCCACCTAATGCTCGCTATCATAGACTTAGTGACATCATGAACAACACACAACAACAAACTAGGAATGACCCTTACACTCCTCCAAACAGAAGAGCTGCTAGTCAAAGTAACACAAATACTAAAAAAGAGTCATCCCAAACAAACACTCCACAACAATCCAACCCATCTTCTATACTTAGAAGAACTCCACCTCAACAAGAAGTCAAAGATGGATCTAAGAGTTACAATTTAGTTGAGGATTTGAAGAAAACCAAAGCTAACATCTCAATGTATGACCTTTTACAATTTAATGAAATGAAAGAGGTAATTCAAGAGATAGTTCATACACTTGAAACTAGAAAAGAAACAACCCCAACCCTTAAAAGACAAGTTCACTTCACAGAAAGTCCTAACACATTATCAGCATAAAATGTAAACAATTCCATGATGAGCAAGAAAGAGCAACCTCCTTTCCTAACAAATCTAATTATTTTAGGAAAGAATGTTCACAATTGTTTGATGGATTTTGGAGCAACTGTCAGTGTCATGCCACTTGAGGTATGTAAGACTTTAGGAGCACAAATGATACCACAAATGAAAAATGTGATTCAACTTGATGGGTCCAATATACCTGTAGTAGGGTCATTAAAAGGAGTGAAAGTGCAATTTAAACAATACCCTACGTTCACATGTTACACAGATATCCTGGTAGTTGACATGTCACCTACCTATATTGTGCTCCTATCTAGGACTTTTGGAGTCAAGTTTGGGAGCTTCTTTAGGTTAGATTTCTCAAAGCTATTAATCCCTATCAAAGGAAGATCTGAGCACATGACTATACCTCGAGAACCCTTTTACAAACAAGTAGTGACAACCTTGGATCAAAAAAATCAATCTTTGGAAGATCAAAGCGCTAATCTTTATGTTGGGGTTATTAAGGTTGAGCATAGTAAACATGTTGAAAATGACTATGTGAGTGGAACTACAAAAAATCCTGTCTCTCATGTGGATCCCATCCAATCCTATCAAAGTTCTAGAGAAGGTGAAGAAAGCTATGGAGACACCTTGCCTTATCAACAACATGATGGATTTCGTCTAAGTGGTCCACCACCTTTAGGGGAAGATAAAGATATAAATAAGACCCTACCTCTTAAAATAGTTCAAGGTGTGATAAAATTTAATGACACATCCATGGAACATGCTCCTAGAAAGGCTATATTTGATGACCCCCCAAGACATAGACCTACCATTGAAACTTATATCAAAGAAAAACTTGATAGAAAATTAACAAGCAAGTTAAGATTAGGTCTTGATTTTCGTAATCTTATGCATCGACAATATCTTGATAGGAAGTACATTGGTGAAGACTTTAAGATAGGGGACCTAGTCTCAGAACAAGGTAGAACATTTGACCAAGAAAATCTTCAAAATAAGTTCTCTCCTATGTGGTAGGCCCATTTCGAATTAAAAACATCATTGGCCCCAATGTATATAAAATTGCTGATTTGAAAGGATGTAGATTACATAGAAATTTTAATGCATTTAATTTGAAGCATTTCTACTCAGGTGCCCCACGTGGACACCTAGTAGATTCTTAGTTGCATGTTTTCTTCCTCTTCACCATGCATTTCATTTGTATATAGTTGCATTTGTATATTTTCTTTGCACTCTCATCATTTCTTTCTTGGCATATTGTTTGATTTTTTCTTTGCATATGATTTTAATAATCATTATGATCTTTTGAGTTAGTAGGCGTTGGGTCATCAAAGCACCTTTGGAAAATAATGTGAGTATAATCCTTTATATAATATTTCCTAGTACTATTACATAAAATCTCTTTTATACTATATATTTTAATAATGCTTTGATTCTTCCTAGTCTTTTCAAGGTTTTAGTTTCTATAGTTATGTTGGATTATAGAGTATGAGATTTGTGCTAACTTATCATGTAATCATCATGATCATATGAGTGTAGGATAGGTGATGTTGGAGAATGGTTGGCCATAATCACTAGGTGACCTTGGAAAATCCCACTTTCCCTCTCATAAGCCCTAGCCCTCAAGTGTCATGATCCATGGTTACCCTATGAACAACGGTGAAGTGTGTTCATTTCCACTTGAGAACCCTTAGCCACCCAGGCGACCTACTATGATGCTATCAAATTGTAATTAAAGGCACATACACGAGGGTTGAACTGCATCATGGGCAAATTTTTCACAAAAAGAAAAAAAAAAAGAATGAGGACCGTGTTCATTGGTAATGTAGCTAATCGGCCAGACTCGTGTTGGAATTCCTACCTTAAGAATGAAGTACACCATGGGCAAAGTTTCCTTAAAAAAAGAAAAAAAATGAATGAGGACCATGTTCATTGGCAGTGTAATAAGTTCTTAAGTGTGATGGGGTCTGGAAGCTATCCTCACCCTAACCTCCATTTCCCTTGTTGAACCTATTTTCCAAAAAAAAAAAGTTGCAAGGAAAAATCTGAAAGTTATGACTAGCCACAATCTAATATGAGCCTGTCCTCCTCATTAAGTTTAGTATGGGTCTTGTGCTCAAAGTAGTCCACATGCTGTTGGCTTTTACTTTGTAAGAAGACTATGAAAGAAATCATAATTATATTTTAATTATATATAGATATATGTAGTTAAGATAATAAAATTATATATTTAGAGTTTGATTAAATAAGATGGTGTGGTTTGGGTGGCCCATGTTTAGTTCTCTTTTAATTATATAGTTATTTTAATCATGTTTAGGTTAATATAGTTTCCTTTGAAGTTTCCATTTGCTTGTTTTGTGATATTTGTGATTTCCTATCTATTGCATCATTTTAAAGTTTCAGTGGTCTTGTTCCTTGCACTAGCACGCAATAAAAAGTTTGGGGGCTAAGGGTTGATGTCAACACTCCCATGCTCTTATGGGGCCATGATTATCAATGTCTCTATCTCTCTCTCTTAATCACCACAATAAAAATCATGCAAGTGGTGGGCATTTAAACTATTAAGTTACAATCATTAATAATAGCGGTTATAATTATTAATGGTGGCGAAACCAATTATTAGTAATGGTGATTACAATTATTAATGGTGGTGGTTACAATTATTAATAATGGTAGTTACAATTATTAATGGTGGCAATTACAATTATTAATGGTGGCGGAACCAATTATTAATAGTGGCAGTTACAATTATTAATGGTGGCGGTTACAATTATTATTGGTGGTAGAACTAATTATTAATGGTGGTGGTTACAATTATTAATAATGGCGGTTACAATTATTAATAATGGTGGTTACGGTCATTAATGGTAGACGTTTTAGAAGTTATGGACATAGTGGGCACTTAAATTAGAGAATGTAGCCATCGTTATGGAGGGTCACAGTAGCTATAAAATAAAGTCTAGAGGGGGGCTCTAGGGATCATCGGGAGTAGGGAGTCCCAAACAGGCTCTGGCTAAGAATCTGAAGGGGCAGCTTCCTCTCCACTAAGCAGTAGTTTCCTCTTTTCTTTTCTTTTCTTTACAGGCTTCTAGTTGATCTTCGAGGAGGGTCCAAGGTAGGAGCCAGTGGCTCAAAATCGGATCCTTGTGGGTCTTCTCGACAACGGTAGGAGCTTGTCACAGTGGTGTAGACGTGGGTGGATGATCTTCCTCTCTGCGACAATGCACAAAGGCGACAAACAACGGTAGGCTTTGAGAACTGCTGTTGCTGCCCTATGTGGATTGTAGTGGGCAGTTTCTCTCTCTTTTTCTCTCTCTCTCCCTCTCTCGTGGTGATCGCAGCCTTCCTGCCCAGCAGTGGATACCATTGGTAGTCACAGACCAGCAACATCAACGAGACCAAGGAAAATTCAGTTCTTTTAATTACTTATTATATTGAAGATAATTATTTAATTTAAATTCCATATTTCTTTCTAGATTATTATTTGCAAAAGGCCATGTAGCCCTCTCCAGCCAAGACTATTCCCAGGTTTCTGTACCCATACAAGAGGCACCCTAGGCAATAGTCTCCTAAAAAGAGTTTTCTTTCCCGGTGTTGGTATGACCAAAATTTATGCATCAACAATGAAATTTTGAAATTTTTGAAAATAGTGATGCTAACATTGATGCTGGTGTTAGTGTCAACACTATCAAACTTTGTATCATCCTCCATATTAGCATTTCACAGCATTCATAAGCCTCTTGAGCTCTTTGACTTCAACTTAACAGCCTTTGACATCAATAGTGTTAATGTCAATGTCAATGAGGAAG
>MNCI01020427.1:5916-16664 GCA_015680685.1 Gnetum montanum | reverse complement strand
AGACAAATTAAGGAAAAACATAAAAATGATAAAAATCAGGTGCCTCAATTACACTTAACCATACCTTTTGCACTTCAGAAGTGAAATTGAGAAGACAATGATCATGTCTATTAGATTTACTACCTAGACCTAGTGTACTTAGGGAGCTAAAGTCTACAGAATTCGATCAGATCACTTAGTGAATGCTAGTGATTCATATGATTGGGCATAGGCACTACTCATTGCTCATCAATTGTTGATGTTGTTGTGGTTGAAGAAATGAACTGCAAGGATAAGATATCCAATCAGGATAATACCTCTTATGCTTTGTCTTGCTTCCATTAGTCCTATCTTGTGATGTAACTGCTTTCAGAGCTACTTCAATAACTTTGTTTTTGAAATCCTTGAGACTTGTGGTATAATGGTGCTAATGATAGGGGCCCTCTTGGCTAAGACTATAAGAGGTTTATCAATAGTATGCATAGTGAATAGGTTATAAACACCAAAGATGATAGGAACGTAAATTGAAAAGTTTACTTGTGTATATCATTGCATTTAATAAATGAAAATATTATAATATGTATAATACACACACAGGAACATGTGTTATCATGATAGGAAAATGATATTTATAAAATTTTATAATTTTATAACTTTTATGTATTTTTTTTAAAGCAAGGTAACTTGGGATTAGTAGCACAACCCCTATCCACACAGTAAGGTAGATGTAACTTAATAATGAAAAGGGTCCCACCACAAGGCTACTCCACTATTGCCACACTTGGAAGCATAAGAAAGAATTGAACCCACAAGCTTCCAACTACGAGATGAGTGTCTTGATCACTTAATGAAAAGAAGAAAATAATAATTAAAACTCATTGCAATCCCTTACGAGATAGGCGCAATGTTCACACATGAAAAGAAAATAAAACACACCTTCACATTATAATCCCTTACGGGATAAGCATAATGTAGAAATCTAACACATATGCAAACTATGTTGCAATCCCTTATGCTACTGGTGGGATACTAACATACAAAAGTGGTAAAATCTTCTTAGTCATACCTTCGATGGCCCAACACCATTGTGTATAGGTATAACCTCTTCATGTAAGATGAAATCATTGCAAAGCTCCATGCAACTAAACTTATTTATCTAAAGGAATTAAATTAATTATAATTTCTAAATTTAACTAATAAATTCATTAATAATATATCATTATCAAAGTTGCATAAAATAAGAAATTAGAAAATTTAAGGAAATGAAAATAAGCTTTATTCATTACAAAAATACTTCACTCTACATCAACCAAATAGTTTCAAGTTGCAAAAGCATCTTAGTACTTTGATAAAGTCTCAAAGTACAATGAAGTAATGAATTAAAATATATAATAAAAATAAATTGCAAACTTACCCAAGGGTGGAGAAGAAGCTCTTACATTAAAGAAAATTAGAAAATCATAGATAATTTCGAGCTTTCCTTGTTAGGTATTTATAGTTTTTGGATTTGTAATCAAAGTGATGCAATATTGTACTAGGTGTAGTAGCACACCATGTGGGGTGGCACACAAAGTAGCACCTCACAAAGTACGAAAACATGTAAAGTATGATGTCTCACAAGGGTGGAGAAGAAGCTCTGACATTAAAGAAATTAGAAAATCATAGATAATTAAGCTTTCCTTATTAGGTATTTATAGTTTTTGAATTTGTAATTAAAGTGATGTAATGTTGTACTAGGTGTAGTAGCACACCATGTGGGGTGGTGCAAAAAGTGTAGCACCTCACCTCACTAAGTACAAAAACATGTAAAGTGTGATGTCTTGCAAGGTTTGGTAGTGTAACGCTTGTGGTAGAGCATGAGGTGTAGTGTTACATCATGTATGACATCGCACCATATGAAAAAAGTCACTAGATGAGGCAGCACATTAGGTGAAGTAACACATTAAGTATACATCACCATACTCCTAAAACAAGCCCAAAATATGGGTTTAAGTGCACATAAATAAATCCATACATTTGGGCTTACAAAAAAATATAAAAAATGCCACTAGATGCCTAATCAATGCTTAAACTTAAAGTAAAAAAAGATTTGAGGCAAGGGAAGTGTTGGAACTCGAAACATTATTTAATAATATTTACTCCCAAGACATATAGTGAAATTAGAACTTTACAACTAACTATTATCTACGAGAATGAAACCCATAACTTGGAGTTTCCAAATCAAAAGCCTTACTACTAGGCTAACATCTCATAATTAGGATTTGAGGTAGTAATAGAAGTTTTTGAAAAAATAACAACTTTTGTAACAAAGAAAGATCTCATAGAAAATGATGACACATTTTTTCCATCATGATCATCAAGAATCTTTGTCATTAGGTACAATTCACTTGTCAATAGTGAGGTGTTAGCCTAGTGGTATAGGTCTTAGCCTTGTAACCCCAAGTCACATGTTTANAAAAATGTCTACAAGAACCAACTACTATTCACTTAGGCTTTCATCGTTGTCTTGCCTATCATCAAGTCACCAACTTGCTTCTAAAATTTGACATCTAGAAATTTATTGTTATGTCCCCATTCCTGAATGGTGCCACTGCATAACAAAGATGGTATCTCTTCATAATAAGTGTTGTAATTATTGTAATAAGACTTGAAAGGGTAGTTGTAATTAAGACTTGAAAAGGCATGTTGTAATAACAAACATGTCTCTTGAGGTGACCTTTGGGGATTTGACCTAAGGTATTTATAGTTGGGCATTAGAGGTCATATTAGCATGGAGTTGTGAAGCCAATAAAGATGACTAACTACTAGTGTTAGGTGAAGTAGGATAGGAAGAGGACTGGCCATCCCTTCTGGTCGACGATAGGCCTAATCATGGTGATAGTGTTGGATAACATCAAGGGATAGATTTTAAGGAAGATAACCCCAAGGAACACTTAGAAGCATGACCTAGATACACTATTCCACATCAATAAAGCATTCTTTTCTTCTTTCCTTCTACATTTTTCCTATTATATTCTTTATGCATAATGTTGAATGTTATACATATTTGATGTTACCATATTATCTTCTCATAGATAATGTCTAATATAATGTATATTTGATGTTTACTTTGACATCCAAAAATGGGGTCTCACATTCAACTTATGGGAATGTATCAATTTAGGGCATTCAAGAGCAAATCCAAAAGATACATGGAACAATGCAACTTTCCTCTAGCTGTAAAGAGAATATACTTAACTTCCAAGTCTAGAAAAGTACATTAGCCAAATGAAATAGATGTCCTCTATCTTAAGACTATTAAGAAGGAGTTAAATCAAGCCAAAGATGATGCTCCAGCACAGTTAAAGAAGAGCCTATTGATGAAGTTATTGGTTGTAGCTTGTGATGCCCCAGTCATTAAAGGATGTAGATGGATGGAAGACATGGATCATCCTTTGGCAAGAGGCTTCTCAGAAGAATGTTTGACTGAGATGGAAGAAAGTTATTTTTTTTTGGAATCTACTAGAACTATAAAATGTAATGCTTGATGAAAGGTTTTCCCTTGATGGAGCCAAATATGCAAGAGTTAGAGCCATGAGGAAAATAAGGGTTAAGCAAATAAGGACAAAAAAGAGCTACAACAGCAATAGCAACAAATGGATAAAGAAAGCTTATCCTCATCCCTCACCATCCTCAATTTTCCATTAGGATACTTAATAAGATGAGTTGCTCAGTCCTTTAAAGCAAAAGAAAAAGAAGGATGTATCATCCTTAGCTAGAAGCTACTCATAGAGCCAGAAATGGAAGACAGTGCCAATTTTTAGTACAAGGAAGATGATCCACAAACTAGAAAGTAAAAGCTCATGATGTTACATTAAGATATGTTAGAGACTATAATTATTTTGATTAAGGATATGAAACAAATAACTAATAATCAGATAGCTAAACTTAAAGAATTTCTTGTGTAAAAGGTATATGAGACATCAAAGCTGTGGGATGAATTGAAAAGCTCAAGAGAGAAAAATGAAAAACTAAAAGAAATGATAATTATCAAGGAATCATTGATAGAAAATAAATAGTAAGAAGCAACTTGGATAAAGGAGAGATTAGTCATCACAAGCTTAGAATTTAAATAGGCCAAAGAGGGAAAAGTCCTAGATTATTCTTACTTGGCTCTACCAAAATTCAAAGATGTAATTAATAAAGTAATTTACATTAGAGAATGGGTATGAGAAACCAAAGAAGAAATTATAGAAATCAAAGGAAAATAAGCTATTTTTGTAGAAATGGAGAGAAGAGCTCAAGAGCTATATGACCTACATGTGGACCTTTTGGTATGTTTTGGTGTATCCAAAACATTAAGTAAAATGGAGTCAAAGGTTGTTTGCAAGGCTATGTGGTTATTGTGTTTGTAGGACTTAGTACATGGAAATCAAGATGAGCTAAAGAGGATAAGAAATGAAATGTTTAGAGCTCAAAGGAGGAGGTCATCCACATGGTCTTCAAATGAACATGCAAGATTTCAAAGAATGTGGACAAGGACCAGATACTGTGCAAGCAAAGTTATCATCATCAAAGCATGTGAAAGATCAAGGCTATAGATAAGGAATGATGAATTCAAGAGACAAAGAAAGTGGAAGAAAGACATCTCTAGGAAACAACAGATGTCTTGGCAAAATTAGGGTGAACTTAGACAAAGAATTCTTCAAAAACAACAAGACATCTTTCTCATATAAACATGTCTTTCATGAGGTAAAGACATCTTTATAGAATGTAGACCAAGTTTAGAAAGACGTCTTCCATAAGACAAAGATGTATTCCAGAATGGAGACTTTAGAAAGATGTCTTCCATGAAACAAAGACATTTTCCTAGAATTGAAGGCAAATCTAGAGAGACGTCTCAGGCACAAGAAAGATGTCTCCCATGACTATTAGTGATCGTTGCCTAGCTATTACATGAGTTCTAAGATGGATTTAGAAACATGAAAGCTATAATAAGACTTGATGTGCATTGGAAAAAGTGCACATCATTGTATAATAATTTGTAATCATTGAATTTTCTATTGCTCCTCATTATATTATCATTTTGGAGTTGCAAAGGGTGTTGTACCTAACTATACAAGGATCAACGAATTGAGTTGCAATTATTCCTTATAATTATTATTCTTGTTACCTTATGAAGTTGATGTGCTTGAGCTTGTCAGGATCCTATGGGATTGAGTTGTTGATGCTGTAGTACAACATTTTGGTGCGGAGCTCAATATTATAAAGGTTGTGGAAGCCTTGAAGCCACATTTCCAAGCTTGATGAGACCTATAGGGTTGAATGATTGGTGCTATGGTACAACACTCCAAAGTTAAACTTGAAGACTATATAGGGTGTGGACCCTTCAACCACATTTTGAGAGCAACAAAGTCCATAGATGTGTTTGCGATCTACTCTCCAAGTATGAATTATCAAAGTTGAGGAACCACATAAATTTGTGTGTGCGCTTTGTTTCATAAAGGTTTTATTTCGGGAACTTATTCATTCCCCCCCTTCTAAGTTCTACAATCCATAATTGGTAATAGAGCCTAGTACTCTTTGTTTCATCATTAACTTTAAGAGTGAATAATTGAGGGAACATCTTACATAAAGCCACCCATGTTCAATGGATTCAACTTCATATATTGAAAAGCCAAAATGCAAGGGTTCTTTGAATCCATGGAGTTTGTGGTATGGGAGTCAATTTTGGAGGGCTATGCTCCACCTGTTGATGGCACCATTAGCATCATCAAGCCTCACAACAAATGGTCTCAAGAGGAAAAGGATAAGTTCATGTTTGATTCCAAAGTAAAAAATTGTTTATATTGTGCATTAAATAAATATGAATTTAATAGGGTAGCAAGATGTAAAATGGCCAAAGAAATTTACCAAACTTTAAAAGCTAGTTATGAAGGAATCTTTAGTGTTAAGCAATCAAAATTGTTAGTTTTACAAAGTGAATATGATAAACTCGAAATGAGAGAAGGTGAGAAAATTAAAGATTATTTTTTAGAGCTAATGATCTTGTTGTAGCAATTAGATGAATAGAAAAAGATCTGCGAAAAAACGATGTAATTATCAAAATTATTAGAAATCTTCAACTAGAGTTCATACATAAGGTCACAGCCATGGAGGAAATCAAAGATTTCTCAACTTTGGAATTTGAGGAACTTCAAAGTGCTCTTATTGCTTATGAAATGAATCTCATAAGTGAAGGAGCAATTCAAGAAAGACCTATTACTCTAAAGATTTCCTCCAAGGAAAACGAGGTCAATGAGCATGATGATGAAAATAAAGGTGAGATTGTTCTTCTCTCAAGGAGACTATAATGATTGCTTATAAGAAGAAACAAAGGGGCAGTTTAGCAACAACAACAACCTAATTTCTTCAAAGGTAGAGAAAGAGGTAGAAATTTTTTAAATTCTTCTAATCTAGATTTTTCTTCTATAGAATGTTGGATTTGTGGAGGAAGAGGCCATATGGCTTTCAAGTGTCCTAGCGATCCAAGTGATAGCAGGGTATAGCCAAGGAATAAATCCAATGATGAGGAATCGAAAAGACCAACTTGTAGACAAGTTGGAATGATGGTGAGCAAAGTGAAGGAGAAGCATGCAATTCTTCCAAAGATTCACATCTCATATGGATGGAAATTACGAATGAAAATTCCTCACCTGTGGCCGAGCAAGATGGTAAGTGTGACAAGAGGTATAGTGAATTTAAAGAAAATTTTTATCTTTTACATCATTTGATTAGGAAGGTAAAGAAACTAGTACTTTCTAAGTTAGATGCCATTCATTATAAAGTGAAGGAAGAAATCTTAGATATAAAAGTTGAAATTCAACAATTAACCTCTTTGAATAAGGTTTGCAGTAAGATTCAAGAAGAAGAAACTCCTAAAAATCAATCAAAGAATTTAGAGGAAGCAACACATGAAAATGCAAGCTCGAGCATAGTAAGGTTTGATAATTTTGATCATAAGGATAACATTTTATGTGTGTAAAAATTATGGTAGTAAGCAAGCTCTTAGCGATGATGATCAAAGTAGGATTAATGCTTGGTCTTGTCAAAAAGACTTTGGTAAGGAAATTGTGTAGGTACCAATAAGTCAGAATGAAGGGCAGTGGAGTCTTGAAAATAATCAAGAGTTCTATCATAACAAACATGAACAAATAGAGACATCACATATACAATCTAATGAAAGAGAACCTAAGGATGAGGAAGTACTTCATGATAGGGGACCTCACCTTAAACTCCATTAATCTTCATGTTTTATCAACAAGCAAGGTAAGTCAAGGTTAGTCTCTATCTCTTTGCTTTCTAGTTATTAAGATTAGTATATGAGAAATCCTATATTATCTATGTTTTAGATAAAAAATGGTGGAATAAGTGTCTAGAGCATTTCTTATGTTCATAATATTGACATTATTGGTTTTGTGAGGATTTATAATAGTAATTATCATAATTTCCCTTGGATCTTTATCTTATAACAATTCTAGTTTGATTTCTTATTTTGCATTCAATCATGCTTAATTTGAAATTCTTGTGATGATCTGTTTCTATGCTCATAGTCTTTGGAATTATTTTTCCATTTATAAGATAAGACAAACCTCTAAAAAATTGTATCAATATTACTGGTTGAAGATCTAGATCTCCACACTTGGGCTTAATGTTGATCTATAGCTATAATGTTGTTTTGTGACTTGCATTTTGGTGTTAAGGCCCTAGAAGAATTGCACATGTGTAGGGGAAGCCTATTCCTCATTTTCAATCATAATCTTGGAGATTAAAAATGTAGGGGAAGTTTAAATTCAAACTTTGAAACAACAAATTATTTCACAATGACCAAACATTCATGACATGAAAAATATTTAAGGCAAGAATAGGATTAACTCTTGATTAAGATGTCTTACAAGTAATTTCACCAGACCACTATCTAAAATCTTGCTAAAGCCTACGTAGATTTCTTGGACATTGATTAATCTTTTTTATTTCCTTTTTGATGTTTACTAAGAGTTGAGTTTAGGTGGGATCATGACACATTGGTTTAAAAGATAATGTTCTTTCAAACTTGAATTTAACATAAGGTAGATCCCGTATTTGATTTTTAGTCCTTTGAAAATGTCTTGAGATCCTTGATGAAACACTTACTTTTATCTTTGGCATTTTGTATTGAAGTTTATTAATAGCCTATTTTACTTGATCATATGAACATTAGTAGAGGACTTAAAAAGTATATGAATGTATACTTATCAGCATGTTTTGTTCAATGGTTGTGGATGAATGTTTCTCTCATAGCTCTAATATTCTATTGTTAATATCTTTTTGGGTGAATCTAGAAATACACGTTGCCATAAAAAAATTACTTCTAATAGATAGACTTCTTGATCCTCCATGCTCTATCCTTAGTCTTTAGCATTAATTTGTGTTTGTCCTCATTGTTTTTACAACCCACCTATTTGATATTCAATCATAAGCTAAAGCAAAGAATTGCCTATTTCTGTAAAGCAACTAATTGATATTATGAGCAAGACCATGACTAGTTTTTTAGTGTTTATGGCTTTGATTGAATCATCCATTGAATAGTTTGAATTTGGCATTTGGCATGGTTGATTTCATTGCTATATTCTTCTTATTATACAGATATGCTCTCTTTTCATGGTAATCAAGATGGAGAATATTTGACTATTGAAAGAACCATCTACTACTAATAACTTATTGTTTTAGAGATAGAATACTTACTCTTTAATGTACACACTTCACTTCATGCTTCAAGGTTGAATATCACTTTGAGGATTTGGATTAGTTTTGGAAAAATTTGGGGCACCTCTTGATGGAACTTGGTGTTGAACACTTGATTCTCTTACTTCATTATATATTTTTTTGGGGTTTATGTCATTATGTTTATTTCTAAATACTATCTAAAACTTATTGATCTATTTTTGTAATCAACTTTGTGTCCTTTATCCTTTTTATTACTATTTATAAAGGGGGAGAGTAGTATGGTTATATTTTAATGATCAATAACTCATTTTCTTAAGTTTTAAACATCACCAAAAAGGGGGAGATTATGGACTTTTCTATTTGTTTTGGTGTGTCCAAAATGTTAAGAAAAATGGAGTCAAAGGTTGTTTGCATGGTTGTGTGGTTATTGTGTTTTTAGGATAGTACATGGAAACCAATATGAGTTGAAGAGAATAAGGAAAGCTAAAAGGAGGATGTCATCCACATGGGCTTCAAACAAACATGCAAGAATTTCAAAGAACATGGACAAGGACTAGATGCTATGCAAGAAAAGTTATCATCATCAAAGCATGTGGAAGATCAAGGCCATGGACAAGGAACAATGAATTTAATAGACAAAGAAAGTGGAAGAAAGATGTCTCTAGGCAATAGCAAACATCTTGGAAAAATTGAAGTGAACTTAGATAAAGATTTCTTCAGAAATAGCAAGACTCCTTTGTCAGAAAAAGACATTTTTTAGGAGGCAAAGACATCTTTATAGAATGTAGAACAAGTTTAGAAAGATGTCTTTCATAAGACAAAGATGTTTTTAGAATGGATACTTCAGAAAGACGTCTTTCATGAAATAAAGACATCTTCACAGAATTGAAGGCAAATTTAGAGAAACATCTCAAGCATGAAAAAGATGTCTTCCATGACTATTAGTGATTGTTGCCTAGTTGTTGCACGAGTTCCAAGATGTATTTAGAAACACGATGGCTATAAGAAGACTTGATGTGCATTGGAAAAAGTGTAAGCCTTATTGTGTTCATTGTACAATCATTTGTAATCATTGAATTCTCTATTGCTCCTTATTGTATTATCATTTTGGAATTGTAAAGTGTGTTGTAATGAACTATACAAGGATTAGCAAACTAAGTTGTAATTATACTTTTTAATTCTTGTTCTTGTTGCCCTGTAGGGTTGATGTGCTTGAGCTTGTTAGGATCCTATGGGATTAAGTTGTGGGTGCTATGGTACAACACTTTAGTGTAGAGCTTAAGATTGTAAAGGTTGTCGAAGCCTTGAAACCACATTTCCAAGCCTAATAGGACTTTCTAGGATTGAGTGACTGGTGTTGTGGTACAATAGTTCGAAGTAGCGCTTAAAGACTATACAAGATGTGGACCCTTCAACCACATTTTAAGAGCAACAAAGTTTGGAGGTGTGCTTGTGATCTACCCTTCAAGTGTGGAGTACCGAAGTTGGAAAACCACATAAATTTGTATGTGTGCTTTATTTCATAAAGGTTCAATTTGGGGAACTTATTCATTCCCCCTCTTCTAAGTTGTATGATCCACCCTAGCTAGAGTAAAAAGAGAAGTATTGCTACGATATAAACAAGGATTATTGAACATGATGATGATGGTAATTATAGGAATTATGAGTGAAACTACTAAGAAGAAACTTGATTTGGATCAGACTTATTTGAGTGCATTACTTGCACTAACTGAAACAACTAATTCAACAATGGAATAAAATCTAAGTAGGTTAGGAGCTAAAAACATTCTCAAAGAACTTAATAGCACTAAACCATATATAATGAATCAAGCCATAAAAGTTATTCTCAATCAGGAGAAATTAACATAGTAGTTATTAGTAGATGAATTCCAGATTTAGAAAATGAGAAGAATTATTTTAGAGGTCGAACAATTATCCAACGATTTACAATTATACAAGATGAACATGAGGTTGTTGTATCTTTAACTCTTGTAATAATTGTAATTGCCAGAGGTTGCTCTATGAAGCCAAAAACAAATTTGTTT
>MNCI01020425.1:78234-95785 GCA_015680685.1 Gnetum montanum | reverse complement strand
TTAAGTCTTGGATTTAATGCATACACCCCAGACTCCTGCAGATGTGAGATAATTGGGCAACATCCCTTAGGATGGTCATAGTAGCAGACCTCACATCCACTATCATTGTCTAAATCAAAATTTACAGCCTCATTGGAAATAGGAATTTTTTCCTTATCCTTGTTATGTGCAGGGCTTAAGTTTCTCCGCTTGGTTTTGCATTTGTTACTACTTTGCTCAACCTTAGACTCTTCTACGATTTTCAAGACTGTTTCTATTCTTGAGTCTAAGGAATCCCACATTTAGTCTACCTTAGCCGATATCTCAGTTGTTAACTTTTGGATCGACACGATTTTCCGGTTCACCAACTCTTCGAGTGGTGACTCATCCTCCTCATCACAGAATTTCACTTCCTTCTTGTGAAGGGAGGGATCGCGGTTGTATTCTTCCACACTTTCTCTCTTATGTAGCTCACTCTCTTCTTGCACTACTTGTTCCAACAAACTTTCAACTTCATGGGCTCTTAGTTGGGAAAGTCTCCCTTGGGCGTAAGTCCCAATAGTTCTTCTCATTTCATTTATTAGCCCATGCACGATGTGGCGAAGTTGATCCTGCTTAGCGTACCCATGGCCCCAGCAACGATGTAGCAGTGTATAGTAACGGACCATGGCAGCATCCAAGGGTTCATAAGCACCTTGTTTCCAGCCTTGGATCTACTTACGCAAGTTGGACACTCTGGAGTACATTTGATATTTGTTGTTGAATAGTTCAAGCATCGTACTCCATCTCCTAATGGTTTCTGATTCGAAGGAGCAGTACCAGCTCTCTGCTTCTTTAGTGAGTGTCCTTGGGAACACCTTGAGCTTTTGCCACTCATTATCTATATTTTGCAGGGCATAGGCATCATGGAATCCCTGTAAATGATGTTGAGGATTAGCGTTGTATCCCCCTTCAAAATGTGGGATATTATTTATGTCCAAATGCTTGATCCTGCTATCTTTTAAGTGCCTTGTGGAGATCCTAACTGCCTCTGTGATGTCTAGCATGCTTCGGGTTGTGAGTAGGGGTTTGTCATGATCATCTCTTTCATGACGTCTATGATGTCTTCGTGGTGGTTCCCTACTCTCCCTACATCCTTGCCCTTGTCCTAACTCCTCTCGACCTTATTGTTGAGGTATTTCATCTTCCTTTTTACTTTTACCCTCTCCGTTATGCTCATGATGGTTGCGCCTAGATGTGGAAGGAGAGTGTGAATGGTGAGATGAAGGAGAAGAGGAAGGGGATCCATCACCATGGCGATGTTTCTTACCTTCTCTTCAACTGCTTCAGCCCTGATCATTGTGACAATCTAAGTGTCCGTCCTTAGTATGAGTGGTTGTTCCTGCCGTGAACAATTGGTGCTCACGGGGATTAGACCTTGTAGCATGTACAGTTGATCGAAGGCCCTGATTCCATACCTCTTCACCAGAGTGAGGAGGAGGAACATCATTTTCTAAGAAACCCATTGTGAGGGGTTCCTCATCTCCTATTTCACGAAGGACATGGAGGACCTTGCCCTTCAACAATGAATGTTGGCTCTCCTGCCTTTCGTCCCAAATACGTTGGGCATTTGTGGGGTAATAATCCCTCATGTCATAATCTTCTGCAATGTATTTAGCATAGTAATCTTGCATGCCAATCTATACCAAGGCACGGAAAAGCATGCGAGAGATTGATCGATCTGGGGGTAACACGATGTTACGTTGCAAATCTCTCCATCGCAGTTGTTTGTCTTGGTGGAGTATAAAAGTAAAGTTGGGAATATACTCATTGAGATGAGTATAAACGATCTTATACTATTTAGGACCTAGCTAATTTTGGTTATGTGTGTGATGCTGACTATCTTCTGTGTTATCCTTAGGTGAGTTAACTTTGTGAGAAGAAGCCATTTTACTAGTGTGCTATTCACCGTTATTTCTGTTCTTAATTAACTGATTAACTCGAAGGTTTGTTAAAGCTCACAATGATGTGAGTGATATCCCTTATGTTCAATTGGCATAAAAAACACTTAGTCCCTGGCAATGGTGCCAATGATGAGTGGCGAGGTACCCCTACACTTAACCATATGAAACGAGCATAGCACGCGCGATCCGGTTCAACTCTGTAGACTAAATGCCTAAACGCCCCATGGAACACTTGGGGTTAATCGTTCATTGTCTTCCCAGACTTACTTGCTATTGTCATGGTGTATGATTAAGTAAGTCTGAGGTATATGATTTTTTTGGTATTTTCAGGTTTATTTCCTATGCTATGAGGGTGAAGGGTTGAGAAACTAACTAACTCTAACTAAGGACCTAAGTTTAAATTAACTAGCGTCAGCATCCGTTCCCACTTACCGTACACACCCTAAACTGTGCANCGGATGTGTACAGCTAGTCAAGGAATCGGCTGCTCATCGCAACANTCAAGTTGTACTCCCGTGTTGCGATGAGCAGCCGATTCCTTGACTAGCTGTACACATCCGTAGATGCTCGTAATCAAGTCGTACTCGTGCATAATAACAACAAGTAATAAATAACAATAAATAAAACCATGTACTACAAGGTTTATCCAATCAAGTTTTTCTTTATTGTCGTACACAACTTGTGTTCAAGTTACAAAGTTGCTCGAATAAAGAGTCGTTCACTCTAGAACTCCTACTATGGGCACATGGGAAATTAATCTAACTCTGGAGTGTTCAAACTACCAGAGCTTCGCTACTTCTAGCGAGGATGCTAAATGAGGGGAGTGTCGCCTCTTATTTATAGATATGGTGGCAGACCACGATATCACGTATGCGATATCGCAGGGAAGGACGCGATATCTCGTACGTGATATCGTAGGGGATGTGATATCACGTCGGCCGTGATATCGTATACGCAATATCACAGCTTGTGCAATCCGCCTCTTATCACCACCATCCCTTGGTACTTCTTGGTGAGGTGGCTTACATTTTAACATATTCATGCTATGTAGTGTACATTTGTAATTCCTTTGCAATGATATTTTCATGTGTATAATTCTTATTTTTATTTCTTGAGTTTTAAAGCTATGGGACTATCTTTACCTAATCATGTGAGCATGATGAGCCATTAAGTATCAATTTTTATGTTGACTATAAACCTAGATTTGGAAAGTATTTTACATGTCTTGTGTTTATAGTCTAGTGTGTTTTGTTGAAGTTCATGATCTTTTGAAATGTCCTCTAGCTCCCTATGTCACACTTTGAGATTATGTGCTTGATTCCAAGCTTCTTAAGATGATTTTGGGTTCATTCAAATGTCCTATGATCCCTCAAGTTTTGGATTTCATCTAGGTTTCTTTGAGTAAAGTATGACATTAGGGGTGGTGCATTAACTACCATGCACTGGTGCAAAGGCATCAATGCATCCCCTACTTGTTCAAATTTGGGCCATGCTGAAAGTGCATTCTAATTAGTCAAGGCTACATTGATAGGCCTCTATTAATGAAATTCCTTTATTTTTCTATGAAAAATATAAATACTATAGATGAGCTCTCATAAACAACTTAGTCATAACAATGATTTCATTTAGACTTTTACCATCCAGTTTTGTGTGAAGAGCTCTTCCTTTCTTAGGTAAATTAATTTCTTTCCTTGTCTTAATTGTATTTTGAGTCATTACTTTCAAAAGTATGGCTAGACTCTATGAGAGTTCTACCTTACTTACATAGCTTCGAACTATTTGGTTAATGTGGAGTTGAGTGTTTGCATGGTGAATTAAGCTCTTAGTTTTTTTGTTATTTCACCAGTGTTGCCTTAAACATAGAAATAATAAGAACATTTATTTTATTCATGTTTTATTGAGCTACGATGATTCGTTCCTTATCCAAGGAGGTCACAACTATATAGCATGGTGTTGGGTTATTGAGATTATAACTAAGAGTCATTTTTATTTGCAATTAATGTGTGGTATTGTACATGTCCCCTTGAGGGATTGCAACATAAGCATTGCCCCTATTAAACTAATGAAAATGCATGTGTTTATATTTTATTTGTTATTTATAATTATAAAATCTATAAAAATTATAAAATAGAAAATTATAAATATTTCTTCATCTTCCTTACCATGGTAGCATGGGTTTTAATTGTATTATATGTATTATAATATCTTTTTTATTTCTTAAATGTAACAACATACATGAGTGTTCTTGGAAATTTACTCAACATTGTCTTTAAACCTTATGACTATTCATACCATGTTTCTATTGATGTGAAAATTTTGGACACACCAACACCTAAAAAAGCTTGTTTTAGGAGACTATCACCTAGGGTGCCTCCTATATGGGTATGGAAACCTGGGAATAGTCTCAGCTAGAGAGGGCTATGTGACATTTTGAAAATAATAAACCAAGTAAAGTAATTAAAAATTTAAATTGAGTGTTTGTGCAATTTTAGAGCACAATAAACAATCCCAAGGAAAAATTCAAATTTTTCCTAGTATTTCTACTACTGGTTATCACTACCAGTCCATTGTGGATGTTGCCACAACATTTCTTGTAGCTGCTATTGGATGAGGGAAGAGGAGGCTTGATGGTTCTATGTAGTGTAGTAATCACTTGCAACATGTTAGCCTCCATCAATTGTTCATCACCAACAAAGAAATACATTGTTACTATTGATGGAGAGAGAAGCCACTGTCTACCACCTTTTGTCAACCACACATAGAGAGAGAAGCTATCGTCTACTTGTACTCACTGCTAGACAATGGAAGAGAAGATGGATCCCATCTATGTCATGTGGATCAAGGGAGAGAAACGTGACTACTAGCATGACCTTTCATTTTCATGTCTCTGTGCACATGAGAGAGGAAAAAAACATAAAAGTTATCTATGACCTTCATGTGGCCACCACCGCCACTTACCCACTGTCTTCTAGTATGCTATCCAACATTTGTCACCACATTTTAGGGTGCACACATCTGGTAGAGGGTAGTATTGCACAACAAATTTTTCAATAAGGTGTGTAGTTACTTTCTTGAGTATTTGGAACCTACCAAAATTCCACACACATCTATAGTGCTCCCAACAAACCTCTAGATTTGGGACAGAAGATGAGCGGTAATTTTAGAGGTAAAATTAGGTGGTATCATTTACTGTAAATAGACGTGCTCTATTTTCATTTTTTCTGGGTGTTCACTATCATTTTTGATAGGAGTAGCCATTTGTCAAAATGAAAGAAACAGGGAGAGAACAATGTTGCTACCATTTGTTTTGCCTATGTACATAGCTTGCCTATTGTTGGGTTTCTATTTATAGGCAAATAGAAAGAATTTTATTGGCTAAAAGAGAGAAAAAGAAAGAAAAATGTTGTTTGTTACTAATGTCCATCTATGAATTTGAGAAGAGAAGGCTCAATCTATCGTACTTTTGTGCCTTTGCGCCCCGCCCCCCAGCACCCTCCCCCCCTCCTTACCATCTTCTAGATCCTCTATTTTTTAGTAGCTTGTGGGAGAAGAAGCTACCCTCCATTTGCCAATTGCCATTCACCACCCACCACAACCATTTCCATACTCCCATATAACGTCCACTTGCTTTTGTCATCGTAACATCTCTGTAGTAATTGTTGTTACTAATACATGTTAGACTTAACAATTGTGGAACAAGGGAGAACATATAGTTACAAACAAATTGGTAAGAAAAGTAAAGAATAATAATTGTGGAGTATAGAAAATACTAAATTTTCAACCATTGTAGAAAAAAGTAAGTAAAATAAGGAGAGACAATGTTTTTGTTAACCATTATAATCAAGATAGAAAGGGATGCAAAGGGATTATCGTATGTCACTATTTTGGAATTTTACCTCTAAAATAAAGCTAAAATTATTAATTAACGGTGTCAATGTTTATTTCCATTGAATCCTTTTATCATTTGTTGGTGACTTAGGATTAATTTAAGTATTATTATATATTTTTTCATTTTTTAAAATTAATGGCTTAACATGGCATGAAAGCATAATCAATCTCATGCAAAAACAAGTTATTAATACTTCTTTGCATAAGAGGATTCACATTTGTATTTGGTATTTAAATTTTTTTAGGTATTTATGAAGTTAGTATTTATTGCTATATTTCATTGAACTTATTTTAATAATTATTTAAAAGAAATAGTTTCTATTTTGATAAGCTATTTTTCAAATTTTCATTGTTTCTTGCTTTGTGACCTTTGTTACAACTTTTACTAATAAATTAAAATCATACTTACTAATTCTTGAAGATTATATTTATGGTGCTCATATAATAAGGCCTATAAAGCATACAAAATACTAAGCAAATTGATGTTTGAAAGGCAATGTTTGAATTTAGACATGAATTGATTTTCCTTCAATAAGTACCATGGTCATCATTTACAATTCTTATTACAATTCATATATGTAGACCTTTAGATGAACTAATGTGACATGAAGTGGAACATTTGACATAGTAAAATTCAAATACTTTAAGGTCCCAATATGAAATTGTTGAGCAAGGTCAAATTTGATAGAGTACATATATTTTTAATTGATAGAGAAATTTTGAGACTTCTACTCCCATAGGCTAATATTCTTTTCCTACTATTTCAAAGTATTATTGATTATGTCCTTGTGCTTAGCATGGACAAGGTTGACCTCAACACTTAGCCTCCAAACTACAAATTGCATACAAGTGCAAGGAGCAACAAAAACCATAAAATTTTAAAAGGAAATGCAATAGATAAAGAATCAAAAACATCACAAAACAGGGAAATGAAAACTTAAAAGAAAACTATAATGATCTAAACGTGATTAAAATAAGCAAAAAATCGAAAGAGAAATAGACGTGGGTCATCCAAACCACACCATCTTATTTATTCAAAATCTAAATATATAATTTTATTATTTTAACTATATAGGTATATATATAATTTAAAAATCATAACTAAGATCTCATTCTCAATCTTCTCACAAGGTAAAAGTAAAATGTATGCAGACTATTCTCAGCATGAGACTTTTACAAAACTTAATGAGGAGAATAAGCTCAAGTTAGATCATAGTAAGCCACAATTTTTGGCTATTCCTTGCTTTTTGTCTTTCTTTTGAAATAATAGATTCAAAAGAGGAAAATAAAGGTTCCAATGAGGATTGTTGTTAGACACCATCACACTCAAGAACTTATTATACTACCAATGAACATGGTCCCCATTCTTTTATTATTATTATTTTGAGGAAACTTTGCTCTTGGTGTACTTCATTTTTGAGGTAGGAATTCCAACACAAGTTTGGCTGATTAGATACACTACCAAAGAACATAGTCCTTTTGGAACTTTGCCCATGGTGTAGTTCAACCCTTTTTTATGTGCCTTTGATTACAATTAAATGACATCATAGTAGGTTTCCTGGGTGGCTTAGGATTTTCAAGTGAAAATGAACATAATTCACCCTGTTGTTTACAAGAAAAACATGGATCATCACACCAAAGGGCTTGAGTTTATGAGAGGGGAGAATGGAGTTTTTCAAGGTCACCTAGTGATTATAACTAACACTCTCCAACATCACATATCCTACACTCACATGATCATAATCATTATGTGATAAGCTTGTATAAATCCCATGCACCCTAATCCAACATAACAAATAAACTAAAACCTTGGAATTGATTGGGAAGAATCATAGCATTATTGAAATATAACATTATAGTAATAGTATATATTATATTATACATACATTATTTTTAAATGGTGTTAAGATGACCCAATGTTTAGTAACTCTAACGAAAAATGATTATTAAAATCATATGAAGAACACAAAAATCAAACCAATATGCTAAGAAAGAAATAATGAACATGCAAAGAAAATATGAAAATGCAACTATATACAAATGAAATGCAAAGAAAAGGAGAAGAAAACATGTAACTAAGAATCTACCAGGTGTCCATGTGGTGCACCTAAGTAGAAATGCTTCAAATAAAATGCATTAAAATTCCTATGCAACCTATGTCCTTGCAAATTAGAAATTTTGTACACATTGGGGGTAATGACATATACAATTTGCAATGAACTTGACCACATAGGGTTGAAAACGTAGTTTGAGGGCCAATTTGACTAGATGCTCTATCTCTCTTAAGGACCAGGTCGTCCACTTGAAAACTTTTAGCTGCATATTTCTTATCGAAGCATCATTTAAAAATTTGTTGATGATTAAGATTACAAAAATTAAGACCTAATCATAATTTTCTTGTTCATTTTCTATTAGGTGCTAAATTTGAATGTTTCATAAGATGAATAATTTTTTATCCTAAAAGTTCATCATGTTTTCCTTTCATATAAGTTTAAATCTTAGGTTTAATAGGTCTAAGCCTTGGTGAATCATCGAATATAGCTTCTCTAAAAACATTTTTAATGGATATGTCATCAAGATTTGGTACACCTTATAATGTTTTAGGGGATAGGGTCTCATTTATATCTTTGACCTTCCTTAAAGGTGGTGGATCACTTAGAAAAAATCCATTGTGTTAATGATAAGGCAAGGTATCTTTATGGATTTCTTCATCTTCTCTAACATTTTTATAGGATTTTGTGGAATTTGTATGAGAAAAAGAATTTATTTTTGTAATTTTACTTACATGATCATTTACAACATGTTTGCCATGCTCAACCTTAATAACTTCAATGTAAAGGTTAGTGTTTTGATTTTTGAAGAATTTATTTTGTTGATTGAAGGTTATTACCACTTGCTTATAAAAGGGTTCCCTAAGTATAATCATATACTCATATTTTCCTTTGACAAGGATCAACAATTTCAAGAAATCTGACCTAAAGAAGCCTCCAAACTTGGCTCCAAAAGTCTAGATAAAAGCACACCATAAGTGGACAACATGTCAACTACTAGGATATCTATATAACATGTAAATATAGGGTATTGTTTAATTTGTACCTTTACTCCTTTTAATGACCCTTCTATAGGTACATTAGATCCATATAGTTGAATCACACTTTTTGTTTATGGTATCATTTCTACTCCTAAAGCCTTACATATATCGAGAGGCATGACACTAATAGTTGCACTAGAATTCATTAAATGGTTGTGGACATTCTTTTCTAAAATAATCAAAGTAGTTAGGAAAATGAGGTGGCCCTTCTTGATTAACATGGAATTATTCACATTCTATATTGATAGTGTGTCAGAACTTTCTATGAAGTGAACTTGCCTTTTAGGAATTGGGGATTTTTATCTTTGGGCTTCAAGTGTATGAACTATATCCAAAATCACCTCTTTCATTTTGTTAAACTGTAGGAGGTCATACATCAAAATTTTTACTTTAACTCTTTTTAGATCCTCAACCAAATCATAATTCTATGCTCATCTTTGGCTTCATGTTGAGGTGGGGCTCTTCTAAGTATAGAAGGGAGATTTGGTCATTGTGTGGAAGTTACTTGGGATGGCTTGGACTGGTTGTTTGCATTGTTTTGAATAAGAACTCTTATGTTTGGGGGTGTGTAGGAATTATTCCTAATTTTTTGGTGTGTGGTGTTCACAATGTCACTAAGTCTATGGTAGCGAGTGTTGTGTGGGTTAGGATCACCTACCAAAACCTATTCTAATGAGGAAACCTCTTTGTTTTCTATTTCATGAGGTACATTAAGGACCATAATACGAGATTTTGCATTTTTTTGCCCTTGGGTGTTGTCACTAAATAATGTCAAGAATTGAGGAAAAGTATTTGTACTTTCTATTACTTTCTACCTATATCGCAATGCTTCGTTATGTAATAATTTTGTCAGTACATTGTCCTACCCCCATCTCACCTATGATGAATGGGGCGGGGCCTGCTCTAATTTTAATGAGTGGGAGTTTCTAATTTTAGAAGTTGGGACACTATTTATACATGTACTGGCATGCTCATTTCCTTGCCTTTGTAGCTTCAGCTATTTGGCCACGTTGCCTAAACACACTGATGAGGGGTGCAAGTCCCCAAAAATGTTTTGTGTCACAACAGACATTGTGCAATGCTTTGAGCTTTCTATTACTTTCTATCTAATAGTGTTTCTATTTTACGGTTTCTGTAATATTTCTCTTAGCCCCCCATTCTTTTCCTTGATGCATGAGATACAACTTAAAACTTGAAGTTCCTAAACTCTTAACACCCTTCGGCTCTGCCATCCACTTCCGATTTGTTGAATGTTTCATGTTCACCTTTGAAATACTATCTATAATAGTTTTGTCAGTACATCATCCCACCCCCATTTCTCCTTTGAAAAATGGGGTCTACTAAAATTTTAATGAGTGGGAGTTTCAAATTTTTCAAGTTGGGACACTATTTATACATGTACTGGCATGCTCATTCCCTTGCCTTTGCAGCTTCAGCTGCTTGGCCCCATTGCCTAAACACATTGATGAGGGGTGCAAGTTCCTGAAAATGTTTTGTGTTACAATAGGTTTTGTGCAATGCTTTGAGCTTTTTATTACTTTCTATCTAACAAGGTTTTTATTTTACAGTTTCTGCAATATTTTCTCAGCCCCATGTTCTTTTCCTTGATGCACGAAATTCAACTTAAAATTTTAAGTCCCTTAAATTTTCTCCCTCTATCTCATTACCTTGGAATTGCAAAGCCTTACTTGATAGCATCTTTTGATGTCCTTTGGATTCTAACCATTTTCATACCTTTCTGTTTTTGGTTAGGTTTTAATCCTTTTGTAGGTTCTTCATGGGTTCTGATCACGTTGAAGGATTATGTGGACCACAACATGTTTCTTTTTTATCCTTGTTTTAACAACCACTCTACTTACATTGGTCCTCTTGGTTGTGGTTTCTTCTGAAGCTGTTTTCTTCAACTTCTTCACAACCTCTGGCTATTTTTTCTTTGGCGGCTTTGTAGATCATCTCTCTGTTGTTGTTGAAGATCTTTATTTATTGTTGTTTTTAGTCAGACATCTGCGTACGTGACATTCTCTGGTTTTAGACCTCTCATGTCCACCATTCAAACATGAGGGTTCCCCTAAACCCTTAACACCCTTCACCTCTACCATCCAATTTTGATTTGTTGAATGTTTCATGTTTGCCTTTGAAATACTGTCTGTAATAGTTTTGTCAGTACATCATCCCACTCCCATTTCGCCTTTGACGAATGGGGTCCGCTCCAATTTTAATGAGAGGAAGCTTCACATTTTTGACGTTGGGACACTATTTATAAATGTACTGGCATGCTCATTCCCTTTCCTTTGTAGCTTCAGTTTCCTGGCTTCATTGCCTAAACACACTAATGAGGGGTGCAAGTCCTCAAAAATGTTTTGTATCACAATAGGCATTGCGCAATGCTTTGAGCTTTCTATTACTTTCTGTCTAATAGTGTTTCTGTTTTATAGTTTTTGTAGTATTTCTCTCAGCCCCACATTCTTTTCCTTGATGCACAAGATCCAACTTAAAATTTTAAGTCCCTGAAATTTTTTCTCTCTATCTCGTTGCTTTGAAATTGCAAAGCCTTTCCTAATAGCATCTTTCCCTATCCTTTGGATTCTAACCAATTTCAAACCTTTCTATTTTTGGTTAGGTTTTAATCCTTTTGTAGGTTCTTCATAGGTTCTGATCACGTTGTAGGATTATGCGGACCACAAGATGTTTCTTTTTAATCATTGTTTTAACAAACGCCCTACTTACATTGGTCCTCTTGGTTGTGGTTTCTTCTAAAGCTATTTTCTTAAGCTTCTTCACAACCTCTGGTTGTTTCTTCTTCGGTGATATTGCAGATCATCTCTCCATTGTTGTTGAAGATCTTTTTTCATTATTGTTTTCAGCCAAACATCTACGTACGTGACATTCTTTGGTGTTGGACCCCTTATGTCCACCATTCAAACATGAGAGTTCCCCTAAATCCTTATCACCCTTCGACTCTGCCATCCAGTTCTAATTTGTTGAATGTTTGATGTTCACCTTTGAAATACTGTCTGTAATAGTTTTGTCAATACATCATCCCACCCCTATTTCGCCTTTGACGAATGGGATCCGCTCAAATTTTAATGAGCGGGAGTTTCAAATTTTTGAAGTTGGGACACTATTTATACATGTACTGTCATTCTTATTCCCTTGCCTTTGCAGCTTTGGCTACCTAAACACATTGATGAGGGGTGCAAGTCCCCAAAAAAATTTTATGTCACAACAACCATTGTGCAATGCTTTGAGCTTTCTATTACTTTTTGTCTAATAGTGTTTCTATTTTACAGTTTCTACAATATTTCTCTAAGCTCCCCATTCATTTCCTTGAGGCACGACATCCAACTTAAAATTTTAAGTCCCTAAAATTTTAGTTACATGTCAGCGTTATGCACAAAGTTGTGTTACCGAAATGGCCTATCTAGAATTTTAGTTACACATCAGCATTATGCACAAAGTTTTGTTACCAAAATGGCTTGTGGGAAAGTCAACATTTGTCAGCGTTATGTACAAAATTAGCATTATTGAATTATGACTGGTAATGACCTCTCAACCAAACTAACTTAGTTATATATTTATAATATATATCTATAAATTGGTGAAGATAATCTTATTTGTTTACAAGTGAAAAGTTCTTTGAGTAAAACATTTCACGACTTCTAGATGAAGAACAAGATTTAAAAACCCAACTTTTCATGCCTTTTGGATGAAGAACAAGGGTTCTGTACCTTATTTTTCCTAAGGATGGATTTTCTAAAGAAAAAAATTTCCATCAATTATTGTATTCTCTCACTCTTGGCCGAATTTGTTATTTTTCATATATAATGTTGGATAGCATACTAGAAGACAGTGGGCAAGTGGTGGTGGCCACATCAAGGGCATAGATAAAGCCATGGAGTTAGAACAAATCATCCTTATGAAAAAACATTTAAACTCAATTAGAAATGATGAGCGTTAGTAATCCCATGCAATCTAACCCTCTACCTCTACCAACTTTTTCAATGGCCAATACTATGATCCAAACTCCTGTTCCCCTTCAAATAACTTAAACTACAAATAGCTACTTTCAAGGTCCCACATCTTCTCCATTTGTACCATCTAACACTAATTTGAATGAGGATCAATCAAAGGCCTTAATTCAGTCCATCAAGGTCAAATGACTCAAGGATAAAGCTAAACAAGATATCCAATCCTATTGAACCCACAACTCAAGGTCAATATCAAATGACATAGATATTAACTTCACTTCAAAAAATTTTCAATGAAATAGTTAAATTAAAGAGAAATAACAACAAAGGTCCTATACAACCAGAACAGATTAGTTCATTAGTAAGTGACAATTATTATCTCCTCCATAACACTAGGTAACATTCTAAGAAGACTTGTCTCCAATTTAAAGCATTATATGGTGACAACACCTAAGGTCAAAAAAATGGAAAACCTCCTATTATGGTCCTTAATGTACCTTATGAAATAGAAAATGAAGAGGTTTCCTCATTGGAGAAAGTTATGGTAAGCGATCCCAATCCACATAATGCTTGTTACCATAGAATTATTGACATTATGAACAACCCACAATAATAAACTAGGAATGATTCTTATACTCCTCCAAACAGAAGACCTCCTAGTCAAAGTAACACAAATACTCAAACTGGGTCATCCTAAAAAACACTCCACAATGGTGAAACCCACCTTCTATACTCAAAAGAACTCCACCTCAACAAAAAGTTAAAGATGAACACAAGACTTATGATCTAGTTGGGGATTTGAAAAAAATCAAAGCTAACATTTTAATATATGACCTTTTACAATTTAATGAAATGAAAAAGGTGATTCAGAACATAGTTTACATGCCTATAACCAAAAAATAAAAATCCCCAATCCCTCAAAAGGCAAGTTCACTTCATAGAAAGTCCTAACATTGTATTAGTATAGAACGCAAACAATTCCATGTCAAGTAAAAAAGATTAACCCACTCTCCTAACAACCTTGATCATTTTAGGAAAGAATGTCCACAATTATTTGATGGATTTTGGAGCAACTATTAGTGTCATGCCACTTGAGGTATGTAAGGCTTTAGGATCATAAATGATACAAAAAATGAAAAATGTGATTCAACTCAATGGGTCCAATGTACCTATAGTAGAATCATTAACAGGAGTGAAGGTGCAAGTTAAATAATATCCTACATTTACCTGTTACATTGATATTCTAGTAGTTAACATGTCACCCACTTATGGTGTGCTCTTATCTAGGACTTTTGCAGCCAAGTTTGGGGGCTTAGTTAGGTCATATTTCTCAGAGCTATTAATCCCTATCAAAGGAAATTTGAATACATGATTATACCTAGAGAAATTTTCTATAAGCAAGTGGTAACAAACTTTGATAAGAAAAATTAATCTTTTGGAAAATCAAAACACTAATTTTTATGTTGGAGTCATTGAGGTTGAGCATGGTGAACATGTTATAAATGATCACATGAGTGAAATTATTAAAACAAATTCTTTTTCTCATACAGATTCCACCCAACCCTATCAAACTTCTAGCAAATGTGAAGAAATCTATGAAGATACCTTGCCTTATCATAATGAAAAGGGATTTCTTCTCGGTGATCCACTACCTTTAGGGGAAGACAAAGATGTAAATAAGATCCTACCTCTTAAAACATTTGAAGGTGTACTAGATTTTAATGACACATCCATGGAACATGCTCCTAGAAAGGCTATATTCAATGACCTACAAAGACCTAGACCTATCATTGAAACTTATATGAAAGAAAAACTTGATAGAAAATAAACAAGCAAGTTAAGATTAGGTCTTAATTTTCGTAATCTCGAGCATTGAAAAATTGTTAAAGGATGTCTTGATAGGAAGTTTGTTGGTAAAGTCTTTAAGATAGGATACCTAGTCCCCAAAAGAGGTAGAACATTTGACCAAGCAAATCTTCAAGGTAAGTTCTCTTTTATGTGGTCAGGCCCATTTCAAGTTAAGGACATCATTGGCCCCAATGTTTATGAAATTGATAATGTGCAAGAATATAGGTTACATAGGAATTTTAACGCATTCCATTTAAAGCTTTTCTACTTAGGTGCCCCACATAGACCCTTGGTAGATTCTTAGTTGCATGCTTTATTCCTCTTTTCCATGAATTTCATTTGTGTATAGTTGCATTTGCATATTTTCTTTGCATTTCCATCATTTCTTTTTTAGGATATTGTTTTGATTTTTGCTTTATGATGAGTGTTGAGGTACCCCTACACTCAACCATATGAATACAAGTGTCTCACATGCGATCTAGTTGAACTCCAAGGACTAACTACTTACATGCCTTAATGAAACACACAGAGTTAATCAATCATTGTCCTCCCAAACATACTTGTATTGTCATAGCTGTATGGTTACGTAAGTTTGAGGTATATGATTTTTATAACTTTTATCTTTTTAAGGTCCTATGCTAATAGGAGAAGGTAAGGAGAACTAAGTGACTAAATTTTATTAACTATTTACTAACTAAGTTCTAATTGTTCCTAGCACCAGTATCTATACCCACTTGCCACACACATCATGAACCAATGCAACGGTGCTAGGATTAACAAATGCTAATCGTTACTGGGTTACTAAGCACTACACACATGCTCGAAGAAATTGAACTGAGTGTACTTAATTAGGAGAGTCAAGGGTTTAGAAAGAGATTAATTAATTAAAAAAGCATTTAAACATTCAATAATAATTAATTACTATTTAGCTTAGTCCATATGCTACAAGGTTTATCATAAAGTTCGTCTTTATTATCGTACACAAATGTGTGCTTAGGTACAATTTGCTTGAATAAAGATCCATTCACTTTAAGACTCCTATTGTGGGCACATGGAAATTATTCAAACTCTGGAATGGTAAAACTGCTAGAGTTTGGCTAAGTATCTAAGTCTAACTCCTAGAATAAGGGAAGCCACCTCTTATTTATAGAAAATGAGATGGGATGTGATACCGTGTATGTGATATCATGAGGTAGATGCGATATCACGTACATATATGGTGGCTCATCATACCTCCATGACTAAATTAAAACTCGTCCTCGAGTTCCTTACAAAATATTTGGAAGGTATGGGATTATTGACTTGGATGACACTAATGGCAAATGGGGTGACATGTGAATTGATCAACATTACAATACATGGCAACATTAGTGTTCATGACCACAAGCGTGAACACTATGTACATTTGACATCCAACCTTATTTGGTAGCTGAGAGAGAAGAGAGAAGAGAGAAAAGAAGAAGGTTATTATTGTCGACACCAAGATTGCGCTTTCCACTATCTCTCTAGAAGCACTTCATCAATCTTGTTCCTTCCATAACAATTCTAGCACTAGTCCATCCTAAGTGTTTCTTCCAGGTCCAATCCATTGTTGTATGATTGCTATCTACACACACAACATAGTCACATATTAAAAATGGTAAATAAATCACAATGCAATTGATACCTTACTTCGATGTAAAGTCCCTTGGCTAAGTTGCGATATGGCTAATACAAATTCTAGAGATATAACACTGATGACTACCCAAGGTGTAGGGGTTAGGAGAAAATTGAAAAAATTGGACTAGGACTCCATGACTAAGAGCAAACCTTGGATAGTGATAGAATGGAAAAAGATAAGGAAAAAGAAGGATGGAGAAAAAGAGACAATGGCAATGCCAATAAAATGGATGGTAGAGGTGGAAATGAACACAAAAAATGTTGATTGTAAAAAGTTTTAATAGAAAAAAGTTAACTGATGCACCAGATAGGAATGCCAGTCGGTCCTCCCCAAAGTAGACTCATGCCTTTAATGCCCTAAAAAACCCACATTCAAAGAGTATGTAAGCTCTAGAAATTTCTTTTGGAAGAAAGAGTTAAATTCTTAACCACAAGAATTTATCAAAAAGAAAATAATGCATCAACCAAAATATAGACTACTAATATAAATGGCAATGAGGTGGAAAATGGAGAAAGAATGATGAGGAGAAGAGAATGGAATGGAGTCCCAAGAACAAGGTGGTGTACAACCCCTTATGTATTAATGGTTGATGTGACTTAGTAGATCTCATTCCAAATCTAGCCTTAAAGAATCCACATCTAGTGACTTTGCATTAATACATTTGGCCAATCCATCCACTTTAAGTAACAGGAATGCTTCTGCCAAAGAGTCACCACCATTCTGAGGAAACAAGAAAGGGACAAGTAGGAAGCGAGAAAGGGCCTTAGTTAGAGGGAACATGTTTGTTTGGTTCCATAACCAGTGCTTGTAGCCCAGATGATTATGTCATCTAAGGGGTGTTTTGTGAATTCTCACTTTTCACCCTTTTTCTTTTTCTTTTTTGCATGAGAACCACACCATGCAAAGAATTATTATTTTTATTAGCTCAGCTTCTCGATAATGGAGCAATGTCAGAATCGTAAAGAAAACTCAAGAAGAAAAAATCCAAGCACCTAAGAGAATGGCCAGCACAAATTCATCAAATCCCTTTGAAGTTACACCCTTTTCAGTCCTTGAGTCCTTCCTCAATTTGATAAATACCTAGTCACTAGTTCATTAATAGTTTCATTTTTAAGAAAGGGAACATACAATTCCAAGCCAAGAGAGACCATAGAAATTTATGAATGCATGGATG
>MNCI01020425.1:48761-78143 GCA_015680685.1 Gnetum montanum | reverse complement strand
TAATTTGGAATGGGGAGATCCAAAATAATGAGTGGACTCATTCCTTCTTAGAGGTATTATGTCTCTTATTAAGGTTTTTGTCTAACTTTTTAGGAATTTCCAACTTCCCCCAATTGATGTTTCCCAGGTTAAGCTTTGGAAGTTGATGAAACTCTTTCTCTAGTGCATCTATGCTCTTGACGTGAGCGCAAGTCATTCCCTTAGTTAGTTCCATGCACGTTGGTGAGTTTCTCTCTTGATTAGCTATCAACCACTAGGTGTCTTCTTGTTGTGTGGTTGCTACATATAGGTACATTTGTATGTTAATTTCCTATGTGCACTAGTTGTATGCAGGTAATGCTGAACATTCTTGTATGCAATCACACCCTGTATCACTGTACGTGATACATGGAACCTTCTTCTTCTCAATCTTTCCAAAAGAATTCTCCTAAGATATTTCCAAGGAAAGATCATGGATTCCTAGGAACACATGTGTGGTGCTTAGCCATGCCCTTCCCATTATTATTGGGAAGTCACCTTTATCATTATTTACTTGGATTACTAGGAAATTAGCTAGGTATGACCACCCACACATAATGGTAACGATGTCCTCTACTTGTTCCAAGGAACAATGATGGATTGGTCAGCTAACTCTAGGAAAATATTGCTCTTCTTTAATGGAGGCATGTTCCAAGCTTTGAATATCTCTTGTGATATTAAGTTGACTCAGGAAACTGAGTCCAGAAGAGCTTTACATGGTTCATTCCCAATGACTTGGAGATAGATTAGAGGACTTCTTGGATTAGAGAATTTCTTGGGAAGGTGGCCCACCTTAATCCAGTTAGTGACAACATGTGTTAACATAGCTGTATGCATTGAACTTGGTCTTTGATTTGAAGGGAGCTCTGAAGCCCTTTATGATGGAGAGGTGTTCATAGGTTCAACCTCCTATGGTTGTGAGGGCTTGGTTTGATTGTTGGTTCTGAAGAAAGGTCTTCTCTTAATATGGTTGTTAGAACTAGCAGTGGATTGAAGATTCATAGCCCTCATAGCATTGTGTTGTTGCGGTTGAGTTAGAAGTTCCCCTTGCATTGCTATAGCAAGAGGTAATGAAGTTATCGGTGTAAGACTTGCGGATGGATTTGTAGGATGGTACATGTGTGGGTTATCTCACTTAGGAGAAGGAGTCCTATAATACTCCTAAGCTTGGTAGTGACATTGTGGTGTTATGTGACCAATAGAGTCACTTGGAGAGATTGGATACTACATGTAATAGCCATATGTATCCAATTGCTGGTAGGGGTATTGTTGCCTTAGTAGTCGCATCCCCCATGACTGTGGGTATTGCCATTGTTTGTGTTGCTTGATAGGTTGTGGTGGAGTTTCACTTGGATAATATGTTGATGGATGGTGGAACTGCCTTGGGTTACCTTGGTGATAAGGTAACCATCGGGGTGATTGTCGCTTGGTAAGTCATGGGTTGAGTACATACACCCTAGAATCTTGCAGATGTGAGATCACTGAGCAACATCCTTTAGGATGGTCATATTGGCATATCTCACATCCATCTTCATTATTCGTATTTTACTACAAAACCTCTTTGGTGATGGCCATTTTACCCTTACCTTTGTTACATGCATTACCCATTTCTCTCTTTTTCTTTTTGTCATAGTCACTACCTTGCTCCCTAGACTCCTCTACAACTTTAAGAATAGTTTTCAACCTACTATCTAGGGAGTCCCACATTTGATCTACCTTTGTTGATACCTCCATTGTTGATTTTTGGAGTGGGAAGGTTTTCCTATGCACTATCTTTTCAAGTGGTGACTCTTCCTCCTCCTTACAAAATCTCACTTCCCTTTTTCGGAGGGAAGGATCTCAATTTTACTCCTCTGCACTTTCTCTCTTACATAGCTCCCCTTCTTCCTTGGCTACTTGCTCTAGCAATCTATGAATCTAATGAGACCTAAGCTCTGATAATCTCCCTTGGTCATATGTTCCAAGGGTTCTCCTGGTTTCATGCCTAAGTCCATCTACAAGATGGTGTAGTTGATCTCGCTACGAGTAACCATGGCCAAGGCAATGATGTAATAGTGCATAATAGTGGCCCATGGTAGCATCCAAGGGTTTATTATTTCCCTACTTCCATCCTTGGATTTTCTTTCATAGGTTGAAAACTCAAGAGTACATTCAGTACTTATCATTAAACAATTCTAGCATTGTACTCCACCTTAGAATGGATTCCAATTCTAAGGATCGGTACCAGCTTTCCACTTCTTTTACTAGTGTCCTTGGGAACAACTTTAGTTTTTTCCACTCATTCTTGATGTTTAGCAAGGCACATGCATCATGGAATTCTTGTAGGTGATTTTGAGGATCAACATTGTATCCCCCTTCAAATTGTGGGATATTGTTAATGTCCAGCCTCTTGATCCTACTATCCTTTTGGTGCCTTGTTGGAACTCTTACGGCCTCCATGATATCTAACATACTTCTTGTTGTGAGTAGGGGTTCTTCGTGGTCATCTTGTTCATAGCATCTGTGATTTCTACGTGGTTCCCTACTCTGCCTTCTTTTATGTCATGATTCATTAGAGTGCCCTTGTCCTCTTTCTTGACTATCTCATCGATGTTTTTCACTCTATTTTCCTTTATCCTCACAGTTAGGTTCCTTATGGTTGTGTCTAGGCACCACAGGAGAGGGTGAATGTGATGATGAAGGTGAAGAAGAAGAAGAACCATCACAATGATGATATTTTCTACCTTTTATTTAGTGGTCGCAACCCCGATCATAATTATGATCAGAACATCCACCCTTATCATATGTTTGTGTTCCCTCATTGAACACTTCGTGTTCATGGGGATCAGATTCAAGGTTGTGAATCATGGAGTGGAGATTCTAATACACCACCTCCTGACCATCATTAGGAGGGGGAACATCATTTTGTGGAGAACCTATTGAAATAGGTTCACCACCCTCAATTTTGCTTAAGACGGGTGGAGCATTATGGGGTCATTTGCCCTTTAAGGATGTATGGTATCTTTCCTGTCGCAAGTCCCTTTGATGTTACACTTCTGTGGGATGGTAGTCCCTTGTTTCATAATTGCATGCAATGTATTCAACATATAAAAGTGGCATGTCTATTCATGTAAGAACATGAAGAAGCATGTTGGAGACTACTCGGTCTGGAGGCAACACTATGTTACCCTCCAAGTCTCCAATGCAGTTTTTCATCTTGGTGGAGTATAAAGGTCAAATCAGGTACATACTCATCATGATAAGTATATAATACCCAAAACTATTAAGGAACTAGCGGATCTTGGTTATGTGTATGATGTTGTTGATTGTCTCTTGTGTGAGTCCTAGGTGGTGAAGTGCTCTTGTGTGAAGAAGAAGATATTTTTGTCTTGTTGAGTGTGTGATTTACCATTATCTTATCTTTCCTTAATTAACCCTAAGTGCAATGAGCATCCATTCCTTAATCATCCATACACATCTTGGACCTTGTGCATGACTACCACTAGGATTACCAACCATAGATCCTAGGTACGCTACTGGGTTACCAAGTAGTCACACTTAAATGCTCGTGATCAAGTCGTACTCATTCCACATTTAATACGAGTTAAAGATAGAGAGATATTAACTACAAAAGTGATAAAGAACAATGAAAATTAAATAATTAAACTAAGTGAATGTTGTAATGATGTAGTAATCTCAATATTTATTGTTGCTTGTGTGCATGTCCAAGTATGTCACACTCAAATAAGGATGTTGTACAATTACAATAACCACACTACGGGCATACACTGGGAGAGAAGAGTTGAGAGAAAAAATGATGTAAAAAAGACTTAAACTTAACTACTCTAATCACTAACTGCCTACCAGATATATCTACCTCTTATTTATAGATGAGGAGATAGGTTGTGATATCATATATGCGATATCACAGTTGTGATCTCGCAACCAACAAAATGATAACTCATCATACACCCACGATTGAATGAAAACTCATCCTTGAGTTACAGTGAGGACAAGATCTAGTGATTACATAGTGGATAGGTATGGGATTGTTAACTCATGAGAACGAGTTCATGCCACATTTTGGAATCAAAACAAAACTAAGAAACAACACAAAGAATGTAAAAGAAAATCCTCTAGCTACAAAATTGATGGGAACTCATGTAGTTCTTGGTGGCGGTGGCTCCTCCATGGATACCTTTCCCTTGTCTTCTACTCTAGGTCTTGGGACTTGATTGCATTGAAGTATGGCCTAGAGTTTCTCCTCTTTGGTCCAAGGATCCTGTGTCATCCATGCTAATGTTCTAATGTTTGATAGAGTAGACACCTCCCATGGGTAGGATAGTTTTGAAACATTTGATTTTCTTTGACATACCAAACCACAAACACCTATCATTCCTCCTCATAGGCTTTGGCTTTGTCTCTATATTCTTGGAAATATGCAAGCCATCGAGCCAAATTTTTTGCAATACATGTTTGTCCCTGGTAGCTTTCTTTAACCACCTCAAGTTTAGAATTTGAACTCTCCAATTTTTGCAATATCTTCTTGCATTCTGCAAATTCTGTTTCATATTTGCTGTAGGTGGTGGCTACCTATTTCTTGAGCTCTATTATTGAGGGATGTTCCTGTGGAAAAGTTTGGGCAAAAGTTTTGGCATCTTGTGCTCCTATGAGATATTCCAGTGGCACAATAGGTACATTGAACAATTCTTTAATGTGGTCTATGATAACTTCTGTAGCTCCTGCTACATCCTAGTGTTGCATGACCACCACTATGGCCCCTTCACTAGTTTCTAATTGCACTTGGAAAGATGCAATGTTCCCTAAGATCTGTTGTGACCAAGTGATTTCCCCTCCTCCTATATGGATGGACACTTCACCCCTTTCAAAATACAAAGAAACCATGGGTTGCATGCCATCATCACGAATTCCCCAACTGATCGTCTCAGCAATGACCCTAAGATGGCTCATCGACGATTGGTAATCTTGCGGCAGCGGTGGTTGATCCTGACCCATGCTAGGCCCTACTCCATATTTTTGGCTAGGTCTAATACTTATAAGTTGGCTAGGTCCTGCAAGTTGAGTTGCAGTTGGCCCAGCCATCTGTTCTTTTTCTTGTTCCGGTTCCAGCATCTCACTAGTGATTTTCCTTGCGGTTGGTGGCTTTAGTAGTTTAGCATATGAAGCATTTTGGGCTTTTTGGAGGACATCATTAGTATATTTTCTAATGATAGCATGTCTGCACAGCTTCCTGATAAGATAAGCGAAAGGTAATGAGCTCCAAGTATTTGTTCCTTTCCCACATTTCATTTGAGTGAGGTAGGTCCTTTTTCTTGCACTTCATTCATACTTCATCATGGCACGTACAAAAACTATAATATAAGTTGTTATAAAAGCACTTTTATAATCATGTTCTTAGTATCATAAATTCACTATTCTGTCAATGTTGGACTCTCCATATTTCACATCTTTTACTAGTACAACTCTTCATTGCACCATTTTAACAAGATGTAGCAAATAATTCAATAGAAAGAAGATATTTTTTTTATCATCGTGTAATGATCATGAGTAATATTTCTTTAAAATTTGAAACAATAATATACCATATTGTTAGTTATCATCCTTGGATGTAGGTATTGTGAAAACTACCATGTCTGGAGTCAAAAGCCAAATAACCTATAACACTATTAACTACTTCCATCAAGGCTAGTAAGTGATAACTTAACACCTTCATCATGCTATGAACAAGAGCCTAATGGCCAAACTTAACCTTTTTTAAGAAAGAAGGATAGTGATAGCTTCAATTCAATTCGTCTTGTTAAATTATAGCTACTAAAAAAAATTTCATTATAACAAAGAAAAAAAATTGCATTAATTTCAAGATAAAGGTCCCTTTCAACAAAGATGCATAAAAAGTGACTTAAGTGTTTTATTCTTAATCTTGTAAATGTGAAAAACTATTTTATCTTGAAAACATGTATTGCAATTGGAAAACAAAGGGACCATAGGTCAGCTTGTAAGCATTGTCATCGTGGTGGAGCTTGATTCTCACTATCCATGGTGAGGATGGTGATTAGAATTATTATTATTTTGAATGATCTTATGTGGAAAACTTGTGGTTGGAGGGTCGGAATAAGCATTTGAAGATATTAGGCTTTTTCTAATCTACCAAATTTGCCTCTAGGTGATAATCCTTTATGAAGAAGATGATGATAAAATCCAATGTTGTTGCAATGGCACTATTGATTCTTGTTCTAGGTGTGGCCATGTAAAGCAGTGTGGCAGATTCTAGGATGATGAGGCCTACTTTGTTGGTGGTAGATTTGATTTGGAAATTCTTGATTATTCGAAATGGTCCAAAAGCACTATTTTTTGAGCCTATGACATCCTCATAAGTAGAGGAACCAATGTCATATGTCTTATGCTTAAGTTTCATGAAAATAATGATTCGTTGTATTGTTATAAATGCTTATACTTTGATATTTTAAATGTCCCAAAACATATTTGTGAACATTACCTCTAAAAAATTGTAATATAGATATGCCCCAAAACATATATTTAGTCTAATTACAACTTTCTAACTGAGCATTGCCTCTAAAATTATTAGTTTGGGTTAATACTATATTTGGTTTAATATCTTAATTTTAATGAAATTGGAATGGATACAATAAGATTCTAATTTTAGTTGGTAATGAGCGGCGAGGTACCCCTATGCTCAACCATACGAATATGAGTGTTTCACACATGATCCAGTCGAATGCCAAGGACTAAGTGCTTATGTGCCCTTGTGGAACAAGTACAGGTTAGTTGATCATTGTCTTCCCAAACTTACTTATATGTCATGATTGTATGGTTAAGTAAGCTTGAGGCATATGATTTTTATATCTTTTATGTTTTTATGTCTTGTGCTAATAAGGGAGAAGAGAGATAACTAAGTGACTAATTTATCTTAACTAATCATTAACTAAGTTCAAACTAATCCTAACACTAGCATCCATTCCCACTTGTCGTACACATCCTGAACCAGTGCAACATTGCTAGGATTACCAAACACTAATCATTTACTAGGTTACACATTGTTACATGCATGCTCAAAGTGATTGTATTGAGTGTAATTTAATGATTTTCTTAATTGATCAAAATGAATTAATACACTAATAACATAAATGTAAAGTGCATAAAATAAAATAAAATAAAATAAATGCATAAGAAAATAAAATAAAAGAAATAGGTAAGAAAAAAAATCTCAAGTGCTACAAGGATGAATCAAAGAGTTTGTCTTTATTGCTGTACACAAGGTGTGCTCAGGTACATAATGCTTGAATAAATACCCATCCATACTTAGACCTCCTACTACGAGCACTTGGAAAATCAAACAGACTACAAGAGTTTCTCTACTTAATTGCTAAAAGATGTTTTTTCCAGTTTTGCACTTGGGCACTGTATTTATAGGCTTGGAAGCAACTACTCTAATAATTAGAATAAACTACTAGAGTAACTACTTTGATAATTAGAATAAACTGCTAGAGTAACTATTCTAATAATTAGAATAAATCACTAGAGTAAATACTCTAATAATTAAAATAAATCATTAGAGTAATCACTTTCATCATACCCCCACAACTGAATGAAAACTCATCCTTGAGTTTGATACAAAATATTTGGAAGGTATGGGATTATTGACTAATTTACAACTGACGGTGGAATGGGATGACAGACACAACATGCTCAGTAATAGATCAATAAGCATATTACAACATTGTGATGAACACTAGTACATAAATGATATCCAAGCCTTTATTTGGTAGCTTGTAGAGAAAGAGAGAGAAATAAAATGAAGCATGTTATTGCCAATGCTAAGATTGTACCTTCCATTATTTATCCATAGCCATGCCACCAGACTTGCTCCTTTCATAAATGCTATAGTTCTAGTCCATCCTAAGTGCATCCTCCAAGCCCAGTCCATTGTTTATATGATTTCCATTTTCACACAAAACACAGTCACAAATGAGCAAGGATAGATAAAACACAATGCATTTGGTACCTTGGCTCAATATGAAGCACATTGTTTGAGTTGTGGTTATGGCAAAACTAGTTTGGAGATTTATCATAAGTGACTACCCAAGGTATAGGGGTTAGGCAAATAGTAAAATAGAGAAAATTGAAAAATTTGTGCCAAGGCCCCCACGACTAAGAGTGAACCTTTGGTAGCTATAAAATGGAAAAACATGAGGAACAAGAAAGATGAAAAATATCAATGGCAACACCAATTAAATGGATGTCATGGATGGAGATGAAACAAGAAATAATTGATTGTAGGAAATGTTTAAGGGAAAGAAGTTAATAATTGCACCAAAAAGAAATACCAGTGGATCCCCCCCAAAGTAGGCCCATGCCCTTTATGCCCTAACAAACTCACAAACCAAAGAGTTTGTAAGCTCTTGGAATTTCATTTGGAAGCAAGAGTTAAAAAATTACCCACAAGAATTCACCAAAGAAAAATAATGCCTCAACCTAGAATGAACTAATGATAAAATCGACAATGAGGTGGAAAATGGAAAGAAAGATGGAGAGGAGAGAATGGAATGGAATCCCAAGAATAAGGTTGTGTAAAGCCACTTTTTTATTTCATGGTTAAGATAACTAAGTAGAAATCATCCCAAATATAGGCTCAAACCAACCACATTTAGTGACCTTGCATCAATACACTTTACCAATTCATCCACTTGAAGCAACAAGAATGCTTTGACAAAGAGTCGCCACCATTCTAAGGAGAGCAAGATGGAGAAGAAGCAAGCAAGAAAGGGCCTTAGTTAGAGGAAACCTTTAGGCATGAGTAACATGTCTTTCAAGTTCCATAACCAGTGCTTGTAGCCCATATTTCTTTATTATGTCTAAGGGTTGTGCGTTGAATTCTCACTTTTCTCTTTTTTCTTTTTGCATGAGAACCACAACATGCAAAGACTTATTTTTATTCACTTAGCTTCCTAATTTTTGAACAATGTTAGAATGGCCAACACAAATGCATCCAAGCACCCAAGAGAATGGCCAACACAAATGCATCAAATCCCCTTAAAGTAACATCCTTCTCATCCTTTGAGTCTTTACTTGATTTAAAAAGTACGTAGCTACTAATTCATTGACAAGTTTACTTAGCAAAAGGGGACTATACAGTTCCAAGCCAAAGGAGACCATAGAGTTGTATGGATGAGTGGATGACGTGGACTCATTGCCTATTTTACGAAAACAACCATACCTTAATATTAGCATCATAATTCAAAGATAAAAACCAAACATTAGCAATCAATATGATATATTCAATCTGCCACCATAAGCACTTATTAGATAATGAATAAAAGTAAGTCAAGCAAACAAATAAATAGTAAAAACATCAATGATGGTGTAAAATAACAATAAGAAAAGTTGAAAGAATGTGTAAAAAAAAATTTCAAAAACAAATGAGTGCCTAGAATGATTAGCATAGGTGGCCATATCCCCCATGACTAAGTTGAAAGGAGGAGATCCAAAATAGTGAGTAGGGTTGTCCATTAAGAGAGGTGGCATGTGTACTAGCTTTCCTAAGCTCTTATTTGGGCTCTTAGGTTTCTATATTGTCATGGCCTCTAAAGGAAAAGTTGCATAAATAATATAAGGTCCTTTCCATAGTGTTTGAAATTTAGTACATTGTGGCACATGTGTGGGATTCTAGTAGAGAACCTTATCTCTTGGCTAATATTTAACTTTTCTAATTCTTAGGTCATGACGTTTTTTATTGAAGGCCTTGTATAATTCATTAGAGGATAGGGTCACTAATTGGTTTTCATTTACCAAGTTAAGGGTTACTAACAATTGTTGCTGTGCTAGATCAAGGTTAAGGTTGAGGTCACATGCTGTGGATAGTGTATAGAGCTCAATTTGAATGGGATGCATTGGTAAGTTACTATACACTAACTCATAGGAAGAGTAGCCAGTAGGGAATTTCCATGTGGAGCAGTATGCCTAAAGAGCATTGTTCAGTTTAGTGCTCTAGTCTCACCTAAACTTGCTAATGGTTCTTGTCAATATCTTCGTAATCTCCCTATTGGTGACTTCTACTTGACCGTTCTCTTAGGGGTGGTATGGTGTAGTCAATTTATGCTCAACCCCTAAGCGTTGCATTAATTTCTAAAAAGTTGCACTAGTGAAGTATGTACCATTGTCTGAAATAAGTGCATGCAGCACACCAAACCTATTTATGATTTATTGTTGAATAAATCATGCAACAATAGTTGATGTACAATCTTTAATAGTAGCTACTTTGGCCCATTTTGTTAGGTAATCCATGGCAACTATAATATAAAATTTTCCATTGGACATTGGTGTAATCGACCCCATAAAATCAATTTCCCAAATATTGAAGGGTTCTAATGGTTAAATCCATTGTTGCAAACCCTCCATTGTAGTAGTCATTCCCCCATCATGTTGACAATGCTCACAAGATTGGACGAAATGATGGGCATCCTGAAATAATGTAGGCCAATAATATCCTACAAGTAGGATCTTGATGGTCATTCATCTCCCAGTGTAATGACCCCCACAAGGACCCTCATGAGCATCTTGAAGAACTCACAATTAATCTATATCAAGAACATACCTTCGAATAAAGCCATCAGGACACACTTTGTACNGATCTTGATGGTCGTTCATCTCCTAGTGTAATGACCCCCACAAGGACCCTCATGAGCATCTTGAAGAACTCACAATTAATCTATATCAGGAACATACCTTCGAATAAAGCCATCGGGACACACTTTGTAAAGTTGCCCATTGATCTCCATAAAGTACTTCGCTCGATGAAGAAACTTTTGTTTCTTCTTAAGGTTTAACTCTTGTGGTGTTTCATGGGTGAGGAGATAGGTAATAATGCTATTGTACTAGTTCATCTCCATGGGTGATTGATTATTCACTACACTAGCAAAGAGGAATTCATCAAGGAAATCATCAGAAATTGGATACTCATCCTCTTTGTTATCCCATTGCAACCAAGATAAATGATGAGAAACTACATTCTCGATGCCCTTGCGATCGATCATCGAAAGATCGAACTCTTGTAAGATTACAAGCCATCGGATCATACAAGGGCTTACCATTGGCTTATTCATGAGGAACTGAATTGCACTATGATCAGTATGTATATATACTTTATATCCTAATACATAGTGTCTACACTTTTCTAGTGCAAAAACTACACTCATTAATTCTTTCTCTATGGTAGTGTAGTTAATTTGTGAACCAATGATACTTCTACTTGCACAATGGATGTAATAAGAATGCTTCTACTCATCTAACTGTGTAAGTACAGCTCCTAAAGCATAGTTGGATGCGTCAATCATGATATGGAATGGTTTGGACTAGTCAGGAGCTTGTAGAATGGGTGTTTCTACTAAGTTCTATTTTAGAGTTTGGAAAGCTAATTCTCATTCCCTGGTCCACTCGAAAGGTACGTCCTTTTTTGTTAATTTCACCAATGGTTTGGAAACCTTTAAAAAGTTCTCAATAAATTTCATATAGTAGCCAGTATGTCCAAGGAATGACTGAATATCTTTGATAGTTTTTGGTTGATGGGTAATTCCTTGGATAATTTTGATTTTCTTGAGGTCTACCTCTATCCCTATGTGAGATTTTGTGCCCTAGTACTACATCTTCTTGGACCATCAAATGACTTTTCTATTAGTTGAGCCTCAAATTAGTTTTTACACATCTTTTTAACACTTGCTCCAACTGGTCCAAGGCTTGATCAAAGTTTGCTCCATAAGTGAAGAAGTCTTTCATAAAGACCTCCACACCGTTCCCTATTTTCTATTAGAATATGCTTAAAACTAGTCATTGAAATGTTGTAAGGGCATTGCACAAGCCAATTGACATCTGTTTGTATGCGAATGTTCCCCAAGGACTGGTGAATGTAGTCTTGGCTTGGTCTTCTAGAGCTATTTGTATTTGGTTATATCTGATATATCCATCCAGAAAACTGTAATAGTGATTCCCTACAATGGTGTCTAAGACTTGGTCAAAAAATGGAAATGGAAAGTGATCTTTGAATGTTGTCATATTCAGTAGCCTGAAATCTATCCACACCATCCATTTGCCTCCCTTTTTAGGCACAATAACTAAGAGGCTAACCCATTCGCTATTAGCAATGGAGTATATGAACCGAGCCTTGAGAAGCTGTTCGATTTCTTCCTTGACTATTTACTTTAGCTTTGGGTTCAAACACCTCTGCAATTGTCTTCGAGGCTTCATGGAGGAATCAGTGTAAATTCTATGTTGGAATATCATAGGATCTATTCCAGTTAATTTAGGATATGACAAAGTGAAGGCTTATGACCATTTATTTATTACCTTCAGCAGTTCTTATTTTTGTTGAGGAGAAAGCTTAGCGTTGATAATTACTAGATTTCCATTTTTAAGGAACATGTATTCCATATCAGTGGGCAATTTTTTAGGTTGAGGGGCTCCTGATTAAATTTATTAAGGATTTCCAACTTCCCCTAGTTGATATTTTCAAGGTTAAGACTTGGAAGTTGGCAGTGGAGTTGCTCTAATGCATCTATGCTATCAATGTAAGTGTAAGTCAAATCCTTAGTTGGTTCCATGCATATGAGTGAATTGCTTTCTTGATCAACTGTCGGCCATTGGGTGCCTTCTTGTTGTGTGGCTAATGCATACAGGCATCTTTGTATGTTGATCACTTGTGCACACTAATTTCATGTAGGCAATGTTAAACTTTATACAAACCATAACCTCTACACGTAATTATACCCTGTGTTACTGTATGTGATGCATAAAACTTTCTTGTTTTCAATCTTTTCAAATGTGTTTTCCTTTGATATTTCTAGGGAAAGATCATGGATTCCTAGGCATGCATCGATGGTGCTTTGCCATTCTCTTTCAATTATGATTGGAAAGACCCCCTTACCATTGTTTACCTGAATCACTAGGAAGTCAGTTGGGTACGATCACCCACAAATAGTGGTAACAATGTCTTCCACTAGTTCCAATGGGATAGTGATGGACTTGTCAGCCAACGCTAGATTAATGTTGCTCTTTTCCAATGGAGGCAGGTTCCAGGCCTTGTACATTTCTTGAGAAATCAACTTGACACTGAAACTTGAATTCAAAAGATCCTTGCATAGCACATTTCCAATGATTTGTAAGTATATCAAAGGACTCCTAGGATCAAAGAATTTTCTAGGAAGGTGGTCATCTTTGATCCAATTAATGACAACATGTGTCAGCATGACCGTATGCATTGAGTTTGATGATTGGGTTGAAAGGGGCTTCGAAGTTTTGATTGATACTAAGGTGTTTAAGGAATCAGCTACTTGTGATCACAAGGGCTTGGTTGGTCTATTGGTTGTAAATAAAGATCTTTTCTTCATGTGGTTTTTGGAACCAATAGTAGGTTGAGAGTTAATATCCCTTGTGGCATTACATTATTATGGTTGTGTAGGGATTTCACCTTGCATCACAGGAGCAAGTGGTAGTGGAGCTATTGGTGGAAGAGATGTAGCTAGATGAGAAGGATGATATGCTTTTGAAATATCACCTCTAGAAAAGGAAGTCTCATAATACTCGTGGGCTTGCTAGTGAGGTTAATGAGTGACATGACCAGTAGAGTCACATGGGGAGATTGGCTACTACATGTAATATCCATATGGGTCAGGTTTTCAGTAAGGATACTATTGCCTTGGTGGTGGCATTCCCCATGATTTTGGGTGTTGCCACTGTTGATATTGCTCAATCGATTGTGGTGGAGTTCCATTGGGATAATATGTTAAGGGTTGGTGGAACTGCCTTGGGTTACCTTGGGGATAAGGTAACTTTTGGGGTGTTTACCTTTTGTTTAATCATGGGTTGAGTCAATACACCCCAGACTTCAACAAATGTGAGATTATAGGGCAACATCCCTTAGGATGGTCATATTGACATATCTCACATTCACTATCATTATCTAATCTATTTCCAAATCCACAACCTCTTCAATCATGGCAACTTTTCCCTTACCCTTGCTACGTGCATGTTCAACCTCTTTCTTTTTTCTTTTGTCACTACCTTGCTCTCTAGACTCCTCTACTATTTTAAGAATAGTTTGAAATCTATTGTCTAGGGAATCCCACATTTGTTCTACCTTTTTTGAAACTTTTAATGTCATCTTTTGGATAGGCAAAGTTTTCCTATCCACCATCTCTTCGAGTGGTGACTCTTCTTCATCTTTACAAAATCTTACTCCCCTCTTCCAAATGGAAGGATCTTAGTTATACTCTTCTGCACTTTCTCTCTTCTATCGCTTACCTTCTTCCTTAGCAACTTGCTCCAATAGTTTTTCAATTTGATGGGACCTAAGCTCGAATAGTCTCCCTTGGGCATAAGTTCCAAGGGTTCTTCTCATTTAATGCCTAAGCCCATCTACGAAATGGCACAATTGATCCCTTTGTGAATAACCATGGCTAGGAAAATGATGTAACAATGCATAGTATTGGTCCATGGCAGCATACAAGGGTTTATGTCATCCTTTTTTCTAGCTTTGGATTTATTTTCATAGGTTGGACACTTGGGAGTACATTTGGTACTTATCATTGAATAATTCTAACATAGTACTCCATCTACGAATAGATTCCAGTTCTAAGGACTAGTAACAGCTTTCTGCTTCTTTATCTATGGTTTGTAGGAACAACTTAAGTTTTTTCCATTTTTTCTCTATGTTTTATAAAGAACATGCATCATGAAATGCTTGTAAATGATTCTGAGGATCAGCGTTGTATCCCCCTTCAAATTGTGGAATGTTGTTCATATCTAATCTCTTGATCCTACTATCTTTCTGGTGCTGTGTTGGAATTCTAACAACCTTAGTTATGTCTAACATACTTCGAGTAGCGAGTAGGGGTTCATTGTGATCATCTTGTCCATGGCGTCTATGATGCCTACATTGTTCCCTACTCTCCCTTCTTCTATGTCATGACTCTCTAGAGTGCCCTCATCCCCGAATTCCACTTTGCCTACCTATATCTCCATGGTCTTTTTCTTTATGACTGCATTTAGATATTGAAGGAGAGGATGAAGAAGATGATTAAGGTGAAGAAGAAGGAGAACCATCACCATGATGGTGTCTACTACCTTCTCTAGGGTGGTCAAAGCCTCGATCGCGATTGTAATCAGAATGTCCACCTTTATCATGTGTCCATGTCTCTTTTTTCAAACCTTTTGTGCTAATGGATATTAGAACCTAGGTTATGAATAGTGGAATGAAGGTTTTAATACACAACCCCTTGGACAAAGTCAAGGGAAGGAACATCATTATGTGGAAACTGCCTGAGGTAGGTTCACCGCCCTCATTTTCTCTTAAGACATGTGGGGCATCTTGGGACCACTTATCCTTCAAAGACTTATAATGTCTCTCTTGTTGCAAGTTCCTTTGACATTGTGCCTCGGTGGGATGGTATTCTCTCAAGTCATGGTCTTGCACAATGTATTCTACATGTAAGTGCAGCATGTTAATTCGTGTGAGAGTGTGAAGAAGCATGCTCAGGAATAAATGATCAAGAGGTAACACTATGTTACCTTCTAAGTCTTTCCAACACAGTTGTTTGTCTTGATGGAGGATAAAGGTGAATTCTGATATATAGTCATCAGGATGAATATATACCACTCAAACTTGTTGAGGAACTAGTTAACTATTTTTGTTTTAGAGCTAGGTAGTGAGGCGCTTTCGTATCAAGATGGAGACATGCTTGTCTATTCAGTGTATGATGTATTCTTATTTATTATTTTCTCAACCCATCCTAAGGGTTCATTCCAACAATGTGAATGATTACCTATGTTCTAGTTAGCACACAAACAACTAAGTCCCCAACAATGATGCTCAACCATATGAATATGACTGTTTCATGCATGATTTAGTCAAAATCCAAGGACTAAGTGTTTATGTGCCCTTGTGGAACAAGGATAGGTATGTTATGATTGTATGGTTAAATAAGTTTGAGGCATATGATTTATAACTAAGTGACTAATTTATCTTAACTACTCATTAACTATGTTCTAACTAATCCTAACACCAGCATCTGTTCCCACTTTCTGTACACATCCTGAACCCGTGCAACACTACTAAGATTACCAAACGCTAATCGTTACTTGAGTGACCAAGTGTTACATGCATGCTCGAAGTGATTTGCTTAATTGATCAAAATGAATTGCTACGCTAATAACATAAATGTAAAATGCATCAAATAAAATAAAATAAATGCATAAGAAAATAAAATAAAAGAAATGCATAAGAAAAAAAATCTCAAATGGTGCAAGGATGAATCAAATAGCTCATCTTTACTCAGGTACACAATGCTCAAATAAAGATCTGTCCACACTTAGACCTTCTACTACGGGCAATTGGAAAATACTCTAACTTGCAAATAGACTACTAGAGTTTCGCTACTTAACTACTAAAAGACTTTTTTTCCAGTTGTGCATCTGGGAACTGTATTTATAATTAAACCACTAGAGTAACTGCTTAAATAATTAAAATAAACCGGTAGAGTAACTACTCTAATAATTAAAATAATTACAATTGTATGTTCAAATATGAGGAAGAGTTTGGAACTTGTGGAATATCTTCAAAATCTCTAGTTTTTGCTACAAGTTACAACAAGATTGTGTTGAAGAAGGGTTGGAATTATGTGTGATAGCCCTACACACTCCTAAGTTGGCATGACCCTTGGAGTGCAAGTCATTTAGATTTAGATTCTCATTTCTTAGTAGTAATGAAGTAGCCTTGTTGTGGTAGGACCTTTTTTGTTAGTGGGTCACATCTAATATTTTGGAATAGCCTTGTGATGGAACCCATTTTAGTTAGTAGGTTACATCTACCATGTTGTGATGGAAGATTTATTTGGTAATGAACATTAGCCCTAAATAGTAACATTTGTATTATAATCCACAGTTCCATATCATTCTTAGATTTTTTATGGTGCCCATATAAAACTACCATGCTAAGAGACTTGCAAAATCAATAAATTGGGGACATAACCATTTTGGAGTCAATTTTCTCTAAACATTGCCATATACATTTGTATTCCCTGTTATGTACTTCGAAGAAGTATGTTTAAGTTTTGGAATAATACTTTAGGTAAAGATAGCAAAGATCTATTGTATCGTATACATGGAATCTTTTTCTCCTCCGTGTATACCCTGAATTTGTAAATTGGTTTCTTTATAGTAAATTTGTAATTTCACTTTGCAATGATATGCAAAATCTAGTAGCCACACATATTTACAAATTCTCAAATTCTGTGAATTGCCAACATTTACTGTATGTACTATAATTATAAATTGATGTATGTACTTTTACTGCCATCAATTTATAATTATTTTTGTAATTAGATACATAATAGAACTTTCATTATTATAAGCTTTTACTTTTTATATTTAATAAAGTACAATAATTAAAGTATATACAATAAAATCATTTTAAATTAAACTGATAATTTATATCATATAAAAGCACTTTGACGTGCATTGCATGATCAAGATGATAATAAATTACAGTAAGAACTATAATTATCATAAAACTTTTATGATATATATTTAATAAAGTTAAGCATTTCTCATTTACAGACATGCTAACTTCTTTTCGCTTTGATAGGTAGAAAAGGGCTTGCACGCTAGGGTTCAGACGGTGGAAGAGAAAACAGCAGGACAAATAAACAGAGTAAACTTAAGCGAAAACACACCTCTGCGTGGCAGGCAAGGAACATCAAAAGAAAACTACGAAAAGACACAGATAGTTAAACAAAGGAAAATATAGGAAGTCTGCATGGTTTTTTCGATGTCAGAGAAACTGGGTTCATTTGGTAGGGTAAGAGGCCATCTTTGCAATTCCGCAAAGTCCACCGCTGTATTGAACGTTCCGCTTCATTTTGATGTATCCTTCATCGCCCCAATCTGTTCCCCATGAATTTTTCACGATCCAATAATCCTCACCGTCTTCAGAGCCGTAACCCACGATAGCAACTCCATGGTTGACGTCATTTCCACAATAACCACTAAAAACACCCTGCAAAGAATCAGATAATGGATCATCTCCTTTCACAGGTGCTGTAGGAAATGGTCATGAATTAACTCCATGAACATTTTACCTGTTTGTAGAATCGGAAAGCATCACCCCCTGCATCTATGGAAACGGAGACTGGCTGCTGTGCAACTGCTTGCATCAGAGCAGCCTCGTTTATAGGAACATCCTTGTAGCTACTGATTTGTACCAGTCGTGTGATTTGCTGCATGGCAATCATAAAAATAATCCATCAATTGGTTGAATGCACAATTGCAATATTTTGATTTGTAGAGTTCCTATTTTCTTTTCAATTAATAAGAAACTATAAAGTGCATGAATATCCTGACCCTATAAAAAACCATTTTAAACCAAATATTATAGAGATATACAGGCTAAGAACATACCGAATGACAAGTTTGCTGTTGACCTTGGTAGGGATAGGCATTTTCAGAGGTCAATCCTCCAGTGCTGATGATATATCTAAAAGCAATATCCATGAAACCACCGTTGCATCCATAACTGTTGGGGTCGCAGTCCAAAAGTTGTTGCTCAGACAGTTGCGTAAGGGTGCCCGTGGTTATGAAATTGAGACTTTCTACTGCAGCTACCGTTGAAAATGACCAGCAAGCTCCTGCAACAACATGCAAGTTTTTTCTGCTAAGCTTTCTAAAATACGGCATCTTGAAAATTTTTATCATAGTCAGGAAAACAAAACAAGTACGAATATTGGGCAACTGAGGGATGATTTTATTAAAAGGCATGAACACAAATTGGTTAATCATTTGTGAAGAGCTAAGCATGTATCTGGAATGACCATGAAGCATGAGTTCAAATTCCTTGAGCAGATTTTCAAAGGAACAGATTATGGACAGTAAGATGTTCCAGTTAAGTATGGGATAAAATTCATTGGAAAACACAAAAAAATACAAGTTAAGCCGTTTGCTCTCCCGAACATACCATTATGTTAAAACAAAATCACGCTGATTGGAAGAGAAATAAAATTGCTTTGAAAACTTACCACATTGACCCTGGTCTTTCACAGGTGCAACAGCACCTTTCTGCCTCCAATCAATGGAAGAAGGAAGCTCATCAACTTTGATATCATTGAATGGCTTATTTTCTCCCGTGGACTTTGACAAGCTTGAATTAGAATACTTGAGACCCAGGTACTTGGCCCTGAACTCGCGGTTGGTGAGATTTGCAAACTTGTTGAGCTGAAGTTGAAACTGATTGTTTGCTTTGTTGCTGGAATGGATGAAAAGGACATTGTCTTTGAAAACGTGAAACCTTCTCTCGTGTTTGATCTTGTCCAGAGGTTTGATCTTGTCCAGAGGCTTGGCTCTGTGCTTGGCTGCCCAGATCTCATACAGAGATCTTAGATTCTCCTCCGAAGCCACATCCTCGTCGGTAAATCCTTGATCATGGATAGCCTGCACTGCATTTGTCAATACAAGTGCAGAAAGCAGCAAACTCCACCCCCAGAGCATCATCATGTTGGATTCCATATCTTATGATAACCCAATATGCGATGCTGGTTTTGAGATAGGATCAAAGTGGTTGCATGAATCATCTTTATATAGGAAAGCCTGCCATGCAAAGATCCATTTTTTATTTTCATTTTTTGCAGAGTACAATTTCCACAGTGGAAACCTAATCATTAATGAAAACGCACACTACACAGAGCTGGTTTGGCTTGGCTTTTCTTGTGGAAAATTTTCCATGTCTTAAGACTGCATCTCCTCTATTCTACGGGTCGGAGATTTTAGAAAGCATTCAATTTACGTGTACGGTTGGCTCTTGACTTTCAGCATACCTAAAATCTACGGTTGGCTTTTGGCTTTTGGCTTTTAAAAAGCATTCGGATGGATTTTAAAAAATTTTAAGCTTAAACCTAAAAAAAAATTTAAGTTTAAACCTAAATTTTTTAAAAGTTGAAACCCAAAAGAATTTTAAGTTTAAACCCAAAAAAAAAATTTAAGTTTAAAACTAAAAAGATTTTAAGTTTAAATCTATTTTTTAATTATCATTACCTTTTCCTATTTTTTAGGTATCATTATTTTTCCTATTTTTTAGTTATCATTATAGGTATCATTATCTTTCCCTATTTTCTAGTTATCATTATCTTTTCCTATTTTTTAGTTATTATTATCTTTGCTATCATTTTGGCTAGGTTCTCGTTGATAGATCTTTGATCAGAGTACTTATCCTTGAGAATTTCAAGCTTAGCCTTTGCCACCACAAGCTTTTGCTTGGTGTCCCTATGATGCTTAAACTTAGCATCGTACAATTATACAAGCTAGCCACTTACTTCTCTAGTTTTGATCAGTTGTCTCGTAGTTTTGACATGACCAAATTGGCATATCAAAGATTAACAAGCTCTATGTATTTCATCATTTTCTCAATCTACAACTCCTTCATGTGAATTTCTACCTTGTTGTAGGCATTTATCCCATCAATGATGGGATGCTACAATTCTCTTCCTTGGTGTAGTTGTTGTAACTAGATTTGTTTTTTATTTACTTCCTTTTGTAGATTGACCTAATCTCTGTAATGATCTTTCACTCTCTCTAATTTGATAGCCTCTATTGTATTCTTTTGGTGAAGGGCATAGACCTCTTCTATGGAGAGGTTTCTATTTTCTACTGCTAATATCCTTAGCTCTGTATTCACTCAGGCTAGTTACTCCTACTATTGATGAGAAAAGTTGATTAATTATTGTTTGTGGTCATCAACATTCCATAGGTGATGGTTCTCTATGGTTAATTGTAAATTCTCCTGGTGGGTTTGATCCAAGGCCTTCTAAATTTTTTGCTATGTAGCCTCTACCAAGGATTGGTAGAACACCATTGTCTTCATTACACCCTCAACCCCTTTCAATCTAGTGTGAAACTATTCAAGAGCTTCATCTCTTGTCAATGTTGGGTTGAGAAATGTAGGGTTGACAATTTTATCTCTTAATTTATCGACTTCAGTAGTCAAGTATTCATTCAGTTCCTTCGCTTTTTCGAGTTGTTGCTCAAAGATGATGTTTTTGCCCCTTGCCTCTAGTAGATCTGACTGGGTTATAGTTATATTGTCTAGAAGATCAAAGAAGTTTGAAAGTAATTGCCTGGTTCTCACTAGTTGATCCCACTAGTTGGATTAATTCTACCTATTGTGATCCCTACAGAGATTTGCACATCCTTGAGTGTTATGATGTCTAGTATAGATGCCACAAGTGCATTGAGTATTTTGGTAATTTGGTTAGTAACCACCTCTACTGCTATCTCCTACCCTTGGTGCTACATCAACAATATTGTTGCCTCCTTGCCTTCCTCCAAGCACACTGAGAAGGTCATGGTGTTTCCAAAAATTTCTAGGAGTGGTTGCTATGTTATGAGAGATGCTATAAGCTCTCTAGTTCTAGGATTTGACCTAGTGGACAACTATGTTCTTTAGGCTAAGAAAATGGATTACCTCCACCCATTAGGCCTATTGTTTAGGCTACTTCATTTAGGTTACTCATTACTGATCGGTACATAGATGGGTCCCTACCACTTATGCCTGCTCATTACCCTTGTTCATTCAAAATCCATTCTTAATACACACATAACTGTTGAGCTATTACAGTGACATTTGGCATAGTCGTTTGAGTGGTAGGTGGACGTGGTGGTTGCTACTTCTCTTTCTAAATGGTTATTGTAGGCATTTTGTCTTTTATTATTTCTACCCAATTAGCGGTTGAGGCATGCTTGATAGCATCATTTGTATAATGAACTATTCTTTTCCTCCAATAGATTTTTTTGATGAGACATGAAAAGTGGAGTGCCTTCCTTCCACATTCATTTTCTTTAAATTGCTTCTCCATATTTAGATAAATTAGCTATGGAAGGTTAACAGGGAAACTCCCAGTCAAAGGAACACATGCATGGGTAGAAAAGGTGGTGATTTTGCTGGGCCTCACCATGGGTTTTAGGGGAAAGGCCATAATCTTGTAATGGATCCTTTCTACCAGTGTGAGTGCACCAAAATCTTTATGGTTGACACCATAGCACTATCGCACCCGTTCTTTCTTGATGCTAGTGTCCACTTGCATTATAATCTCAATTAGATTCGCTCTTGTTTTTGGTAACCCAAGTAGTTTAGCAATGGCCTGCATCAAGTAGGACATTGAGATGTCCTTGATTTTAGCTATTGATTTAGCCTACATATTATTCTAGAATAAAAATGTCTCTTCCATGTACCACTCCCCAGTGGAAGTAATTATTGGCCACATGGAAGAGGTCTTCAATTGGATTTGCACTTCTTTTGATGCTTACTCGAGGAAAGGGTCAAAGTTTAACTCCTAAAGCACCATTTTTTGGACCTTGCTCAATTTGATTTGATTTAGTTAGGCTTCCTTCAAGGTCACCTTGAGATTTTCTTGTTGCACTAGTGCATCATCTTAGTGGGAATGTTCTATTGGTACTACTAGTTTTGGAATCTATTGAATATATTTAACCTTAGCCTCTTCCCTCAGAGGACCTATGGTGTGCGCTACAATTGGTTCTTCCTAGGCCTATTCTTGGCCCCTTGCTATTTTAGGCTATTTCTCCCTTAGTTGAGATGGTTTTGCTTTTTGTGCATGTTTTCCTTTGGTACCATATGTGATCATAACACATCCATGGATTAGTAGCTATAATGTGTAACTTTAAATTTTTGAATACCTTATCTCATTAGTTATTCACACTTTGGCTAAGGTTGGACCATGGCAGATTGATTATTTTATTAATTATTTATTGTAAATGTCACCGAAGCTCGTTGGAAAGGTTTAACTCTTATAATTTGGTATTTAATAGTTGATTTCTTAATTAAACCTTTGTGGTAGTTAGAAAAATAATGAAAATTTTTCTATCAAAATGGCACATTTCTGGCCCCCACAATCAAGAGCTTACCTTTGGTAGCTACAAGGTTGAAGAATGGAGTGATTTGGATAAACAATTAGGAAGTTATCATCTCTAGAAGGTTCCGGGCTCTAAAAATTTGAAAAACTCCCTTGGTGTTTGTGAGAAAATGTAAAATTTTCAAAGTATGGTTGTGCATATATATAGCATTTTTTTGCTATGTCGATGGGACCCCATATATGGGGCCTTGTATATAGGTTTGCTCTATTAATGGGACCCCATATACAAAGCTTGTAGGATTAATTTTGAATATCTTAAAAAATACAAGAAATGTTTCAATGAATTTAGGGTTCATGGAGTTCCAGAAAAGCCAAAAATATGAGAAAATCATTGAAGTAGGTCTTTGAAAGCTTAAAAATTCAAAAATTTGATGGAGAATGTGTTTATTGAACAAAATATGTAAAGGAGCACATGGTTTTATGTAGAAGATGGATGTATGAAAGATTTTGATTACAAGAATGCCTAAGGGTAAGGTGCTTAATGAACCCAACCAAGAGAGATGAAAGTGGATTCTTCCCATAGTATGCACATGCCTTGTTTTCCCTTGCATAATCTCAACCTAAGGAGTCCATGGGTTCCATAGGTGATTAATGGTTGATAAAAGATAAGGACCAAAACTTGGAATATTCTACCTAAGAATTCAAGTACATCAGACCAAGATACCGAATCAAGAACATGGACTTTAGTAGTGAGGTGAGTTATGGATAGCATAGATGGATGATGGAGAAGGTAAAATGGAATTCCAAATTAAGGTCATACGAAGTCCCATGTAGAGTTTTGTGTTTAAAATGACCTGAGAAGATCCATCCTTAGTCTAGACCAAAACCAACCTCTTTCAATGACTTTGCATTGCTAGTTCAAGACTGATCCATCCCCTCAAGACACAAGAGTGCTCCCATAGAATAATCACCATTCCATAAAGAGAATAGAAGAAAAGAGAAGTAGGAAGTAAGAGAGGGCCTTAGTTAGAGGGGACCTTCAGGCATGGGTAACATGTCTTTTTAGTTCCATAGTCAATGTTTATAGCCTATTTATTTGTTTAAGGGGGGTGATTTGAATTTTCATTCTATTTTTTTTCCTTTTTGGATGGGAATCACACCATGCAAATACTTTATTTAACTTCTTGTTATTGGTCGACATGGAATGGTAAGAAGTTTATGAAAACACTCATGGACTTGAGCAAGTAGAAAAGTACAAAGAGTATTGAGTCCCCTTGAAGTCACACCCTATGCAAACCTTTAAATCCTTTATAATTTTGAAAACCACCAAGGTCAAAAATTTATTAAAATTTTATTTAATGAAAGTGACCTTAAATTTCCAGAATAAGGAAAACCATAGAGTTTGTGAATTGGTGGATGTTGTGGACTTATTGATTGTTCCATGAAAAAGAAATCATGGCTTAGCCATTAGCACAAAAATTCAAAAATAGAAACTAGGCATTAGCAAACAAAACATAAATCATAAACCACCATTAGTAACAACTATAGCATCATTGTTTCTTGTTGGCACAAAGCACATTTATTAGCAAAAATTTGAAAATCACACTTAAACAAAGTAAAATATATAAGAAAGTGTAAAATATTCAAGAAATATTTAAACATACTAATGATAGTGTAAAAGAAAAATTGTGTAAAATGGGAAGAATTTTAAAATCAAAAAGGTGTAATGTAAACAAATTGAAAAGAGAAAAATGTGTAAAACAAACAATAGAAAAACTGAGAAGCCACTTGTGTGATTAGCATGGATGGCCATCTCCCCCATGACTAAGTTGAAAGGAAAATATCCAAAAAATTGAGCATGGTTGTTCATCTATTGAGTTATTAGTTACTACATGGCTTATCTTGGCACATGGAAACATTTCACTTATTGAATGTTGACCAACTACTTTTTGTTTAGGCTCTCAGGTTTTTAGATTAACATCACCCCAGAGGGAAAGGTTTTGTTAATTATATAAGGTTCCTCCCATAATATTTGGAACTTTCTTTCTTGGGGTATGTGTGTTGGGTTCTAGTAGAGAACCTTATCTCCAAGTTGAAATTTTACTTTCTGTATTCTAAAGTTATGACATTTATTGGTGTATGCTTTGTCTACTTCGTCCAAAGATAGGACCACTAATTGATTTTCATCTAGTACATTTAGGTTGATCAATCTTTCTTTTTGTGATAGACTCAGGTCAAGGTCCAAGTCATAGGCTATTGAGAGTGTACAATACTCAAATTGGATTAGAAGTGTTGGAAGTTTGTTGTACACCAACTCATAGGAAGAGTAGTCTATACAAAATTTTCATGTTGAGTGGTAGGCTTAAAGGGAATTGTTGAGTTTTGTGCTCTAGTATCTCCTATATTTGCTTATGGTCCTTGTTAGTTTAGTGACTCCTAAGCATTACATGAGTTTTTAAAAAGTGGCACCTATAAAATAAGTTCCATTGTAAAAAATTAGTGCACATGGAATTCCAAACCTATTTACAAACTTTTTTTATACAAATCAAGAAGTAGTGGATGATGTACAATTGATGATAGTTACTGCTTTTACCCATTTGGTGTAGTAGTCGACTGTTACAATGATGTATGCCTTTTCATTAGACATGGGTGTGATGGAACCTATGAAGTTAATGTTCCATATGTCGAAGGGTTCTAGTGGTTGAATCCACTATTGAGGATCCTCCATGTGAGCAATCATCTCACCATCTCATTGACAGCACTCATAGGATTAGACAAATTGGTGGGCATCAATAAATATTGTAGGCCAATAGTATGCTACCATCAAGATTTTTATGGTCATGCATCTCCTAGCATACTGGCCTTCAAAAGGGCCTTCATGAGCATCCTAGAAAATGTGCAATTGGTCTACATTAGGGAGACACTAGCGAACTAGGCCATCAATGCACACCTTGTAAAGGTGTCAGTTGATTTCCATGAAGTACTTGGCATGATGAAGAAATTGTTGTTTCTTCCTAAAGTCCAAATTTTATGGCATGTCCTATGTAAGAAGGTAAGTGAGGATGCCATCATACCATTCTGGTTTTGCAAGCATTTGTTCATTTATTACTCTTGTAAAGAGGAGTTTGTCTGGAAATTAATCAGAGAGCAGGCTTTCCTTCTTTCTATTTTCCAATCTTAATCAAGAGATATGATCTACAACCACATTCTTAATCCCCTTTTGATCTATCATTGTAAGATCAAATTCCTACAAGATCATGATCCACTGTATGATATACAGGCTATTTGTTGGCTTGTTCATTAGGAAGTGGATGGCATTATAATTATTATGTATAAATACTTTATATCCAAGCACATAGTGCTTGAACTTTTTAAGAGCATACACCATTACCATTAGTTCTTTTCCGACTATGGTGTAATTTAACTATGCATCCACAATTCTTTGAATCATGCATTTGTTGTAAAATGGATGTTTCTTATTATCCAATTGCATAAGCATAGCTCCCAAGGCATAATTAGATGCATCTGTCATTATATGAAATGGTCTTGACCAATCTAGTGCTTGTAGAATTGGAGTTTCCACAAGTTTTTCTTTTAGCTATTGGAATGCATATTCATAATCCTTGGTCTAGATGAATGGAGCATCTTTCTTTATAAGATCAACCAAAAACTTTGTGAACTTAGAGAAATTTTTTAGAAACTGCCAGTAGTAACTAGTGTGTCTAAGAAATGATTGGATGTCTTTGACTATCTCTTGTTGCCATGTGATTCCTTGAATGAACCTTATATTTTCCAAGTCTACCTCAATCCCTAAGTAATTTTGTACCCCAATACTATACCTTTTTGGATAATTAGGTGCCTTTTTTGTGAATTGAGCTTAAGGTTTATTTCAATACATATTTTTAGTACTTACTCAAGGTGATCCAAGGCTTGCTCAAATGTAGCCCCATACGTAGATAAGTCATCCATAAAGACCTCTACCCTCTACTAATTTGCTATTAAATAATACTAAGGACTAGGTGTTGAAATATTTTAGGGCATTGCACAAACCAAACAACATCTTGCAATATGAAAAATTCCCCTAGGGACTCATGAATGTTGTTTTGGCCTAATCTTTAGGCATAATCTAGATTTGGTTATAGCTACTATAATCATCCAAGAAGCTATAATAGCAATGCTCGGATGTAGTGTCCAAAATTTGGTTCATAAATGATAATGGAAAATGATCTTTAAATGTTCCCATATTAATAGCCTAAAGTCGATATAGACTTGCCACTTACCACCTTTCTTTGGCACAATTATGAGTGGGCTAATCCACTCACTATTTGTGAAGGGATAGATGAACCCCACCTTGAGGAGTTGTTCTATTTTCTCTTTGATTATCTCCTTCAACTTAGGATTTAGTCACCTCTATGGCTACCTTCTTGGCTTCATGGTTGGGTTGGTGTAGATACAATGCTACATATCCTTGGATAGATTTCAATCAACTTAAGATATGACCAAGCAAAGGTTGTTGGCCTTTTGTTGACCACCTTCAATAGCTTGTTTTTTTATTTGGGAATAGAATTTGCATTGATTATAACTAGCTTTCCATTGTTTTCAAATGCATACTTCATGATAGCTAATAAAGTTTTTAACTTTAGGGGCTTTTGCATGAAATTATTAGGGATTTCCAAATCTCCCCAATAGGTATCATCATCTTCATTATCAAAGAGTTGGTAATGAACTTGATTAAGTTCATCCATGCCCTTGACATAGGCACATGTAAAGCTCCCAGTAGGTTCCATGCATAGTGTGCTACTATCAAAGTCAACTGTCAACCATTAGGTACCTTCCTATTTTATGGCTATTGCATATAGGTACCTTTAAATATATGCTTCATGTGCACACTGATTACATGCTTTAATGAATACACTTTTAATGGAATAGATTTTTTTCATGCAATTGCACCTATTATCACTAGTAGTGATTGATGGAACTCACTTCTTCTCAAGTGGTCCAAATTGATTTTCCTTGGAGATTTCCAAGAAGAGGTCCTTGATGCCAATTTGTGCATCAATAGTGCTCAACCATGCACATCCCATAATGATGGAAAAGTTACCTTTGTAGTTTTCTACTTTGATCACTAGAAAATTGAAAAGATAGAACCACCAACAAACTATGGTCAAAATATCCTCCACTAATCCCAAAGGGATAGTGATTGACTAGTCTACCAATTCCAAATGGATATTGTTCTTCTTAACAGATGATAGGTTCTAGGCCTTGTACACGTCATGGAAGATGAGACTGACATCTAAACTAGAATTAGGAGGAGCCTTGCATGGCTCATGTCTAGTAGTTTGTATGTAAATAAGATGACTTCTTAGATCAAATATTTTCATGGAAAGGTTTCTAGCCTTCATCCAATTGGAGACAACACGAGTTAGCATCATAATGTGCATTTGAGGTAGTGGTTAGTTTGAAGGACTCTCAATTGAGTTTGATGTAGAGGATGAGGGTGCTAGAGATACACGGAGACCAACCACATTAGGTTGTGAGGATTTGGTAGGATTTTTGGATTAAAAAATGGTTTTTTCCTAGATCGATTGTCTAAACTACTCATCTAGAAGGTTGGTTGTAAATTTACAGCCTTCATAGCATTTCATTGCTACAGCTATGGGGAAATTCCATCCTCTATGGATAGAGTAGGAGGTAATTGGGTTGAGGGTAGAGGGATGTGTCCAACTAGATGTGGAGGGTGGTATGGATATGGGTGATCCCATTGAGTAGATGGTGAATGAGTTTAATGGTACCTTGGAGGATAATGGTGATGTTGTAATAAGGCATGGCTTGTAGAGCTTCATGAAGAAACATGTTGCTTAGCATAGTACCCATATGGATCTAGTTTCCTGTAAGGGTATTTTTATCTTAGTGGTCGCATTTCCCATGATGGTGGTTGTTGCCATTGCTAGTATTACTCATATAGTTGTGGTGGAGCTCTAGTGGGATAGTAAGCTTGTTGTTGGTGATGGAACTACCTTGGATTACCTTGATGATAAGGTAATCGTCTAGGTGCTTGCCTCCATGTAGGTTGAGAATTGAGCATGTGCACCCCAGACTCTTGCAATTTTGACACCATAGGACAAAATCCCTTTGGATGTTCATATTGAAAAATGTCACATCCAACATCATCATCAAAGTCTATCTCCACAAATTTTTCTACTACAACATCTTTGCCCTTACCTCTTTGATAGGCATGTTTAGCTTCTTTCCATCGCATGCAATTGTAGTCACTATTTTGCTCTTTGGATTCTTTAGCAATCTTCATAGTAGTTTGGAATTTTTTATCCAATGAGTCCCATAATTTACTAACCTTTTCCAAAATATTAGAAACAATTTTTTTTATAGGCAAGACTTTCCTATTCACCATCTCTTCAAGTGGTGACTCTTCTTCATCCTCATAAAA
>MNCI01020425.1:7419-44152 GCA_015680685.1 Gnetum montanum | reverse complement strand
CCTGTGCCTTGCAGAACATAGATAATGAGTGGCAAAAGCTTAAGTTATTCCCAAGGACACTCACCAAAGAAGCAGAGAGCTGGTACTAGTCCTTAGAACCAGAAATCATCAGGAGGTGGAGTACGATGCTTGAACTATTCAACAAAAAATATCAAATGTACTTCAAAGTGTCCAATTTGCGTAAGAAGATCCATGGCTAGAAACAAGGTGCTTATGAACCTTTGGATGCTACCATGGCTCGCTACTATACATTGTTACATCGTTGCCCGGGCCATGGGTACGCTAATCGAGATCAACTTCGCCACATCATGGATGGGCTAAGGAATGAAATGAGAAGAACTCTTGGGACTGATGCCCAAGGGAAGCTTTCCCAACTTAGAGCCCATGAAGTTGAAAGTTTTTTGGAACAAGTAGCACAAGAAGAGGGTGAGCTACATAAGAGGGAAAGTGCAGAAAAATACAACTGTGACTCCTCCCTTCGCAAGAAGGGAGTGAAATTTTGTGATGAGGAGGATGAGTCACCACTCGAAGAGCTGGTGAACCAGAAAACCATGCTAATCCAAAAATTAACAACCGAGACATCAGCTAAGGTAGACCAAATGTGGGATTCCTTAGACTCAAGAATAGAAATAGTCTTGAAAATTGTAGAAGAGTCTAAGGTAGAACAAAGTAGTGACAAAGGAAAAACCAAGCAAAGAAACTTAAGCCTTGCACATAACAAGGGTAAGGGAAAAAATCCTATCTCCGATGAGGCTGTGAACTCTGATACAAATGATGATAGTGGATGTGAGGTTTGCTACTATGACCATCCTAAGGTATGTTGCCCAATTATCTCACATCTACAGGAGTCCGGGGCGTATGCACTAAATCCAAGACTTAATCAATGACAAACACCCCAAAGGTTACCTTATTCACAAGGTAACCCAAGGCAGTTCCACCAACCCTTAACATATTATCTAGGTGGAACTCCTCCACAGCTTATTGGACAACATCAGCAGTGGAAATACCCATAGTCATGGGGGATGCCACTGCCACCACAACAGTACCCTTACTAGCAGCCCGATCCTTATGGTTATTATGTGCAGCAGCTGGTTTCTCTAGGTGACTCTATGGGTCACACTACTCCCCAACGTCACTACCAAGTTCGGGAGTACTTTAGGAGGACTCCTTCTCCTTCGGGAGATATCTCACATGCATCCCATCCTCTAACTCCAACTGCACCTCTTCCACTTGTAGTTCCCATACAACCTGTTCCAAAAATGCATGGGGAATTACCTACCGAACCGTAGCAATGTAACGCTATGAGAGCTGTAAATATTTAGCATGTAAATAGCCAACCGGGTGCTAGTTCTGACAACTGTACAAAGAAGAGATCCTTCTTCAGGATCATGAGCCCAGACAAACTCTCGCAACAACCAGTCGTTGAGTACATGTATAGGTCTCTAACTACTAACACTTCGAAAAACCCTTCAGTCCAACAACTAAGTACGCAAACGGTTATGTTGACACATACCGTAACTAACTGGATAAAGGTGGGCCACCTTCCCAGGAAACTATCTGACCCTGGGAGCCCCTTAATTCATTTGCAAATTATTGGAAATGCACCACATCAAGCTCTTCTTGACTTAGGTTCCGAAGTCAATCTAATTTCAAGAGAAATGTATCAAGCTTGGAACCTACCCCAATGTAAGAAGAGTAACATACAACTGGAGCTGGCTAACTAGTCCATCACCATTCCCTTAGGATTGGTGGAGGACATTATCACCACTGTGTGTGGGTGGTCATACCCAGCCAATTTCCTGGTGATTAAAGTTAATAATGAAGGGGGTTTTCCAATTATAATGGGAAGGCCATGGCTAAGTACTGTAGATGCATACCTAGGAATCCATGATCTTTCCTTGCAAATTTCTAAGATGAATCTTTATGGAAAGATCAAGAAGAAGAAAGTTCCATGCATCACATACAGTGATTCATCGGGTGATGACATGGATGATATGTTTCCATGTGAGAGGTGTGCTTTTGAGAATGAAAAACAAAGATGCCTGTATGTAGCAATCACACAACCTGTAGTAGACACCGGTGGTTGACAGATACTCGAAGGAGCAGACAAATATGCATGGAACAAACTAAGGAGATAACTCATTCCAAAAACCGTGACATAGATACATTGGAATGTGAGCATCACCAACTTCCACCTCTCAACTTAAGAACATTAGCAGGGAGAAGTTGGGCACTATTATGAAATTCAAACAGGCGCTCATTATTTCAGATCTCTCCCTTACAACTCAATCATGGGGGAGATGGCCACCTATGCTAACCATATGGGGTCCTCAATTCTTTTTAAGTTTTTTTTTACACATTTTTGTTTTACACGTTTTTGTTTTACAAATTTCTTTAACTTCTCTTGTTTTTGTTCTACAACATCATTGTACTTTTTCATTTTTTTATGTGTGTGTGTGTGCCATCCACTATGTAAGTTCATCACCCAATAAGTGTTTAGGCCAATGGTATGAATTTTTTTCTATTGATTGCTAATGTTTGCTTTTTACCTTTAAGTTACAATGTTGACACTAGGATATGTTCTTTTGATATGGCAGGCAATGAGTCCAATTCATCCATCCATCCATCAAAGTCTATGGTTTCTCTTAGCTCGGATGTGTACAGTTCCCTTCCTATTAAGAACTTTAACAAATCAGTGACTGGGTACTTCTCAAACTAAGGAAGAACTCATGGTTTGAAAAGGGTATGACTTCAAGGGAACTTGATGCATTTGTATTGGCCGTTCACTTGGGTGCTTGGATATTTTCTTCTTGAGTTTTCTTACCGTTCCGATGTTACCCATTCTTCGGAAGCTCAGACAATAAAAATAATAAGTCTTTGCATGGTGTGGTCCCCAAGCATTAAAAACACAAAAAAAAAACCAAAGTGAGGATTCAAAGCACACCCCTTAGACGAAATAAACTTTGGGCTACAAGCACTGGTTATGGAACCAAAGTGTTCCCTCTAACTAAGACCCTTCTCGCTTCCCATTCTCTCCCTTGTTTCGTCAAAATGGTGGTGATTTTTGGAGATGCATTCTTGTTACTCTAGTGGATGGTTTGGCCATGTGTATTGATGCGAAGTCACTGGGTGTGGTTGGTTTGAGGCTAGAGTTGGAATGAGATTTGCCAAGTCACATTAATCATGTAACACACAAGGGGCTGTACACCACCTTGTTCTTGGAATTCCATTCCATCCTCTTCTCTCCACCCTTCTCTCCACTATTCACCTCATTGCTGGTTGTATCATTAGTGTATATTTTTGTAGATACATTGTTTTCTTTTTGGTAAATTTTCGTGGTTAAGAATTTAACTCTTGTTCCAAAGGACATTCCCAGAGCCTACGGACTCTTTGAATGTCGAATTGTCAGGGCACTAAGGGCATGAGCCTGCTTTGGGGAGGACCCACTGACATTCCTATTTGGTGCTTTAGTTAAATTCTTTTCCTTAAACATTTTGCAATTATTTTTTCTTTTTTCTTTTATTCATTTCCATCTTTACATCTCTTTTATCAATGTCCTAGTTATCCCTTTTTATCTCTCTTCCTTACTCCTTTTCTTTCTCCATTCTTTCGCTACCAGAGGTTCATGATTAGTCACCTACCCGATATCATTGTAATGAACTCGAAATGAGTTTTCATTTATTCATGGGGGTATGATGGGACATGATATGGCATGAGCCGCGATATCGCGTACGCGATATTACGGCCGCTGCGATATCGCGTACGCGATATTGTGGCTGCTATGATATCACGTCGTCCCTTGCGATATCGCGTACGCAATATCATGGCCCGTTGCCAGATCTATAAATAAGAGGTGGCACTCCCCTTATTCATAATCCTAGGCGTAAAGTAGCGAAGCTCTAGCAGATTGATCACTCTAGAGATAGAATAATTTCCATGTACCCACAGTAGGAGTCCCCAAGTGAACAGATCTTTATTCGAGCAGTTTTGTACCTGAACGCAAGTTGTGTACGACAATAAAGATGAGCTTTGTGGATAAACCTTGCAGTTCATGGATAGGTTTTATTATCTGTTATTTATTACATGTTGTTAGCACGACATGAGTACGACTTGATTACGAGCATTGATGAATGTGTATGGCTAATCAAGGAATAGGCTACTCATCGCGATTAGGCTTTCTCACCCTAAACTCCTAGAACGTGGGATAAGTACGACTTGGTTATGAGCATCCAATGATGTGTACGGCTAGCTGAGGAATGGATGCTTATCATACTTAGGTTAGTTAAGTGCCTCAGTATGACCACTTCGAGAACGTGCGTTACGTGTGGTAATCCCAGTAATGATTAGTGTTTGGTAGCCACAGTTGCACAGTTTAGGGTGTGTACGGCAAGTGGGAACAGATGCTAACACTAGGACTTAGTGCTATAGTTAGAGTTAGTTTTAGTCTCTCTACCCTTTATCTCTTAGCATAGGAGAAAACCATAAAAGACCAAAAAAATCATATACCTCGGAATTACTTAACCATACACCATGACAACAACAAGTAAGTCTGGGAAGACAACGATTAATTAACCCCAAGTGTTCCTTGCAGCGTTTAGGCATTTAGTTTACAGAGTTCGACCAGATCGCGCATGCTACACTCATTTCATATGGTTGAGTGTAGGGATACCCGTCACTCATCAACTATATAACATGACATTGGGCCATCAAGGTTGTGTCTAAGAGCCAATTTATTGTATTTTATATTTAGTGTTAAAACTTTTCTTTGAGGGGTTGCTACATGTGTATGTATGTATGTCTATATGAGCATTGCCTCTATCCTTGTGTACGATTACAATGTATGTGTGCTTATATTTGTTCTATTCTTATACTAATAAAATCCATAACAAGTATAAAACATAAAAATTATAAATATTTTCTTAACCTCACATTGTGGCAACATTGGTTTCTACTTATATCATATGTATTATAATCTCATTTATATTTTCTTGAATGCAACGACATACATGAGTGTTCTTGGTAATCCACTTAACATCGTCTTCAAAGCGTATGACCAAATCACATTCTGATTTGTATGATATATCACTTTGGTCCAAAATTGATGGGATCCTATCATAAGGCATTAGGAGTTTAGGTTTTAAAGGTTAGAAAATAAATCTTTTAGCTAGTCATTTATACTAATGTATTATATGGATGTTTAGGTTGGACCAAGTTTTAGCGCAAAAAATTGGAAAGCCATTGAAAGAGTACAAAAGATATTTTTGCTTGATGAATTAAAAGTCAAAGTTTAAACACCCTATTCCATACTTTTGTTAGAGTGTATACTCCTTTTAAAAGAAAAAGTTTTTTGTCAAGTTATTGCTTAAACTCAAAATTAGCAAAAATAGAAAAGATAAAATTTTTAGAGTAGTCCTTAAAGATAAAAAAAATAGGGATGATGTTTTCAAGAAATTTAGTGGTTGATGACCTAGGATATCTCATTGGAGGGGATGCAAAGTAATCCAAAGGTACAAATGCTTTTTGGTTCAAGAGATCTTTGATGATCAACTACATATTTTTAATAATTACCCTTGGCCATTTGAAACAAAAATATAATATTGTTATTAGACTAAACATTTTAGAAAAAAATATAATATTGCCACCAAAGGTCTTTGGTTACATCCAGTGTTAGTTAGCTACTTTGATAAGTGCATATTTAATTTTGAGGATATAAATATAATGTTTGTTCAATAGATCCTTTGAATCTTAATGAAATTTGTTACTATTAAAATAACTTATGAAAACATTTTTTAAAGTTTAAAAGCATCAAAGTAATTTTGTAGTGATGAATCATTTAAGAATGCCTAAGCTAAAGACCTTCCTATATAAAGATAAAGAAATATGAATCTTGTGAGCATCTAGTTGAGTAATAGGTCTTGTTAGATTAAAGATTAAAAATGACTTGAAAGGTGCAAATTTCATGGTTCCTAAGAATACTTATTGCATATGTATGATTTTGGCCTTTCTTTTGGTGAGGAAAGAATAGAATTTTTAAAGGTTCTACCTAATTTCAATCCCATTCTTGCCTAAATCTTAGATCAACTTTCTTTCAAATTTAGAATAGCCAAGCTTTCACCAAAGACTAGTTTTCCGCTACCATAGTTAACTTTAAAATACAACAATGGATTTCAAATGTACCTAGGAGTCTTAAATTTTCTTCTCAATTATTATAAAACTTATTCTTTTATTTTTAACCACTTAACATTCATTCAGATCTTAAATTTTCTGGTTAATTATTATAAAATTGAATTCTTTTATTTCTATCCCTGAGACACTTTGAAGGCCTATTGGTTGCATGAGTCTTTGGATGGTGAATTCCCTGATTCAATATTTTGAAATTAAGAAATTGTTTGGTTGTATATGGTGGTTCTAAGGAATCAGCTGATTTTGGTTGGATCCACCACATACAAATTCACCTCCATAAGTTTAATCTTCTACAATTCCAATCACTTAACCAAACAAGTCCATGATATATTAGATGAGGTTTGGAATTCCTTTTAAAGATTTTTTCTAAAATAATTTATAATTCAATATTGCCTATTGGAATCAAACCTGTGGCTTAGGTTTCCAAGCCAAGTCTTTTATCATTTTAAGAGCACCTCATTGTCCCTCAAAACCTACAAATTCAACTAGCCTAACATGCATTAATGCAGTGCAACCTACGGTAAACATCAAATTTCAACCGTTGAGAATCAATTGCATCTTGTATTACAGTACCTGCTTGCCATGGTGACTGCATCATGGAGAATTGCATTTGCCATTTGCAGTCTTACCTTAATCTTATAAATCTAGGGAATATATTTAATGATTCATATTGAAGTCCCGGAAAAAATAATGAAAGGTATGATGAAACATATGGACATAAACATATTATGCTTCAAGACTTTTGAACTGCTCTTTTAGCATTGTTTAAGTTTAAAACTTGGAGAAATTTAGAGACCCTTTATGGAGGTAGAATTTCCACCTCTAACTACCCTCAGTGATTTAGCGGTCTAACCAAATGCTATGCAATGTCAAGCTTCTACGTTCTTGACAAGGAAAAAACAGATGAAAATACATAACATAGAAAATATGCAACGATCTCAATAAATCATTATTATGACAATGGAACCGTTACTATATGAACTTTAACTTTGTCTGTTGTCACTATTTTGGGCTTCTCTTGAGTGAAGGGGTTTAACATATAATTAGAGAAAGAGGGGTTTAACATATAACTAGAGGAAGATGCAGTAAAGTTAAAACAAAGATAACTCAGGGAACAAATGAATTAAACAAACTTTGAAACTTATTAGGATATTTTCACAGTAGACGTGGTATAACAAAAGCATTCCATATATATGAAATTTAGGCAATGAAGAAGTGAAACACTGAAAATAGTACAGCAAACATTAAAATGAAAATTCCATAGGTTCTGCTTGAGCACGGAAACCTCCTCAAAAGTGCTATATTTTATTGAATATATGCCATGTTTACTCCCCAGTGACAGAAATTCCATCCATAGGACCCTGCACCATAATAAATTACCGTCAGTTTCACTTTAATGATAACTAAAAGAACATTTAAATCTTTTCAAACATGTATTTTTCTGGTAATGCACTTCCAGGATTTAATAATATTTCAATTATTTTCACATATGTTAAAAGTAACCATAAATCTATGTTTTTAGATTTGCCAATGGCAATTTACAAGCATGGAAAACTAAACAAACAAAAAAATAGAAAGCGTTATTATTTATAATCTGTTGTTACGTACTATGATGAAGTGGAGGACTCTGTGTCAGCTGCATTGCCAAGCAGAGGTTTCTGCACTCGTACAACTTCCAGAACTTGTTCCAAGCTTCCTGGAAAAGTCCTGCGGTATGCATTATCCTCAATATTGATTCATGACAGCATTGATTCAACTTCTCTCATGGTGGGTCTCATATACACATCTTCACAAATGCAGCAGAGTCCAACCATCAATATGTTCTCCACTGCTTTCATTTTTTCCTCATTCTCCATGTTAATTCCCCGACTATCACCCTCTGAATCTGCTCTCACTAAAATCTCTTGCAAACTCTGCCTTCGGTGCTGAGGAGTGTCTCCTTGAAATGCCATGGACACAAACTTTGGCAATGTGAGGTCACCTGAAAACATGTCATGTGTGGGCTTCAGTCTAGTCATGACTTCCAAAGTCACTACACTGAAACTATAGACATGCCCTTTCTCAGAGACTGCCTCCCCTGTTCCATACTTTGATGCACAAGCCATCAATTTATGATTGCCATCAATTTCAAAACAAAATGAAGAAGACCAAAAGTATGATAAATGTGAAAACAAGAACTATGTTGTAGTACCTGGAGCAATGTAGCCAAGAGTGCCTCTTATACCAGTCTCAAATGCATCCATGTTTCCAAATATCCGTGTTATGCTAAAATCTGAGAGCTTTACGGTTGTATCTTCATCAACACATTTTCTGGCTTTACATCACAATGAATTACTTGTGGAGTGCAATCATGATACATATAACTCAGTCCACAAGCTAATTCCCTTAGAATGCAAAGCCTAGTAGCCAGGTTCAAGGAACCAATGTGCCACTCTTACTATGTTTACAATGAAGCAGGAAGGCTGCCATTACTCATGAAAGGCATTATTATAACCTTTACATCATCAAACCACACCAAAGTGATGATCTTCACAATGTTTCTATGTCTGACATTTTTGAGTATCTCACATTCTCTTTTGAAAATCTTTTGGGGAACCATCTCAAAAGAAGCATTTTATAGCTACTGCTATGCTTTGGCCAGATGTTAAAATACCTTTGCACACCTTTCTAGGGGGGCCTACATCCAACAAATTTCTAGATCTAAAATTGTTGGTGGTCCTCTCCACTTCCTCTACAGACATCTTGAGGAATGCACTGCAAAACGACAATGTGTGTTCTTTAATTAACCTAGTTTTGTGCAAGTAGGAAAAAATCCCTACACAGAAGTACAAAAACAACAACATTACATTGTATCTAGAGACATTAGGTATGGTCATACATTTACGATTTATACATTACATGTGGAGTCCTAGTGGGTTGTCAAAGATGAGTTAATGTAATATAAATGTATTTTATATGTTATAAGGCTTCATCTTTATGTTACTATTATAATGTCTTAACATGCTTAACTAATGTAATTATGTACACTAGCCCTTTGTTATGTGTTAAACAAGTGAGGTTGTTGGCAAGGGTGTTGGATTGGGGTACAAGAGCACATATCTAGTATGTCTTTACATTTGCACTATAGTGCTATGTTGCATGATGTTCAAGTGTGATTTTGGCATGTGAATGTGTAGAGCATTTTATAAGGATTTCGTAGGTTCAAAGAGATTTTAATTTGGAGTCCTAGTGTGATTGTTATGCATGTTTGAAATGCAGGGTATTAGTTGGAAAGGGAATAAAAGAAATAAACTTATGGAAAAAGTAAATAGTAAAATTAAAAATTAGATGTTGCATGTGATGTGCAAAAAGGAGGTAGCTTGTGTATATATATTTTTGTAACAAAAAAAAAAACCATATGCTAAAAGCATATGATGAAAAAAATAGTTTATAATGTTATTTTCTTTACCACCACCCTTTTTCTACTCCCATCCATAAAAATTGGATCTATTTCATTCATTCTTTTTGTTTAGAAATAGAAATGAGGGTTAGGCTTATTCTCTTCCTTTTTCCTTATTTTTTCTTTATTTTCATCCTTTTTCTTGGAATTTTAAGTTTTGTGGATGGTTTTTGCTTTAGATTTGGAATTGCTGTGGTCACATCTACATGGGTGAATGACTCATTTGGAGTGAAATGGAGTTCTGCTAGATTTTTGAGGGTTTTCTACATATTTTAGCCTTTTTATCTCAACAATTTTAATTGGTGGGTTGTCTTTACCTTTTCAATGTACTTTTATGCTAGATTAGTGTATATGATTATGTCATGTGAGCATGTGGGGTAGATAGCTCAAAGATTGAGCTTGGATATGTTATTTTTCCCATTTCCCAGAATTATCTAATTTTGGTTACAAATTATGTAGTAATATATATGCAATGTATGGTATGATGTGGACTTGTAGAATATGATATGTGATGTTGATGAAACTGGTATGATTAGAATATGATATTTTTGGGGCCTATTGGGGTACGACTATTTTTGGAATTCTTCTAGGAGTTCGATTTAGGTAAACTTAGTATTGTTGGGATCATTTTGGAAAGTACTTTTTAATTGTGAGCTTGGTTTTCTCTTTGGGCATATATCACTTTGAAGGTTATTATAGCAATCATTTGTGTGGAAGTACATGTAGATTAAGAAATATGGTATTGTTTTATCATGTCATGGTATTAATGTTGTTTTGTCAAATTGTGGTATTATTTTCATGGAATGATTGTAATTGTTAGGTGTGGATATATGTAGTTATGTTATGTTTGTTTAGATGTGTTGTACTTACGACATGTGTTGGCTTGAGCTAGCTAAAATGTGCACATGTATTTATGATGATGCTTGTTATGGTCATAGGCGAGTGGTGCTAGCATGAGGATGTGGACCAATTGGTGATGATGTAGCTTAAAGGTAGTATGGATTGACCCTCACTATGATCCATCAGTGAGGCTCTTAAAATAGGCCTTATCTTGAGAGTGGGAGAGTGTAGGTGTGTTTGTTGCTACAACTAATACATGGCATAGGTATGTTCATTCTTATTGCCAGTCCTCCAAAAAGCTAGTGGTTGGAGGTCATAGGTTGATGGATCCTATCACCAGTTGGATAAATAAAAGACCTGTAGGAAATGTTTCACATGCTACACTGAGTGTGGATATGCTAGCCACAACATGGCTTATGTATATGATAGTATCGGTTTGTGAGTCATATTACTAATGATATGTATTATGATTAGATTATAATTTTGTGGATCATGGACTATTTAATAGTATATCATAGGTATGATGACATGGGCATGATAGTGAAAATGCATGTGATGTGGTGTAATGAATATATGATAGATGATATTAGACTGTGGCTTTATCTGTGATTTTATGATAGGCATCTATCCTTTTCAATAATGATTATGTTAGCATTATGGGCAATATGGTGGATGTGTTGTTTTGAGCATCTATAAGACTAATAGTTATTATAGGTTACCTTGTAGCTGACTCCTCTCCTCTAATGTAGTACTTGTTGACCATCTAGTAGGGGAAGTATAAAATATTTCCACTTAGTTGTGTATTGACTTTATTTAATTACAAGTGAAAGTTAGAAAAGCCTAGGTAAGCATGGAGAGGGAGAGTAGAAGAGGGAAAAATCTTCATTGCTTAGTTAATCTATATTTTCATGTATAGTAGTATGGATTAGGTATTGTTGTATGAAATTATCTATACTCTCATACATACAATGATGATGTTCATGTGTTTTTGTATTTTAGTAGAGTAATGCATATTTTGATTTATGTAGAGACATGTAGTTTTATAAATTAAAATGTATGTTTAGTTTTTGGTCTCGTATGAAATTTCTTTATAGTTTGACCTTCCTTAATATCATGTCTTCTACACATCATTGGTTTTTAGTTACCATGCTTCCATTGTAAGATTACTTGTAATCCTAGGCATCATCCTACCCTAGCTAGGGTAGGGTGTTACATTGTGGTATTAGAGCTAGTTTAATTTGATGTTGTATGATGGTCGGGGTACTCACCAATTTGTGATTTTAGGTTATAGATATGTATAGTAGATGTGGTCATGATGTTGGTGGAGGGTTTGTAGACGAAAAGGGCCTAATGATGGATAGGAGCAACCTCCTCAAACATCTAGTAGTATTTCTAAAAATAGGAAACTAGAGCTTATAAAATAATTGTTATAGATCCTATGCCAGCGTGTTATAGCTAGTGATGCTCTTGTTCCCATGGTCAAGCAAGTGGGAAGTGATAGTGGTAGTGGAGGCTTAGGAGAATCAAACAAGTAGCCTATCAATAAGAAACTAGTAGAGTAGTTTCAAAGTTGGGACCTCCTAAATTTGATGACACTGAGGAACCCACTATAGTTATGGAATGGTTGAAGGAATTACAAAAATCTTTTGATTTCATGGGCTATTCATCGATCTAGTAGACTAGCTTAGTAGTTTATCAATTGGTTGGTATTGCTTGGCATTAGTGAATGACTGAAGAGTAGGCCAAAGGATGGACTAGTCAAGAGGTGATATGGGATGATTTTATGATATATTTCAGAGCTTATTATGTATCTATCCAATTTGCTCAGGCCAAGGAGGATGAGTTCTATTGTTTGTATTAGGGTAGTTGGTCTATGGTGGAGTATGGAGCTTGTTTCTCTAAGCTAAGTGGTTATGTAATACAAATGCAGATAGATGCTCCGGCATGGGAAAATAAGGTTGTTCAAGGTTTGAGGCCATATTTGAAGGATCACCTATTATCCCATAGGTTGAGTCCTATGATGAAGCTAGAGCACTAGCCATGGATTTAGAGAGAAGTCAGTGAGAGGATATAGCACATAGAGAGAGGGGACAGGGGCAAAAGAGAGGATTGACATCTAGAGAAAGGCCTAGCCCCTCTAAGCAAGCTCATGGCCATGGAGCAGAGTGCCCAACACCTACGCATGATCCTACTATTGGAGCTAGTTGTGGAGCTACTGTTTGTTATAGATGTGGGTAGCTTGGTCATATGCAGAGGGATTGCTAGAAATGTTTTGCATGTGGGAAATGAGGGCATTGGGTTTGGTAGTGTCTAAAGTAGGTAGGTATTAGTGGAGGAGGTAAAGGTCAAGGATAGTAACCTAGAGTTTAGGGTGGATATGTAGCACTAGTTACTTAGTCTAGAGGAGAGGACTAGAGGACTGAAGGATGGGTGTATGCCTTAATAGACCAGCCTTTGGATGTGCAACCAAACATAGTGATGATGATGGGAGGTATGATTTCAAGCTTTGCTATGTTGATTTTATTTGACCTAGGTGCTAGCCATTCTTTCATAGATCCTACAATTGCACATCATGTAGCTCTTCTATGTCATTGTCATTCTCTTGGATTTATAGTATCTTCTACTAGGGGTTATGAAACTTGAGTTGTTTAGGTGTGTATAGGTGTGCTAATAGAATTGGAAGGTGTGCAGTTGGTTAGTGATTTACATGTTATGGATCTTGGGGTATATGATGTAATTTTGGAAATGGATTAGTTGTCGTGGTTCAATGCTAGTTTGCAATGTTAGCAAAATCTCCTACAACTACAATCAGTTGATGATGCTCTAATTGAGGTACAAACTTTTTTAAGGATTGTATCCCTAGATTCGGTCTCCTCTCAGATGTCCCATAAAAAGCTTCAAAACAACATGAATGCTTTCTGGCTATAATATATAAAATAGATATGGTGGAGATAAATCAAATTCCTATGACTCAAATTGTCTAATCTATTCCAATGAGAATTACTGGGTTTGCCACCAAGACAAGAGAATGATTTTGAGATTGAACTTAAACTTTCTACAAAGACTATTTCAAAGGCTTCACATAGGATGTCTCTCATAGAGCTAGCAAAGCTAAAGATTTAGCTACAAGAATTATTGGACAAAGGCCTTGTTTGACCTAGTGTATCATTGTGGGATGCACCAATGTTATTTGTTAAAAGGAAGAATGGGGGTTTGCAACTATGCATAATTTATAGGTAGCTAAACCTAGTTCTTATGAAAAGTAAATATCCTCTACACGCATTGATGACTTGTTTGACCAACTTTAGGGAGCTCATGTATTTTCAAAGATTGATCTCAAGACTAGGTATCATCAAGTGCAAGTTCATGAATAGGATGTGTGAAAGATAGCATTCAAAACATAGTATGACCATTAAGAGTATTTGGTGCTTCCCTTTGGATTGACAAATGCACTAGGAGCATTTATGCACCTTATGAACAATGTACTGTGACCATTCCTAGATTATTTTATGATTATTTTCATAGATGATATCTTAGTATATTCTCCTAATGAGAAATTGCATGCAGAGCACTTGTAGATAGTCTTATAGACTTTGAGAGGGTACCAAATATATGCTCAGGCATCCAAGTGTTCATTTTCACAATCAGAGATTCAGTTCTTTGGACATGTGATGTCAGGAGCTAGTATCTCGATGGATCCTCCAATGATTGTAGTCGTTCATGATTATCCTATGCTGTAATCAGTTGTGGAGGTACAAAGATTCTTGGGATTAGCAAAATATTACTAAAGGTTTGTGGGACATTTTTCTCACATAGCATCTTCTTTGACTTGATGGTTGAGGAAGTGTTGATGCATAAATTTTGGATACATCAACACTTAAAAAAACTCATTTAAAGAGATTGTTGCCTAGTGTGCCTCCTATATGGGTATGGAAACCTAGGAATAGTTTTAGTTAGAGAGGGCTATGTGATATTAAATGGTTACATGACCTTAGATTAGTGCATTCCAAAGAAATAGAAATTATTTTTAAATAAATAAACCTTTCAAGATAATATAAAAATATGAGATACAATAGCTTTTGAAAATGAAATCTTAAGTAATCCAACGTTCACAAATAGATGGCATTTTAATATAAATATTTGGCATCAATAAAGATTCACATTCACAATCACCTAAATATAAGTTAAAGACTACAAAAAAACTTAGCTCAGATGAGCACAATTTTTGGTTGTTCTAGCTACTGTCGTTGGCTTTAGTTCTTCTTTATTCTACCTTGATGCTCCGATTTGGAAAAAAAAATAGAGCTAGGGTGCCAGAAATTATAACTAAAACCCTTGTTCATAGTAGAATATGGAGAAAAATAAAATACCCTTAGGATGAAAATGCACATTAATAAATGTACAAGAATTCATTGCTAATGCATGCCACCATTGTTGCCACCAATTTCCAAAGAGCTACTACTAGAAAAAAAATCCTTGCTGCTACAAGAACATGCTACTACACACCACCACTCATTGATGCAAGTTTCCATTTTGATGAACACTGCTACCACTACTACTCAACACCATGCACTACTGCTCATGCATGTTGCCATCACTACTACTTCCTACCACGTGCCATTACTCATCACTTGCCACTGCATCGTTATTGCTTGCTACCACTTGCTGCCCCTACTACCATTGGTTGCTAAAGCTACTAACTCTTACTACTTGTTGGTTGCTACTGCCTCTTGCTACCTATTGGCTATCACTATTGCATGTCACCTACTATTGTCATCGTGCACTAAATGTTACCTCTCTCTACTTTTCACTCGCACATCATTGTTTGCCACCACTATCATTGCTCGTTGCTTGTTGTTGTGCACCATGTGCCACCTCTGGTCACTTGTTGCTCATCACCACATGCCACCTCTCACTACTTGGGAGAGAGAGAGAGAGAGAGAGAGAGAGATATCCCAATGGCTGTTGTTGCCACCCCTTTTTTGTAGCTCCCTACACTGACACCCTTAAATGTCCATGTTGTCCACATTTTCCATCACCACCACATTGCCCACAAACTTTCCACTACTATAATGTAACCACTTCCACCTTCATGTTCTTGGCCATTCAATGTAAATGAATAATGTGGATGTGGTGTCTAATGCTTGCCATATTTTCTAGTTACTTTCATTTGGCTTGTGTTCACCAGATGCTATTCTTATTCTTGTGTAGAATCACTGCACATCAACATGGATGCCCATAGCACTATTCACAAGTATGCCATTGTAGACACATCCATGCAAACTATAGATCCACTAACAAATTAACATGAAATATCATGGTTATGAGATTCTTTATTTCTTACTAACATGAAGCAATGAAATTGCACAAGTTTCAATTTTTTTTGTTTACAAACCAAGTAAATTTCTATTTAAAGTCACAAAATGAGCTTAGAGCAACTTGGTCACTATGATCCATGCACCCCTATGTATCATGTAATTTTTCTCAAGTAATGGATTGAAAATGTGAAACAATACCCTAGTGATTAGACTAATAATTCATGGTAGACTACTAAGTCATGGCCTTGTGCCTAGCATGGGTGATGTTGGCATTAACACTTAGCCCCCAAATCTAGAAATTGCATGCAAGTGCAAGGAATAGTGAAACCATAAGGAGATGCAAAAGATAAAGGATCAAAAATATCATAAAACATAAAAAACTTGAAATTTGAAAGCAAACTAGACTAATCTAAACATGATTAAGATAATCATATAATCAAGAGAGAACGAAACGTGGGCCACCCTTGCCATACCATCTTATTTAATCAAGATCAAACATATACTCTTCATAAATCACAACTTTAACTACATAGATAGATACATATTTAATTAAAGTATATAATTACAATCTCATTCCCAATCTCCTTACAAGGCACAAGTAAAGAGTATGTGGACTACTTTGAGCATAAGACTTATGCTAATCTTAATGAAGTAGATAAGTTTATCTTAGATTATAGCTAGCCACAAATTTCATATCTTTCCTTGGGACTCTTTTTTTCTTTGACATTTAGAAAGGAAATGGGTGAAAAGGGATTATTTTTTTCCCTTTTTTTTTAATTTTGAAAAAATAGGTTTAAAAGGGAATTGCTACTAGACCCCATAACACTCAAGAACTTATTACACTAACAATGAACATGGTCCTCATTCTTTTTCTTTCCTTAAGGAAACTTTACTCATGGTGTACTGCATTGTTAGGGTAGAAATTCCAACACAAGTCTGGCTGATTAGCTACACTACCAAAGAACATAGTCCTTTTAGAACTTTTCCCATGATACAATTCAACCACTGTGTATGTGCCTTTAATTATGATATAGATGGCATCATAGTAGGTCTCCTACATGGTGAAGGGTTATGAAGTGGAGATGAACACACTTTACCTTGTTGCCCACAAGATAGTCATGGATCATCACACTTGAGGGCTAAGGCTTATGAGAGGGAAAATAACATTTTCCAAGGTCACCTAGTGATTATGGCTAACCATTCTTCAACTTCACATATCCTACTCTCACATGATCATGATGATAACTTGATAAGTTAGCATAAATCCCATCCTCCATAATCCAACATAACTAATAAAACTAAAACCTTGAAATAGATTGGGAAGAATCATAGCATTATTAAAATATATCATATAGAGGGGATCTTATATAATAGTAATATGATATATCATATAAATCATTATACTTGCATTATTTTCAAATTTTGTTATGATGACCCAATTCCTAGAAACTCAAATGATCATAATAATTACTAAAATCATATGAAAAGCACAAATCAATCCAAAGCCAATATGCTAAGAAAGAAATGATTAAAACCTTTGCATTTAACAAATAGTAGAAAAATTTCTTTATCATAGCATACAATTTCTTCTCTATGAAAGAGTATTTTAATTTGACATTCTTTAAAGGTGTAGAACCAAAAGCTATTGGTCCCTCACTTTGATAAACTACATCTTGGGTTAAGAGAAAAATCATATAAGAGAAAATAATTTTCATACCAAGGAGAATCTAAGATAGGGGCAACTATAGTGGCCTCTTTAATAGGAAAGAAAGCATTCTTTTTTTCATCTATCCAATGCATATTTCTATTTTTCTTAAGCATCTCATTTAATGGTCTAATCAATTCAACATAGATAGGGATAAATCATCTAACAAAGTTAATTTTTCCAAAAACAAAAAAGCCCTTAGATAAGTCTTAGATCAAGGGTAAGGTACTTCTAAAATTACATTTATTTGCTCATGATCAATCGTAATCCCTTCTTTAGTTATTATATGACCAAGACATTTACCACTTTGAACATCAAAGATAGATTTCCTTGCATTTAAAGTGATGCCAAATCATTTACATGTTATAAAAATATTCTCACATCTCTAAGGTGTGTACCCCAATCTTTAGAGAAAATGGTTAAATCATCTAGGTAAATAATAATGCATTTCCGAATTAGCCCCTTAAAAGTTTTGTCCATAGCCCTTTAAAAGGTAGAACCAACATTTATTAGACCAAAGGGCATTTTAGAAAATTGAGAAGTTTCCCATTTTTTTGAAAAATTGATCTTATACTATTCTTTCTTACTCACTAAGATTTTATTGTATCCTAAATATCCATCCAAAAAGCAATACACTTAAGCACTGTTCACAATTTGCTATAGCTCTTCCATAAGAGGGAGTGGATAATTATCCTTAATTCAAGAAGTATTAAGGTTATGAAAATCAATACGTAACCTTAATTCACCAATTTGTTTCCTAATGGTCACTAAGTTTGATATCCAAGTTGAATTTCTTATGGGGTAAATAATCTTGGATTCTAGGAGCTTATTGATTTCTGCTTTCATTAGGACATCAATCTTGGGATTTATAGGTCTATGTTTTTGCCTAAATGGTTTTGTTTATTTCTTAAGGGTAATTTTATGTGTCATCATATGGAATGAAAGTTCTAGGATCTTCTTAAGTCCAAGCCAAAAAATCATTAAATTCATGTATCAATTCAACCAGGCTATCTTTCATCTGGGTGTAAACACACTCCTATTTTAATAGGGTATTATTGTCCTTTCTTTTGAATTTTAATTGTTTTAGTTTTAGCTAACATTTGAAAATTAGTATTTTTAGATAATTCTATAGTTTTGGTATGTAAGTCATCTATAGACTTATCTAAAAATACTATAGACTTACATACCATTATTTAGGAGATATCAATGGATGCTTCCCTATCCTAAATATCAATGGATGCTTGCCTAGCCTACTATTTTAGGAGATATTTTATTTAGGAATATAACATTCATTGATATATTTCTTTGATCACTAAATTCTCCTTTTGAAAATAAAAATTTACAAACATGATTATCATCGTCAAATACTTGAAAAGAAAAGACATTATCAGGAATAGAATAATACTTAACTTTTTTAATAATAATTTTTTTGAATCCCAAGCCTTATGTTTAAAAGAGACATCTAAAGTAGTCGCCATTTGGGCTAGTGCATTGGGGAAATAATTTTCTTTTCTTTGAATATGTTCAATGGTTATGTGTTTAAAATCTTTCAAAAGTTCAAGAATATAAGCTTTATATGCTTTTATGGTGACATATTTATCATCAAAGATTCCATTGACATGATTTACTACTAGTTGAGAGTCATTATAAATCTAAAGTTGGGGTAAGTTATAATATTGAGCTAGCTTGATCCCATGTATAAGTGTTTCATACTCAACTATGTTGTTAGTCATAGGTTGGGTAAAATTGATGGCTTTAAGGATGGGAGCTTCACTAGGAAGTACAACCATTATTCTTACTCGACATCATTTCTTTGGAGAGGCACCATCCAATCTTAGTATCCAAGTATTTAAGTTAGTGAAATATAAAAGTCAACCCTTTGATCAAGGTAACAATGGTCATCATCAAAATTTGGCTCATTTTCTAGTGTTTTATTAGTTAAAATCTAAAATGTTCTTCCATCATGTTGGTGATATGGTAAAGTATCTTCATAAAATTCTTTAGACCCTCTAAAATCTTGGTAATATTGGATGGAATATGTGTAAGCAAAAGGGTTTATGCCTAAATTTTCACATATATCATCATTCATAAAATATTCATCAAGTCCTAGCTGAACAACTCCAATTAAAAAATTTGTGTTTTGATTTCTCAAAGATTTCTTTTGTTGGTCAAAAGTTGTTACTACTTGTTTGTAAAAGGGTTGTCTTAGTATAATCATATATTTAGATTTTCCTTTCATAGGAATTAATAATTCTAAGAAACCTGATCTAAAGAAGCATCCAAACTTGGCTCCAAAAGTCCTAGAGAAAAGCACAGCATAAGTGGGTGACATATCAACTACTAAAATATCCATATAGAATGTAAAAGTAGGGTATTGTTTAAGTTTTACTTTTACTCTTTTTAATGATCCTACTACATGTACATTAGATCCATAGAGTTGTATCACACTTCTCACTTGTGATAGCATTTGTGCTCCTAATGTTTTACATACTTCAAGTCACATGACACTAATAGTTGCTCTAGAATTCATTAAATAATTATGAACATTATTTCCTAAAATAATGAAATTTTTCATGAAAGGAGGTTGATCTTTCTTGTTTAACATTGAATTTCTTGTGTTTTGTATTAATAATGCATTAGGACTTTCTGTAAAATGAACTTGCCTTTCGATTGTTGGAGATTTTTCATTATTGGTTTTAGGTGTATGAACTATGTTTTGAATCACGTCTTTCATTTCATTAAAATGTAGAAGACCATACATTGAAATGTTGGCTTTAACTCTTTTCAAATCCTCAACTGAATCATAAGTCTTATGTTCGTCTTTGGTTTCTTGTTGAGGTGGAGTTCTTCTAGGAATAGTAGGGGAGTTTGTTTTTGTGGGTCATTTGTTTGGGATGGTCTAGTTTGATTATTTGTGTTGTTTTGACTAGGAACTCTTATATTTGGAGAAGTATAAGGATCATTCCTAGTTTGTTGTTGTGTGGTGTTCATAACATTGCTAAGTCTACTATAGCAAGCATTATGTGGGTTGGGATCACTTACCATAACTTTTTCAAATGAGGAAATTTCTTCATTTTCTGTTTCATGAGGTATGTTCAAGACCATAATTGGGGTTTTCTCATTTTGTTGAGTTTCGGCATTGTCACCATATACTGTTAAAAATTGAGCACAAGTTTTCTTAGAATCTTGCCTAGTGTTATGAAGATGACAATAATCATCAATGATTGATGTGCTCAATTTTTTGGATTTTATAGGAACCTTATTGTTATTTTGCTTTAGTTGAACTACTTCATTCAAAAGCTTTTGAAGTGAAGTTAACATTTGTGTCATTTGTTTTTTTGTTTAACAAGTGGATGCATTAGGATTAGATATTCCATTTTGATTTATGATGGATTGGATAAAAGATTTTAATTGATCATCACTTAAACCAATATTTGGTGATAAAAATAAAGGGGATGTGGGGCCTTAAAAACTACTTGTAGGTTGAGCCATTTGAGGGAGAGTGAGAGTTTGGAACAGAGTATTATTCATTGGAAAAACTTGTGATGGCAAAGGGGTATACTATATAGGATTGCTAACATTCATCATCCCAAATTGAGTTTGAATGTTAGTCATCAAGGTACTTTGTTCTAACTCAACTACTTTACTCATTACTCATATTTCCATTATGTTGGGATCAGATTTAATAGCATAGGCAAAGAATGGCTCAATGGTAGAGAGGTAGAAATTAAGGATACCATTAGGTTGCAGATGCATCTCATTTGGCACATAAGTAAGTTGATGGAGAAATATTAGATTATAATCATAGACGTTTTCCCCAAGTAGTTTTCTTAGGCTTGTGAAGTTACTTGATGCTAAGGCAAGGCTAGTAAACTTATCAAACTAAAGTAGGGACTTATTTTCAAACTCTTGCCATTTATTGATAGAGGCATTAGGGAGCATAAAAACCATTGGGTGGATTTGCTCCTAAAGGTTATCATAAAGACCCTACATGTTATGTCATTTTAGAAACTATTATAGATGACTAGTAAGGTTTCAAAACATTGTATATGTTGGTGGGCAACACTAGTAGGGGTTGTGGGATCAAAGGAAAAATTTATGTTTTGAAGTAATTTCAAAATATCATGATAATTTGTGAAGTTAAAAGTGTTGCTCACCAAGGGAGCTGGGGGTTGATTGGTTGCCATCCTAGTTTGAATTCTTCTAGGGAAAGAGTTTGGAAAATGTGAGGCTTGCTATTTTTTTAAAGTGACGAGTAGCTGGTTAATTAGGGGTAGGAGTAAATGATTCTTTTTGGGATGAATTGTCGGAGGATTCTTTCATAAAATGAAAAATTATAGAATATAAATGGTAGAATAAAACTATGAAATTAAGTAAAATATAAAAATATTTAAATACTAATAATAATATTTTTTATAAATTTTGACAAAAAAATAAAATCTGTTATATATAAAATTTTTTAAAAAGTAAATGCAAGAAATTGCAATATATAAGATTGAAAGGAAAGTATATTTAAACAAAATAATGTTATTAATGAGAACCACCTCACCAAATTTAAGACTAAGGTAAGGACCACTCAAAATATGAAATAAGAAACGTAGGTTTAGGAACTTGAAAATAAAACTACAACAACACTACAAAAAAGCTTGTTTAGGAAGACTACTGCCTAGGGTACCTCTCATATGGTTACAAAAATCCTAGAATAGTCTTAGTTGGAGAGTGCTATGTGACGTTAAATGGTTAAATGACCTTAGATTAGGGCATTTCAAAGAAATAGCAATTATTTAAAAAAAAACCTTTCACAATAATATAAAAAGATGATCTACATCAACTCTTGCGAATAAAATCTTAAGTAATCTAACATTCATAAACATATGGGGTTTTAATATAAATGTTTGGCATGCAATAAATATTCACGTTCACAATCACTTGAATATAAAAAAAAGACTACAATGGATCTTAGCTCAAATGGGCACAACATTTGGTTGCTTTGGCTACTATCCTTAACCCTAGAGCTTCTTTCTTCTTCCCTAATGCTCCAATTTCGAGGAAAAAATAGAGCAAGGATGCCAAAAACTATAATCAAAACCCATGTTTTTAGCAAAATATGGAGAAAAATCAAATACACTTTGCATGAAAATGCACATTAATAAAAGTGCCAGAACCTACCACTGATTCTTGTTACCATCCTTGTGGCCATTCATTGACATGTTGCTACTAGACAAAAAACCCTCGTTGCTACAAGAATGTGCTTTTGCTTGCCATCACTCACTACCACACACATTGCCACCACTACTTCTCATTGCCACATGCTACCACTGATAGTGTTGCTATTTATTACCATGCATTGTTGTTGATAGTGTTATTGCTCATAACTATGCATTGTTGCTCATTGCTTGCTATCACATTGCCATTGCTCGCTACCACCCACTACCACTACTACCATCGGTTGCTAATGCTACTGACTCTTGCTACATGCTAGCTCCTATTAGTTACTGATGTTGTTGGCTCCTACTGCCTACTGGCTCTCATTTTTGCACACCACCTACTATCATCATTGTGTGTTATAGATTACCTCTCATTGCTTTCTACTCACGTACTACTGTTCACCACAATGTGTCATTGTTATTGCTACTCACTACTTGTCACTGCACATCATATGCTACCTCTTGTTGCTTGCCACTATTATCCCTTATTGCTCATTTCCTTGTGCCACCTCTTGATACTTGGGGAAGGGAGAGGGAGTGAAGGAGATCTATCCATGGTTGCTACTACCCCCTCTTTTATCTACATCTCTCCACATTGATACCTTTAAATGCCCATGTTGCCCATGTCTGCCATCACCACCATGTTGCCCTCGAAATGACTACTCTTGCAACATAACCACTACCACCTTCACATTCTTGGGCATTTAGTGTAAATGAATAAAGTGGATGTGGTGTCTAGTAATTGCCATACTTGCTACTCACTTTTATTCTACTTGTTTCAACTGCATGCTATTCTTGTTCTTGTGTAGAATCATTTCATAATAGCATGGATGACCACAACACCATCCACAAGCCAGTCATTACATACACATCCATGCATACTATAGATCCACTAAAAAATTAACATTAAATATCATAATTCTAAGATTCTTTGTTTCTCACTAACATGAAGCAATGAAATTGCACAAGTTTCAAATTTTCTTTGTTTGCAAACGAAGTTTGTTGAATCGCTACTATATTTAAAGTTATAGACATGAGCTCAGAGAAACTTGGTCACTATGATCCATGCACCCCTTTGTATCACATAATTTGTCTCAAGTAATAAATTCAAATTTTGAAATCATACTCTAGTGATTAGACTAATAATTCATGGCCTTGTACCTAGCATGGGTAGTGTAAGCATCAACACTTAGTCCCCAAACTAGAAATTTCATGCATTTGTAAGGTGAAACCATAGAAATTTTAAAAGAAGATGTAAAAGATAGAGGATTGAAAACATCATAAAACATAGATAGCTTGAAATTTGAAAGCAAACTACACTGATCTAAACATGATTAAATAAACCATATAATCAAGAGAAAACTAAATGTGGGCCACCCTTGTCATAACATCTTATTTAATCAAGATCCAAACATATAGTCTTTATAAATCATAGCTTTAACTACTTAGATGCATATATATATAATTAAGATTTCATTCCCAATATTCTCATAAGGTACAAGTAAAACATATGTGGACTACTTTGAGCACAAGACATGTACCAATCTTAATGAAGAAGAGAAGCTTATCTTAGATCATAACTAGCCATAACTTTTAGATTTTTCCTTGGGACTCTTTTTCTTTTTTGACATTTATAAAGGGAATCAGTGAAAAGAGATTATTTTATTTTTTCCTTCTTTTTATGAATTCTTGGAAAATATGTTTAAAAGGGGAATGGAGGCTAGGGTGAGGATTGCTACTGAACCCCATCACACTAAAGAACTTATTACACTACCAATGAACATGGTCCTCGTTCTTATTTTTTAAGGAAACTTTGCTCATGGTGTACTTCAATTCTTAAGGTAGGAATTCCAACATAATTCTATTTGATTAGCTACACTACAAAAGAACATGGTCCTTTCAGAACTTTGTCCATGATATAGTTCAACCCTTGTATATGTCCCTTTAATTACAATCTACATGACATCATAGTAAGTCTCCTAGGTGGCTAAGGATTCTCAGGTGGAAATGAACACACTTCACCTTGTTGCTCACAGGATAGTTAGGGATCATCACACTTGAGGGCTAAGGATTATGAGAGGGAAAATGACATTTTCCAAGGTCACCTAGTGATTGTGGTTAACCATTCTCGAATTTAACATATCCTACACTCACATGATCATGATGATAAGATGATAAGCTAGCATACATCCCATCCTTCGTAATCCAACATAACTAATGGAACTAAAACCTTGAAATAGATTGGGAAGAATCATAACATTATTGAAATATATCATATAAAGTGGACTTTATATAATAGTAATATGATATATCATATAAAGCATTGTACTTGCATTATTTTCAAATGGTATTATGATGATCCAATGCCTAGTAACTCAAATGATCTTAATGATTACTAAAATCATATGAAAAACACAAATCAAACCAAAGCCAAAATACTAAGAAAGGAATGATAGAAATGCAAATAAAATATGCAAATGCAACTATATACAAATGAAATGCATGGTGAAGGGGAAGAAAATATGCAACTAAGGATCTACCAGGTGTCCATATCGAGAACCTAAGTAGAAATGCTTTAGATGAAATGCATTAAAGTTTCTATATAACTTATATCCTTGCAAATTAGTAATTTTTTAAACATTAGTTCCAATGATAATTTTAACTTAGAATGGACTTGAATTGAGGGCTAGTTTGACTTGATGCTCTATCTCTCTTAAGGACTAGGTGACCTACTTGAAACACTTTGGCTGCATGTTTCTTATCAACCCATTTTTTAACAATTTGTTGATGACTCAACAAATTCTCTATTGCTTTGATCCTTTTAAGCTCTAAATTTGAAATATAATATGCATGTGATATAAATAGTTCAAGAAAAATTGATATTTAGTGATTTGCAAATTTATTGGCAATATTGGTTCTTGTTTGTACACTAAATCATATCATGTAGTTTTGATTGATTCTTTATAACGAATCATATCTACCCAAAATGCCCATTTTAATTATTCATGTCAAGTTTTTAGATTTTGGATTATCATTTTCTTAATTCCATCCAATATAATTTTATTGGAGGACTTAGCCAAGTCATTACGTTGTGGATAATAGTTGGTTACGACTTTGATAATAACATTATGCTCTCTAGCCCAATTTATAAACTCTATGGAGATGAAGATGGGTTTGTTGTTGACTTCTAAAGCATAAGGATACTTGTATCTAAAGATTATATCATTTTCTAAGAAGTTAATAACTTCAAAAGATGATGTAGTTTTAGTTGCTTTCGGTCTAAACCAACATGTGCTATAATCAATGGCTATTAAGATAAATTTGTATAGGGTAGTAGACAAAGAATTAATCACCCCAATAAAATATAAAGTCCATTGTGCAAATGGTCTAGTTTCTATTATAGGCTATGAAGGGGCTTAACTATTGGGATCTTTACCTATAAATATTTAACATTGGACACAAGTTCTAACTAGGTTATAATTGTCATTAATCATAGTGGGCCAATAATAACCAACCATTCCTAGATTAGTTTGTAATTATGTTCATAGGTGATATCTTAGTATATTCTCCTAATGAAAAATTACATGTAGAGCACTTTCAAACTATCTTAGAAACCTTGAGAGGGTACTAATTATATTCTTAGCCATCCAAGTGTTCATTTTGGTAATCAGAGATTCGGTTCTTGGGACATGTGATGTTAGGAGTTGGTATCTCTATGGATCTTGCAAAGATTGTAGTCATTCATGATTGGGCTATTCTACAATCAACAATGGAGGTACAAAGATTCTTGGATTAGCAAGATATTATTGGAGGTTTGTGGAACATTTTTCTTACATAGTATCTCCTTTGACTCGATTATTAAGGAAGGAGGCTAACTTTAGTTAGGGCCCAACTTGTCAAGCCACATTTGAAGAGTTGAAGCATAGATTAGTGACTACTCCAGTGCTACTATCTCCTACATTAGGACATCCATATGATATTAGTATTAATGCTTTAGGGGATGGATTTGGTTATGTGTTGATGCAACATGAACAAGTTGTGGCTTATGCATTCCATCAATTGAGGCCACATGAAAGTAGATATCTTGTGCATGATCTAGAGTTGGGTGCTATGATATTTGTATTAAAGATTTGGTAGCATTATCTATATGGGAAGTAGGTTACTATTTGAACTAAGTATAATAGCCTTCAATAGCTTATGAGTTAGCCATAGTTAAACTTGTGACAGCATAGATAGATGTAGTTGCTTGCTAATGTTTATTTCACTATTAAATCTAGGCCTAGCAAGAATAATAAAGTAGTAGATGTATTAAGTAGGATGACAAGTAAGCTTAATAACTTAACAATACAATTAGATTTGCAAGAGAAAATATAAGAACAACAATGACATGATCCATAGTATCAAGAATTAAGACAACAGATCACCTTTGATGGATTGCTCTTAATGCATAGTCATGTAGTGTTATGGAGGGATGGTTGAGTATGTGTTTCATAAGCTCTATGAATTTAGTTGATATATGAGGCCCACATGAGTGGATATCAAATGAATCTAGGTAGTTGGAAAATGTACCAAAGTTTATGATGGATGTATTGGTAGCTTGGTATGAAGAGGAATGTAGGAAAGTATGTATCTTAATGCTTAATTTTCTAGAAAGTGAAGATAGAGCATTAGAGACTTGGAGGATATTTGCATTTCCATGATACAACTCAATGGAAATGGAATGCCATTAGTATGTATTTCATTATTGGTCTTTGATGAGCTCGCAATGGCCATGATGCTATATTAGTAGTTGTTGATTTATTCACAAAGTCTATCCATTTCCTTGCCACCCAATCATTAGTAAGTGTAGTAGAAATTGCACATCTCTTTCTTAGAGAGACAGTGCAATTACATGATGCACCATGATGGATTATTAGTGATAGAGATGATTGATTCATGTCACATTTTTGGTAGGCATTTCAAAAGGAGATGGATACAAGTTGAACATGAGTTTAGCATATCATCCACACACTGATGCTAAGACTAAGTAGGTGAATTAGATTCTAGAAGATATGTTGAGTGCCCATTCTTTGTAGTATAGAGAAGGTTGGTATCATATTCACCATTAGTCAAAATTTCATATAATAACAATCATTAGGAGATTTTTTAGGTAGAATGAAATTTTATATGATAGGTGATGAGTTGTGTTTAGTTGGCTTCATCAACAAGGCCTCATCGACTAGGCCTAATCGATGAGGCCTAGTCTATGCACCTTCCCATGTGTTGATAAGGCCCCATCGAGGTAGCGTTGGTTTTCAACTATAAATACATGCCTATAGCAACATTTATGGAAATTAGAGATTGTAGTTGTAGCAAAGATCTTACAATTTTTCCATTTGAAAGTTAGAATTTTTCACCCAAGTGCCCGCAATAGGAGTCATTGAGTGTATGGATCTTTATTCGAGCATTATTGTACCTAAGCACGAAAATGTGTGTGGTAATAAAGATGAGCTTTCTGATAAACTTTATAGCAATATGGATAGATTAGATATTTAAATTATTTATTAAATTTTTTCTATTAGTCATTAAATATTTTCCAATTATTAAATTAATGAAGCAATTAAGCTAGATAGAGTACATACATAAGTACAACTACTTCAAGCATAGCATGTATTTTCTTGTTAATCCCAACAACATTATTTCTTGGTACACTCAGTAGCATAGCGCTTGGTAGCTTAACAACAAGTACATGGGTTTAGGACATGCACAAAAAGTGGGATCATATGCTTATTTTAGGAATAGTTAAATGTTAGTTAATTAGTTAATTTAATTTAGTTAATCAAATTCCTTTTACTTACATTTTTTAGCACCAAACTATAAAAATTAAATGATAAAAATTGAATGCCTTAGTTAAACTTAATCATACCTATGTACGTCACAAGTGTAATTGGGAAGAAAATGATTAACCTTAAGGCAAGATTCACTTCCTAAAGGACTAGTGCACTGGAAACAATAAAGTCTATGGAATTCAACTAGATCGCACATGAATGCTTTGTGATTCATATGGTTGCATGCAGGGGTACCTCCCCACTCATCATTTTTACCATTTCTTGAGATTGTTTTTGTCGAAACATGAACTATTTAGGTTTAAGTAAATACCATTAATATTTTTGTACAAACCTCAAGGTCAATATCATTCCCACTATACATAGAATTATAAATGCACACTAATAATTTTATTAAATTTTTCAAAATGTCTCCTTCTTCTCACAAGAGTGAAGATGTCAAAAAAATAGTCATAAAAAAGTGTAAAGTGCTATATACTCATCCTGATTAGTATGCTCCAAACTTCACCTTCATCCTACACTAGGATGAACAGCTACAATGGCATGATATGGACAACAACATTGTCTTTCCCCTGATTAATATGTGCCCAGGATGCTGCTTAAAACTCTTAAATAATTGGACATCTTAGATCTTCATGAAGAATATGTTATGGATGGTTATGACACTCGGAATATCATCCCAATAAAACACAACATAGACAAGATCGACACTAGGAGAAGCACCATGAGTTTACAAAGGGAAAACACTTTAGTAATCCCTTTTTTGTACTAAACCAAGATGACAATGAGGATCCTCCTCTTGAAGTTTCTCAACATAAAGATTCTCCAGCCCTTGATATTGATGACGACGGTGTGATCTTGGACTTGCAATCCATGATTCATAAACTAGGTTTAGGAAAAAATGACAACCAAGGTAGGAACTTGGGCAAACATCACAATAGTAAGGGATTTAAGGATGGTAATTGTAATAAGCATAAGAGTGGTGACAGACATAGTGGTGGCAGACATCATCATGGTGTTGGTGGTCCACATGCTTCTTCATCATCTTCATCTAATTTTAAACATCCCTCTTCATCTGAAGGTTCTCATGGAAGCTACCATCAAAACAATCATGATGAAGGTGATCAGTGAGATAACAATGACTATGAAGGCCACTAAAATCAAAGGGGTGGCCAAAACCATCATTGGCATCATCAACGTAGTGATGATGATGAACCTCTATTAGTAACTCAAAGTATGCTCAACATTACAGAGGCACTAAAAATCCAATATATCCACATGAAAGATAGTTAGATCAAGCATTTAGACATGAATAATATTCCAAGATTTAAGGGGGGATACAACTCTGATCAACAAATGCATCTACAAGATTTTCATGATGCATGTGTGTTATAGAACATAGAAAATGAGTGGTAGAATCTCAAGCTTTTCCCAAGCATACTCATCAAAGAAGCTGAAAGCTCATACTGGTCTTTAGAGCTAGAATCTATCCGTAGATAGAGTACCATGTTAGATCTATTCAATGACAAATACTAGATGTACTCTAGAGTCTCTAATCTAAGAAGGAAAATCCAAGGTTAGAAATAGGGAGCACATGAACCCTTGGATGTTGCCATGGATAGATACTATTCACTCTTATATCGATGCCCTAGCCATGATCATTCTCAAAGGGAACAACTTTGCCACATCATAGATGAGCTCAGAGTAGAAATAAGAAGAACCCTTAGGGTATATGCCTAAGGAAGATTTTCTGAACTAAGAGCTCATTAGATCCAAAGGCTAATTGAGCATGTAGCAAAAGAGGAATGTGAGTTACAAAAAAAGGAAAGTCCTAAAGAGTATAACAAGGACCCTTCCATCAGAAAATAAGAGGTTTGATTTTATGGCAAGGAGGAGTCACTGTTCAATAAAGTGATGAATAGGAAGACCTTACCTATCCAAAAATTTATTTCCAACATTTCAGACAAGGTTGATAAGTTCTGGGACTCTTTGAATGAAAAATTTTAAACCACTTTGAAGATTGCTAAAGAATCCAAGGAGTAAATTAGTGATCATAATCACGAGAGGTAATATGAAGTTGAACGTGCTTACCAAAGACGTAAGGGAAAAGCTACTATAGTAGAGGAAGTTGTGGAATCTAAGTTTGATGATGAAACTAAATGTGACATCTATCAATACGAACATCCAAAGGGATGTTGGCTTGTGGTGTCACAATTATAAGAGTCTACAGTCTACACAATGAATCCTCTCCTAGCACATAGGCAAGCTCCAAGATGACTGCTTTATCTTTAAGGCAACCCATAGCAGTTCCACCAATAGCAACAAGCTTACTACCCAAGTGAAAATCCTTCACAACTATGTGCACAATTGTGGGGAATGCCACCACCAAGGTAGTAGTACCCTTATAGGCAACTAGATCTATACGGATACTATGTTTAGCAGCCCATCTCTCTTAGAAATGTTATAAGTCATACATCATTCCAGCATCACTATTACCCTCCAAAGTACCACCAAACACATTCAAAATATACTCAATGAGAAAAATTGTATTTGTATTAACCCTCTACATCCCTCTACACATACACCTCCATCTTCAACCTAGTTACCTTCTACTCCATCCATGCAGGGTGAGATTCCTCTACAGCCACAACAACAAAGTGCTATGAGGGTTGTACACTCACAACTAGTTTCTTTGCCAAGTGGTCTGGAAAATCAATCTAGGAAAAGACCTTTTCTCTAACCTAACAGTCCTCTTCAACCCTTACAATATAGTCTAGCTAATCATCCTACATCTCCAACACACTCATCCTCTACATCAAACAACTTCAGGTGCCCTTCAAACCAAGTGCCTCCTAAGATCTGCACTATGATGGTAACCCATACTATTTTTGACTAGATCAAGGTTTGCATTCTTCCTACAAAAATATTTGACCTAGGAAGTTCACTCATTTATCTACAGATCATTGGACATGAGCCATGCAAGGCTCTTCTTGACTCTAGTTCCAAAGTTAAACTCATCTCCCATGACATATACAAGGCCTAGAACCTGCCACCTCTTAAGAAGAGCATCATTCATATGGAATTAGTAGATTAGTCAATTACTATCCCTCTAGGAATAGTAGAGGACACTGTAACCATAGTTTGTGGTGGTCTTATCCTATTTATTTTCTAGTGATCAAGGTGTACAACTACAAAAGTGACTTTCCCATTATTATGGAAAGAGGTTTCTTAAACATGTTCAATGCACGAATGGGCATAAGGGACCTATCTTTCAAAATATCCAAGGAAAATGAATTGGGCAAGATTAAGAAGAAATGTATTCCATGCATCACATACAGTAACAATGGATGTAATTGCATGCAAAAGATTTGGTCAATCCAAGGTACACACATTAAGGCATGTAATCAGTGTGTGCAAGAGATCAATATTCAAAGGTATATGTACATAGTATCCACATAGTAGAAGGGCATCTAGTGGCTGATAGCTCACTCAAATAGTAGCATAATATGCATGGAGCCAACTAAGAGCCTAACATATTCTTATGTTGAAGGCATGAACAAAATTGAATAAGTTCATTCCCAACTCTTTAGAAAAGATGATGATACTTGTTGGGGAGAGTTGGAAATCCCTTATAATTTTAAGTAGGAGCCTCTAGAATTAAAAAAATTACTAGTCAATATGGAGTATGAATTTTTAAAAAATCATAAATCAGTGATAATTAATGCCAAACTTGCTCCTAAACAAAAATAAAAGTTATTGAAGGTGGTTAATAAATGACCAAAAACCTTTGATTGGTCATATCCTAAGCTAACAAGAATTGATCCAAGGATATGCCAACATCACATTTACATTGACTTAACCATAAAGCCTAGAAGCTAGCCCTAGAGGTAGCTGAATCCCAAATTGAAGCAAATCATCAAAGAGAAAATTGAGAAACTCCTCTAGGCCAAGTTCATCTATCCCATTATGGATAGTAAGTGGGTTAGTCCACTCATAATTGTAACAAAGAAATATGGAAAATGGTGGGTCTGCATCAACTTTAGGTTGTTGAATATGGAAACATATAAAGATCATTTTCCCTTTCCATTTGTAGATCAAGTGGTAGACACCATATTTGGGCATTGTTATTATAGCTTCTTGGATGGTCATAGTGGCTATAACCAAATAAAAATTGCACTAGAAGATAAGGTCAAGACAACATTCACGAGTTCCTAGGGAACTTTTGCATATTATAAGATGTCATTCAGTCTATGCAATACCCCTACAACATTTCAATGCTTGGTCTTTAATATCTTCCAGCAATAGATTGGTAGTGGTGTTGAATTCTTCATGGATGACTTTTCCACCTATGAAACTACATTAAAGCAATCCTTGAATCACCTAGAGTAAGTATTGAAGAGATTTGTTAAGATAAACATATGGCTCAACTAGCAAAGAGCCATCTCATGGTCCAAGAAGGAATTGTGCTAGGGCACCAAATTTTGTAGAAAGGGATTTAGGTAGACCTAGAAAAGATAAGGGTTATCAAAGGAATAACATGTCAAAAAAAGACCATTAAAAATGTTTGGTCATTCCTTAGACACATTGGCTAGTACCAATGATTCATAGAGAATTTCTATAAGATTGCAAAGCTATTGGTAGAGCTTACAAGGAAAAATGCACCTTTCATCTAGCCCAAGGAATGTGAACATGCATTCCAAAAGTTAAAAGAAAAACTCATAGAAACACCAATCCTATGAGTACTAGATTGGTCTAAACCCTTCCATATCATGACAAATGCATCTAACTACACCTTCAAAGTAGTGCTCATGTAGATGGATGATAAGAAATGTCCATATTACATCCACTATGTGAGTTGAAGCATTTTGGGAGCACAATTAAATTACACCACCACAAGGAAATAATTAATGGAAATGGTGTATGTTCTGGAAAAGTTTAGGCACTATGTTCTTAGCTACAAAGTATTTGTACACATATATCATAGTGCAATCCACTTCCTCATGAACAAGTTGATGATGAGCCCTCATGTCATACGATGGCTTGTGATCTTGTAGGAATTTGATCTCATAATGGTAGATTGAAAAGAGATTGAGAATGTGGTTGCTAACCACCTCTCTTACTTAAGATGGGATAATAAAATGAGGAGAGCTTACTCTTTGATCAGTTTCTAGATAAACTCCTATTTACAAGAGTAATAAGTGAATAAATACCCATAAAGATAATATGGTATAATGCCATCCTCACCTATCTTCTCACTCAAGATATGCCACAAGACATGGATTTCATAAAGAAGCAAAAATTTCTTCATCAGGCTAAATATTTCATGGAAATTAATGGAAACCTCTACAAGGTGTGTGTAGATGGCCTAATTTGTTGGTGTGTCCTTGACGAAGATCAATTACACATTCTTTATGATGCTCATGAAGGGCCTTGCAAAGGCCACTATGCAGGAAGATGCTAAACCATAAAAATCCTGATGGTAGGATACTGATGAGACGCGACATGCACTGTGCCGCGATATCGCATCCCATGTGATATCGCGTATGTGATATCGCGGTCCGCCGCCATATCTATACATAAGAGGCGGTAGTCCCTTCATTTCCAAATCCTGGCTAGAAGTAGCGAAGCTCTGGTAGATTGATCACTCCAGAGTTAGAATTTTTCCCATGTGCCCGCAGTAGGAGTCCTAGAGTGAACGACTCTTTATTCGAGCATCTTGTAACCTGAACCCAAGTTGTGTACGACAATAAAGACGAACTTGAATGGATAAACCTTGCAGCACGTGGTTTTATTGTTGTTTATTTACTGCTTTCCTAGTGCACACAAGTACGACTTGATTACGAGCATTGGCTGCTTGGTAAACCAGTAGCGTATTCCAAGATTCTACGCTTGGTAATCCCAGTGGTAGTCCAATGTGTATGACTAGTCAAGGAATCGGCTACTCATTGCTGGGCTAGAACGTGTGATAAGTACGACTTAGTTACGAGCACCCACGGGTGTGTACAGCTAGCTAAGGAATCAGCTACTTATCACACTTAAGCTAAATAGGTGCCTCAGTATGACCACTTTAAGCACTTGCGTTACGTGTGGTGATCCCAGTAACGATTAGCATTTGGTAAGCCACAGTTGCATAGTTCAGGGTGTGTCCAGTAAGTGGGAACGGATGCTGACGCTAGTTAATTTAGACTTAGGACATTAGTTAGAGTTAGTTAGTTTCTCAATCCTTTTCCCTGATAGCTTAGAAGATAAACCTGAAAAATACCAAAAAAATCACATACCTCAGACTTGCTTAACCATACACTGTGACACTTACAAGCAAGCCTGGGAAGACAATGAACGATTAACACCAAGTGTTTCTTGTGGCGTTAAGGCATTTAATCTACAGAGTTCGACCGGATCGCATGTACATGCTCGTATTCGTATGGTTTAGTGTAGGGGTACCTCGCCACTCATCATTGGCGCCGTTGCCGGGGACTAAGTGTTTTTTCGCCAATTGAACATAAGGGATATCACTCACATCGTTGTGAGCCTAAAACAAACCTTAGGGTTAATCAGTTAATTCAGAACAAAAATAACAGTAATCAGCACACCATTAGAAATGGCTTCTTCTCATGCAATCAACTCACCTAAGGACAATACAGGAGAAAGTCAGGATCATATGCATAACCGAAATCAACTATGTCCTCAACAATCCAAAGTCACATATACTCATCCTGATGAGTATGTACCGGATTTTACATTTGTTTTCCATCAAGATGAGCAACTGCGGTGGAGAGACATGCAAGGTAACATCGTGTTACACCAGATAGATCTGCCCCTATCATGCTTTTCCGTGCCTTGGTACGGATTGGCATGCATGAGCTGTTCGTAGAATATGTTTTGGATGACCATGATACAAGGGATTATCATCCCACAAATGCCCAACGTATTCGGGACGAAAGGAAAGAGAGTCAGCATTCACTATTGAAGGGCAAGGTTCCCCATGTCATTAGGGAAATAGGAGAAGAGGAACCCCTCACGATCGGTTTCTTAGAAAATGATGTTCCACCCCCTCACTCTAGTGAAGAGGTTAGGCATCAGGGCCTTAGATCAATAATACATATTCCAGGCTCTGATCCCCGTGAGCACCAGCTATTCACGGTAGGAACAACTACTCACACTAATGATGGACTCGTTGATCGTCATAACAACCGGGGCCGAAGCAGCCAAAGAGAAGGCAAGAAAAATCACCATGGTGATGGATCCCCTTCTTCTTCTCCTTCATCTCATCATTCACCCTCTCCTTCAAGATCTGGGCGTAGCCACCATGAGCATAACATGGAGAGTAAAGGTAAAAGAGATGAAATGCCTCAACAGGAAGGTCAAGAAGAGTTAGGACAAGGGCAAGGACGTAGGGAGAATAGGGAACCACCACGTCGACATCACAGACGTCATGAAAGAGATGATCATGAAGAACCCCTATTCGCAACCCGAATATTAGAGAGGCAGTTAGGATTCCCACAAGGCATTTAAAGGACAGTAGGATCAAGAATTTGGACATAAATAATATCCCACATTTTGAAGGGGGATACAACGCTGATCCTCAGCATCATTTATAGGCATTCCATGATTCCTGTGCCTTGCAGAACATAGATAATGAGTGGAAGAAACTCAAGTTGTTCCCTAGGACACTCACTAAAGAAGCAGAGAGCTAGTACCGGTCCTTAGAACTGAAAACCATCAAGAGGTGGAGTACGATGCTTGAATTGTTCGACAACAAATATCAAACATACTCCAGAGTGTCTAACTTGCATAAGCAGATCCAAGGCTGGAAACAAGGTGCTCATGAATCCTTGGATGCTGCCATGGCCCATTACTATACACTTCTACATCATTGCCCAGGCCATGGATACGCTAAATGGGATCAACATCGCCACCTCGTGGATGGGCTACAAAATAAAACGAGAAGAACTCTTGGGACTTACGCCCAAGGGAGACTCTCTCAATTAAGAGCCCATGAAGTTGAAGTTTTGTTGGAACAAGTAGCACAAGAAGAGGGTGAGCTACGTAAAAGAGAAAGTGCGGAGGAATACAACCACGATCCCTCCCTTCGCAAGAAGGGAGTGAAATTCTTTGATGAGGAGGATAAGTCACCAGTCGAAGAGTTGGTGAATAGGAAAACCGTGCCGATCCAAAAGTTAACAATGGAGGTATCGGCTAAGGTAGACCAAATGTCG
>MNCI01020422.1:0-13108 GCA_015680685.1 Gnetum montanum | reverse complement strand
AGATTGATATAATACCAATTTATACAAATTGGTGTAACTACCAAGCTTACCATCTTTGGTATCTCAAATTAGCATGATATTTACAAAAGCCATAGAAGAGGCATGCTAGCCACATCTTTATCATACTCGATACTTCCACATTTTCACCATCACCTATAGCTATGCCATACTGTGCTTTTCTGAACACAACCTCCACTGCACTATTGTTTTTATGCTGAAGATAGGCCTAGTCGAGATTGCTTAGCAAGCATGTTGATTCTTTAACAAATAGAACTTGAAACTTTCTCCCATGTGAGTGCACCATTTTGGTAAAACGTCATGGAAAGATGTCAATAAAAAGTATGTGGTTTAATTTCATTGGTATATACGACAAAAATTTCAGTGACCTAAGCCAATGCCATCACTGTCCCAAATTTACAATGCTATTGCATTTTTTTCAGAGTGATCCTGTTATAGAAATCGTGAAATCACGTTTTCACTATTCATCCACAGCTCCAGAGCTCTGCCTCTATCGTTTGCCATGTTGTGCAATGGCGCTTGGTTGCAATCTATAAAATATCTTCCAGAAATGTTCCTCAATTACGGGTTAGCTAGTACGTAACACATCGTTGATGAAGTTCATTCTTCTTGAAATATTGTTTAACTTGTTATATTAAATCCCTTCTTTGCCTATCCAACTATGAATAGTAGAAGGAACCTTAATGATTCTTCCTTGGATTCCTATGCTCTCGACTATCTCCACCAATCTGTCTAGAGTAGCCTGCAATGTTTATGAGGAGATGGAGAGGTAAGTTATGAGATTCAAACTGTGTAACAAATCTCTTTATGGATGCAAATGAGCTTAGATCCATCTCCATCATAATTATATCAACAGAAGCAGCCTTCAAAATGTGATTAATGCCATGGACTATGGTTGTACCATCATCATACATTGCAGGGTACATGACGATAAGCATTCGAAGGCGTAATCACAAAGGTAGCTGCCTAGAGATGGAATGATGCATTAGAAAGTTGAAACTGTCACCGCCATGGGCATGGAGCCGAAAGGCTAAGAGAATCATCTCCTTTGGCAAAGCCAACAACGTGAGATTCGTTGAAGTTCTTCTACAAACCCTAGGGCCTCCAATCACTATTAACATCATCAGCAACGTGATGGCAGTAGTTCCCAAAATGTTGACAAAGCAGTTGCAAAAAGCATTTTTGGACATATGCTCTTGTTGGAATTATAGTTTCCCCCGCGGTTGCTAACATTCGCCTAGCGCAGCCACTTTGCCACTACCAACATATTGTCTAGGGCCCCATGCATTGCCACCTCCATCACTGTAAACAATGCTTGTTTCTCCTTCTCCTCCATGCGCATCAACATCACATTGCCATTATTGCTACTAAACAACACTTGGCAATCCTTTCTGTTCGTCATTGTTGCTGGAAAAATCATAGAAATTGGCACTCACCATCATTGTTAGAAGAGACATTGTGAAAACCAATATAGTAGTCGTGGTTGCCCCTACTGTGTGTCGTTCGCCAACTTGTGTGCTTTGTTCTTTTGTGCTAAGTTGCCCTAATTCTAAATATAATGTTTATATATAATGTAAACTATAATGTTTATATAAAATGTATATATATAATTATATAAAATGTTTATATATAATATATCATATTAATTAGACTAAAATAAACATTCATTAAACACTAACCAATCAATTAATAATATAAAATACAAAATAAAATCAATTGAAATGCATGAATTTGATAAGAATACTTATTAAAAAACTAAACTGATTTGAGGTTTAACAAGCTTCAAAGTCAATATTCCCTCACACAAAGTGTAATGGATTAGGGAGAGTTAGAAATCCCTAATCACTTCAAGTAGGAGCCCCTTGAATAGAAAGCTTGACTAGCAACTTAGAATATGCTTTTCTTAACAATGACAAGCTGGTAATTATTGATGCAAACCTTGCTTCAAGAAAAAAAAAACCAAAAACTACTTAAGGTGATAAACAAATGGCCAATAACCTTCTCTTGGTCATATTATGAACTTACTGGGATAGATATGTAGATATGCCAACGTTGCATCTATACAAACTCTTCCATCAAGCCAAAGAGGCAACCACAATGAAGGTTAAACCCAAAACTAAAGCAACTTGTCAAGCAAGAAGTAGAACAACTTCTTAAAGCTAGGTTCATTTATCTGATTGTGGATATTGAATGGGTTAGCCAACTTGTGATTATATCCAAGAAAGGAGGGAAGTGGAGAGTCTGCATAGATTTTGGGTTGTTGAACAAGGAAACTTTCAAGGATTAATTTTTGTTGTGATTTGTTAATCAAGTGTTGGAAATCATTGCAGTACATTACTATTTCAGCTTTCTAGATAATTATAGCGAATATAACCAAATCTAGATTACACCAAAGGAGTAGGCTAAAACCACATTCACAAGTCCCTATGGGACTTTTGCATACAGAAAGATGTCTTTCAACCTATGCAATTCTCTTACTACCTTCTAACATTTTGTTCTTAGCATCTTTCAATAGAAAAATGTTAGTGGGGAAAAATTTTTCATTGATGACTTCCTTACCTATGGTATTACATTTGAGAAAGCCTTGGACCATCTTGAGCAAGTGCTTCAACAATGTGTGAAGACTAACTTAAAGCTCAATTGGTAGAAAATCCATCTGATAGTTCAAGAATGCATTGTGTTAGGGCATAAAATTTCAAAGAAAGAAATTGAGGTGGACCCAAAATCTAAGGAATCATCAAGCAACCTAAAATAATGAAAGATGTAAGGTCATTCCTTAGACACAATGATTATTACCAATGCTTCATCAAGAACTTCTCAAAAAATGCTAAGTTGTTGGTTTAGCTTACAAAGAAGGATGCACCATTCAGCTAGATTAAGAAATATGAGTTAGTATTCTAATAGTTAAAGAATATGATCATAGAAGCTCCCATTCTATGTGCTCTTGATTAGTTCAAACCATTTCACATCATGACACATACATCCAATTATGCCTTGGGGGTCATGCTTACACAATTCAATGATAAAAAACATCCTTACTACATCCATTGTGCAAGCAAAAGCATTGTGGGGACACAATTGAACTACACCACCATGGAAAAGGAGCTCATGATGGTAGTGTACACCTTAGAGAAATTTAGGTACTATATGCTTTGATATCAAATGTTTGTTCACACATACCATAATGTCATCAACTTCCTCATGAATAAACCAATGGTGAGCCCCCATGTCATATGGTGGTGGCTAGTACTTCTACAAAAGTGTAATCTCACAATGGTGGATAGAAAGGAAATTGAGAACGTGGTCATCAATCACTTGTCTCTATTAGGATGGGACAACGAAGAGGACAAAGGATCTTTATCTGATCAATTTCCAAATGAACTCCTTTATGAAAAAGTCATTGAAGTGCAAAATCCCAAAGATACTAATTAGTATAAAGAATTCCTCTCCTACCTATTCACCTAAGAGGCACCTCAGTAATGGGACAACAATTTCTTCACCAAGCCAAGCATTACATGAAATCAAGGGCAACCTTTACAAGGTTTATACTAATGACTTGGTATGATAGTGCGTGTCTAATGCTGATCAACTATAGATCCTTTAGGATGCCCATGAAGGTTCTTGTGGGGACCATTACGTAGGAAGCAGGACAACCATAAAAATCCTCATGGCAGGATATTGCTGGCCAACAATCTTTAAGGACGTTCATCATTGTTCTTATTTGTGCGAGCATTGCCAATGAGATGGAGAGATGACCATATGGATGAAATTAACCCAACAGTGGATTCAATCACTAGAGCCCTTCGACCTTTGGGACATTGACTTCACAGGATCCATCAACCCCATGTCGAATGGAAAGGCATATATCTTTGTAGCTATTGACTACTGCACTAAGTGGACCAAAGCTACAATTGTCACTAATTGTTCATCCTCTACTGCAGTAAAGTTTGTTTAGCAAAGTGTGGCACTTATTTTTGACAATGGAACTCATTTCATAGGTGCTACCTTTTAGAAACTAATTTAGCACTTAGGGATGGAACATAAATTAACAACCCCTTATCACTCCCAAGCTAATGGTCAAGCCGAAGTCACTAATAGGGAAATAAAAAGAATACTAACATGCACTATTAGGAAAAATAGGAAAGATTGGAGCACAAAACTCAACGATGCTTTATGGGCTTATCGATCCACTTAGAAACTTCCTATTAGTTATTCTGCCTATGAGTTAGTGTATGGAAAATTACCAACTCTTCTAATTCAAGCGAAGCCCTAGAGAATTTCAATGACTCGTGAACTTAACCTCAACCTAAGTCTAGCATAAAAGCAACATTTGATGATAACGAATGTGCTAGACAAGTACCGACAAGTAGTTCTATCAATGAATGAGGTGCACAAGGCACGTGCTAAACAATGCCATGACTCATGCATAAGGAGAACTAAATTTTAACTAGAAGATAACGTTCTTTACTAGAACCCCATGCACATACCATAATGGATGAAATTTTAAACATGATGGAAAAGATCTTATATCATTGATATAACTTTTCCTTCTAGGGCCATGACAATTTACCATCCTTCAAGCCCAGAAAAATTGTTGCTAGTCAACATCCAACAAATAAAATCCTTCCTAGACACTCTTATAATTGGTAACATGAACACCTTCATAGTTGGGCAAGCACATTCTATTGTTTAGATCTCCTCCTTTCAACACAGTCATGGGGGAGATGGCCAACCATGTTAACATTCTTTGATAGCTATCCAATTTTTCAACTTATTATTTTGCACCTTTGTTCATATGTTTTCAATTTTCTTGAATATTTTACAAATTCTTTTATATATTTTGCCTTATTTATATTCTATTGTATGTTATTTTCTTTCATGTTGTTTCATTCATCAGGACTCTTGAGTTTTTGCCATGGTTGCTTCTATTACTAAAAGTTCATTAGTACAATAGTTAAGGTTATGATTGATCGCTAAATAACCACATTTTATCTTGGGATTATGTCCTTGATTAATGAATTAATTAATTTTCCAATGATATTAGGTAGTGAGTCCATGACATCCACCCATTTCAACCAACTCTATGAGGTTCTTCATCTTGGAAGCATGAGGTCCTTCCATAATTACAACTTAAAAAGAATCAATGATCTTATTACTAAACAGACTCAGAATGGACCATGTGGGATTGGAGAAGGACGTGACTTCAAGGAAATTTGTTATCTTTTATTCTCAATTTCTTTTTGGAGTTTTATGACTTTCTTAATTAGTCTCATACCACTCATACTGTCAATTATAATAGGAAACATGTAATTGCATAGTTTGGTTTCCCTGATCAAAAAAAGAGAAAAAACATGAAAATCTAAAGCATACCCCTTAGACAAAATAAGGATATACAAGTATTGGTTATGGGGCTAGAAATATATGTTACGCATTCCTGAAGGCAACCCTCTAACTAAGGTCCCTCCTATCTTCCTGCTTCTCTTTTCTTCTTTTCTTGAAGTGGTGGTTGTCCTTTGTAGATTGTCATGAATTCTTGATGGTCGAAGAATTAAAATATGACAATGTGAAGTCACTAAACATGGATGGAATTGGTCCTAATTGAGGATGGGATGGTATTAGATCATCTTAATCAAAAGTTCCACAAGAACTTCATGTGACCTAGATGCAAGAATCTCTTACCACACTATCCCTCTCTTTCATCATTCTAACCTCATCATCGACCACCTCACTACCTCCTATCATGGTTAATTAATGTGTCTGTTTTAGTATGGAATAATCCTTTGATGATCTCTCATGTGGATTTGATTTTTAACTTCCAAAGACCATTAATCATCCTTGGTGCCTATGGATTCCTTGGGATGATAGCATGCAAGGGCATTAATGACATGAACCTACTTTGGGAAGGACCTACATGCATACCTCTTAATCTTGCTAAGTTAAATTTCCTATCCCTTAGTCATTTTCGTGATCAGTCTTATCACTTCACCTTCTAAATGTCCAATTTTGCTTTCTTTTGACATTAATTACTCATCTAAATCCAATCTACCTATTCTGCAAACAAACTTGAAACCATCTTCCATGTTTTTTCCATCCTTCTATGCTTTTCTAACTTCATTTGGGCACTTGTTTCATTTTCAAACTCTTCCAAAATTCCTTATTTTCTTTATGTGCAAAATTAGCTTTAATAGGTATGTTGATGCATCCCCATCGATGCAGCCTCATCAATGCAGCAGAAAAGTTCTATAAATACCTACAACACTTAGCCAAATTTTGACTATTTGCTCACAAATGGAAGAGGAGTTTTTGATTTTTTCAAAGCCCAAGAACCTTCAAGGCACCATAACTTTTACACTACTAACCTGATTCATCTCATTTTTTGATCCTTTAGCTACCAAAGATAAGCTTTTTATTGTGGGGGCCAAAAACCTTTGGTTTTTTCCAAAAACATTTTGAAATTTTTTAAACTCCCTAGACACCCATTAAAATAATATTAAATTACTCATCCTAATTGGGTTAAGTCTGACAAACAAATTTTGGTAGCCAATAATTAAAATAATATTACCTACTAAGATCATAAACATGCCTAGCTATAACCTAATCTAATAAGAAAGATATGAAAAAAACTAAGGGTTATAAAGTAAAAAGCTAATCCTGGGTTACATTTGTGATCACAAATGGCACCAAAGAGAGAATCACAAGTAGGAGGGCCTTCCTAGCTCAAGGAAAAGTGACCACAAGGAGGAATGGGCCATCAACAATAACCACAAGCCTTCTTGGAATTGGCACCCAAAGACATCTACACCTAACTATAGGGGTCTTACATGTGGTCCATTGTCTCCACCAATGGAGAATGGTACATGAGAAAGATCTACATATTCTAGAACAATTGATAGGGAGATGCATCAATAAAAATTGTGGCCTATTACTTGAATCGTACGGTGAGGCCAAGTAAGGTAATAGTCTTCTTCGCCTATGCATGTGGTGCTCTAAGTGAAATAATCCTTGTCAACCTTCCCCAACTTATCTATCTAGAGATAGAGAAGTGCTTCAAGGAGAATAAGAAGGGAAGGAAGACACTCCTATTTCCATGCCTCATCAAAAAACAATGCAAAAGTGGAGGCATAACATGCTACATCAACAACATGGTTTGTCATGCTCTTGCTACATCGTGGTAGGAGATGATAATGGACAAGGCAATAGCCAAGTTGTAGGAAGAGGAGAGGCCACCACCACCACCACCTCTAGGAGAAACCACATTGAAGCACTTGCAATTGAAAAAAGGCTCTAGAAAATCTATGAGAAGCACCTACATTAGTAACAAGGCTAAACTAGAGATGGGAAACCATTAGTTTACCATCTAGCCCTAAACCATCTTAATGAGAACACAAGGACCATTAGTTGGTTAGACTAAGAGACTACCTTGTTGTTCTCAGTGCAAAGGAACTAAGCACTCACAAGGTTAAATCCAAGTGCCCGAGAGGTCATGGTGTCTATCCCTGTATCAACATTCCCAAAAATCCTAGGAAATGTCATGACTTTCTCTGTAAGGTTAGAGGAGGGTGAAGGTGGATTGTCTTAGTTATGTAGCTTAAAGGCTAGGAGACAGTAGTGGAAGTGGTGTTTGACAAGGTAGCTAGAGCCCTAAATGCTCCTGCAGTGGCCATGCCAGACATTGTTGTAATGGTGAATATCCAGATGTTCGAAGGAGCAAGAAGTGGTCAGTTAAGTGTTATGAAACATGAAGAAGTGTTGGAATGACTGGTGGAAGCCAAGCAACTACTTTTGGAGATCTTTGATCTTTTGAATGAAATCACTACTACTTAGTCAAAGCTCCTTTAGACAAAGGGTGAACTTCTCATTGTCAATGCCCAATTGAAAGTAGTTGCCATCAAGAATTGATGTTTGGCTACTAAGGTTGTGGAGTTGCGGGCATGTCTCTTCGATCCCATTATTCTCAGCCCAAACCTCACAAGGGATGAAGCTTTTCAATAGCTTCAGCATAGACTACGCAAGGCTAAGAATGCGATGGAGGCAATGGTCTTTGACACGTACTTATCAGAGACCATGGCATTCAACATCGACAAGGACTTGTCAAAAGTTCATAAGAAAAACTTGGTCTTGATAAAAGACTATCATCGCTTGTCAAATGTTGAGCAATAGAAAGACCAGCTAGTTGAATTCATTTACCAATAGCAAGAGTAGCTATTTAAGGTTAACCTTAACTTGAGAAGGTTGGCAATAGAAAACAGAAATCTCTTAATGAAGGAAGTTCATGCCCTTTGCCAGAAAATGGCCATTGAGGTAGCTGCATGAAAAAACGATGACTTGAAATTTGAGTAAGTGAAAAACCATTACAGGGACTAGGTTGGACTCCTCAAAGAAGTGAATAAGAAAGAAATCCAATTGGGTAAGGCGAAGATGAATGGGGTCCTCCAGCAACTCCAACAAAGAGGCAATGTATGGTAATCCATCTTTGATGGACTAAGTGCATCCAACAAGCCTGAAATCTATCTAAAGGAGTTGCAAATTGAGGAGATGATAGAGTACATAGAAGTTGGCAACCTTGTTATGCTAATAGTGGGAAGACCAAGGACTGAATTGAAGAAACAAGTGGTTAATTCCTACCCCTTATATGAGGTGGAATTCAAGCATCACAAAGAGACTAAGCAGCAGTTAGAGACAACCAATGTAGGGTTTGAAGTTCTAAGGAGCAGATTCACAAATCAACGATCTATTACTGAAAACCTGGCTAGATGGATGAATGACTACCCTGAGTTGCAGAACCTGGTCAAGATGTTCAACATCGAGCATAAACAATTCACAGCATGGTTCGTCAATGCAAAGGAGTTATTTCCTTCGATGCCATGCCTATGGGACATTCCTACTCCTGCCCACATCAAAGAAGTCGCGTGAACTACCTCCGAACCACGTGGTAAAGAAGATAAAATAAAGGCATTATTGGATACTTTCAAGTTTCCACCACTAGCAGTGGGTTAGCCTTATCCTCCATCACCATTAGTGCTGGAACTTGGTGAAGGACCTTTAGCACCATAGGAGCCTTCACCTCCAAGCACTGTTTGAGAATTTGCCCTATCTTTGGCAACTCTACATCACCTACTGAAATTATTGTAAAGAGTCCAATTTTGTTGTAATGAACACTAATTTTCATAATCCTGTATAATTCGACACTCAAAGTTAGTAGATTCAGTTAGTTAGTCTATTTGTTTATTCGGTAGTTAATAAATTCCATACTTCTCTAAAATTTTGTAAGAAGCTCGATCCTACTTCTATTCACTTGAGGATGAGTTTTGAGTTAGTTGTGGAGGTATGATGAGTTATGATAAGGCAGGTTGCGTTGATGGGCATGTGTCGACGTAACCTTGTTGATGCATGGCTATATGCATCGATGCAAATGCGTTGACGCTGACATAGGCAAAGCCTATATAAATATGGTCACCATCTGCATTTATGACATCTTACGTTGGTAGCATAGTGAAGCCCTTGCAGTTTAGTTTCTCCAGAGTTAGAATATTTTCTCTTTTGAGTGCTTGCAGTGTGAATTAAATAGATTGGATGGTGCTTTGTTCTAATGCCACATACTTGAGCATTAGCATGAACGACAATAAAGTCTAGATTTTTGATATTCATTGCAGCACTTGGATTAGTTTAATCTTCCCTATTTTCACTTTACTTTCATGGTTTTAATTAGTTAATATACTTAATAATAAATACATTAGTTTGACCACTTTGAGGATAATGTATTACACTTGGTATCCAAGCAATGGATATTTGGTACACCCAGTAATGTGCGCTTGATAACCTAGTAATGTTTATATGAGTTTGGGATGTGTACGGTAAATGGGAATGACTACTTAAATTAGGATAGTTAGTCGCTAGAGTAGTTAAGTAGTTAATTATTAAATCCGCATTCACTCATCTAGTTGTTAAGATAAAAAATATATAAAAATACAAATAAAAATAAACATTGTAAGCCTTAACTCACATTTAACTATACATATTGATGACACAAGTGTGAGTTAGGAAGACAACAAGCATACAACCCCTTACTTCATAGTTTAAGACTATGGACAAACTTAGGAACCAAAGTTCATGATATTTGATGGGCTCGCTCTTGAATGATTGTAATTTGTATGATTGAGCTGCTTATCACTCTTGCTTAACAAGATAATAAGTTAACCACTAGAGCCATTTATCATTGATGTTGTTTGATGTGATTATTTTTTCCTTAGAAAAATTGTATACTTATTTTTTCACTTAAAGAAAGTGGTAGAATTCTTCAAAAAAGATACTAAGAAGGTAAGTATTAGAATGTGCGAGATTAAAATTTTAGTTACGTTCTTAATTGATGTATAGCAAGAAACCTTTGCATACATGTAGATTTAGAAAAGCTTATGGAGGATGAGGAGAGAGTTATCAATTGGTCATTGCACGGTAAGGCAAATTTTTTTTTTTACGTAGTTAAAAAAAGATTCCTTCTCCCATGCCTTTACGGTGAGATGGCTACCAATGTTGGTGATAGTAGATACGGGAAATTGTAATTAAAGTACTAAATGCGTAGATCGGAAAACACGTGAAATACAAGTAATAAATGCGTGGATTTGAAAACCCGTGAAATACCTGTAAGGTGGCGCACATTTTAGCATCATCATGGCTACATACAGTGGCATCATCCAACTCTTAACTCCCAACTCTAAGTCTAAGCTACAGGCCAGCCTTGTCCTTTGTCTCTGTCAGTGTCACTATTTACGCTAACGTCACGCGGCGTTTCTTTTATTATCCATTTAACGCTGCACGCACATAATGATTGATGCTCGGCAAAGGACTGCTGTTATTCGCTTGCTAAATTTAGATATTGAAAAAAATTCATCAGTGGTGGAGCAGCAGGACCGATTTTAGGGCAGGGCTCAAAAGCACAGCTAAATGTGCATATGATTCGTCATCTGCGAGTGTCAAGGTCAAGATGAAGACGAAGACGAAGACGAGGGCCTCTTCTTCTTCTTCTTGCTTCGGTGTTGATGGTGATGGTGTTGGTGATATTGTGAATGATGATTCTTCTGTGTCTCTGCCTCTGCCTCTGCCTTGGCCTTCGCCTTCGCGACAAGAACAACGCGAGTTGGAATTTGTGAAAAGGCTTGACAAGAGGAGAGGGAGAGGAGGAGCAGGAGCAGGAGTTTGTGATCGGTGTTGGAGGAGGTGGTTTTGGTTTTTGAGAGATAAGGAATGCTGCATAGTGTGCAATGCCAAATATTGCAGAAAGTGCGTGCTGAAGGCGATGGGGTCCATGCCGGAGGCCCGAAAATGTCAGATCTGCCTTGGCCTTCCCATCGATGAATCCAGGCGGCCGTGTCTGGGAAAACGCTCACGTCTCATGCTTCATCTGGTGGATGCCTTCCAAGTTGAGCACATTATGAGAGCCGAGCAGAAATGCCCAGCCAATCAGCTTCGTCCGCACCAGTTGCTTGTCAATGGAAGACACCTCAGACATGAAGAACTCGCCCTACTACTTGCTTGCCCTCGCCCTCCTCGCAAGTTAAAGCCTGGAAACTACTGGTATGACAAAGAATCTGGCCCATGGGGCAGGGTAAGTACAGTGTTGTACAATACAATATTCTTTGCTGTTTACATCGTCATCATCAACGCTTAGTTGCTTGCTTTTTTGTCTTTTCAACAATCCCGATGGCCAATCGATGTTTGCTTGCGTGTGTGTTTGTTTCAGCAAGGACAAAAACCACATGAAATTATTACTGCCAACTTGAATCTAGGGGGAAAGCTCATGTCCAATGCAAGTAATGGCAACACAGAGGTGTACATTAATGGACGTCAGATCACTAAAACAGAGTTGAAGATGTTGAAGGTAGGTGCTACTCTGCTTTCTACCCTGCACTGTCTGCCCACCGTGTTCTATGTTTCGGACCATGTGTATGTGTATTGTGTTTTCCCTTTGCTTATACTTTGCTACTCTTGATTTCTTTCATCTCTTATACTTGTTCGTAAAACGGATAATGTTTCCATGCATGAGCGTTCGCGCCGTGGAAAGCTAAATACATGAAATTAAGGTGCAAAGGTTTAAACTATGGAATTTTATTTCACAGCGTCTGTTGTTTGCAATAGGAGTGCATTCTTATCCAGAGGAACATCTCTCCCAGAATTTTTCTTTATACCATTGCTATACCTTCCACTTCCAGGGGGAAATCCATAATATCGAACGTTCCAGGTCCCGGTCCACTCCCTGCATTCTGAAGAAGGGACAAAATAGAAACAACTGTCTGGGGTAGACCACAGCTTTTAGGAAAAATGTCTTATATCCGCAAAAACTATCTTGAATGTACAGGGTTAAAAGAAGCATAGATAGAACTCTAAGAAACAACCAACCATTTGTAACAAAAACTTACCCCAGTTTGACCCACAAATGTGAAAAACCTAAACTAAAGGGCCCTGGATCTTCTACCTATGCTGAGCAGAAAGTAAAGAACAAAAATAAACTCTCTTAATCTGCTAATCTTCAATCTATTATTATGAGTATGTGCTGCTACAAATATATAAAGTTGGATTCTTCCAACAACATTCAAGGATGAGACAATCATGGATATAGATAAACATGAATATGGATAAGCATGGACAACTAGGATCTCATCTTATTCAGAAAAGATAGAAGGATGAGATCAAACTCCTAAAAATGTGGAATGTCTACACATCATCTTCCACAAAATGTTATGGGTTTTGAATCTAACTAAGAGACCAGTGGAGATTTCAACATTCAATCATAGTTTCCAATTTGGGGAAACAAAGATAAAGTTTAGAGGTAGAATCTTACAAGGATGACAATAAAAATACTGCAGTTTCTGGTTCTTTGTATGTGTTGCTTCTCCTGCAAAACATTCTTTCTCCAAGCAATGCTATGATAGGCTTTGCTGCTATTGCACAACGGTTGTCATTTATCTCATGCAACCCTGACAGAGTATTTTGCAAGACCTTATGTGCTTTACCTTATTGAAATTCAATTTCAATAAATTAACTTTTATACTTTGTAGTTGGCAGGGGTTCAGTGCCCATGAGACACACATTTTTG
>MNCI01020421.1:216190-286514 GCA_015680685.1 Gnetum montanum | reverse complement strand
GCGTACCTGAGTTCGAATTCATGTATAGAACGGTTTTAGGAATAAGTGATTGGTTGGATTTGCAAACTCTTTTCTGTCCATGTCAGCTAGCTTGAATGCCCCGTTGTCAAATGCTTTGATGACCAGATAAGGCCCTTCCCAGTTGGTTGAGAATTTATCTGGGTGTTCGCGAATAGCTTTAAGCATGAGGTCTCCTTCTTTGATGGGGCGCTTATGGATGTTATGTCGGTGTCGTTGCCGTTGTTGTTTCTGGTACCATTGGATCTGATCGAGTGTCTGCATGCGCTCCTCCTCTACTGAGTCCAAGTCAATGATGCGTAGGTCATTGTTTTGCTCGTCATCGAGGAGTCTGGAAAGCATGATCCTTAGGGACAGTACCTGTAATTCCAAAGGCAAAATAGCTTCTGAACCATAAACAAGATTGTATGGAGTTTTACCTATCGAAGTCCGATGTGTAGTACGATATGCCCACAATGCATATACCAGTTGTTCGTGCCATCTTCGTTTACTTTGGGCAAGCATATTTTTGAGTACTGTGATGATTGTCTTATTTGTTGATTCTGCCTGCCCATTGCTCTGAGGATAATAAGGGGATGAAAACGAATGTTTGATCCCTAGACTATCGCAAAACGTTTTGGTCTCGACACTAGTAAATTGTGGCCCGTTGTCAGTGACGATTGTCATGGGAATGCCAAAACGGGTCACAATGTTTTCGAGGATGAAGTGGCACATGTGTTTGGAAGTAGTTTTGCGAAGGGGTGCCGCCTCTACCCATTTTGTAAAGTATTCAGTTGCTGTTATGATAAAGCTATGCCCGGCAGAAGATGTGGGTGTTATCGGGCCAATGAGGTCCAGTCCCCACTTCCGGAAGGGCCATGTGATTAGTGTTGTATGCAACTCATTTGGTGGGATATGGATGAGATTACCGTGTTTTTGACAAATACTACATGTTTTGACCTTGGATTGATAGTCGTATTCCATGTGTGGCCAGTAGTAACCTAAGCGTCTTATTTTGGTTGCCATTGCTTTCGGTGCAATGTGTCCCCCGCATATCCCATCGTGTACTTGTTCAACAATTGTTTGAGCTTCGGTGTTATTGATGCATGTCAGCAGTATGCCTTCGTAGGATTGGCGACACAATGTATCCCCTATTAGTGCGTATTGTTTGGAGCGTTTGCGTACTGCATCCTTTTGTGCATTTGTTAAATGCTGTGGCGTTTCGCTGCGCAGAAGGTATTCCTTTACGTCGTCATACCATTCGTTAGCGTGTGTTGTACTGACAGATGCGATTGGTAGCATGTCGAGAGTGTTCGTGATGGGCTCGGCACAACTGGTTACGGAGCTTGGTAGTGCGTGAAACATGCCAGGGGATATGTTTAATGCCAAGGTTGCTAATGCGTCTGCAACGGTATTGTCATTCCTAGAGATATGTTGGACATCAATATTTTCAAATTGTTTAAGTAGGTGTTTGGCCAAATCACAGTATGGTTGTAAGTGTTGCGCTTTACATGTATAGACGTCTGTGACTTGGTTTATGACTAGTTGTGAGTCCCCTCTGACTACAAGCCATGTAATGTTCGAAACTAGTGCGGCTGCGAGACCTCTGAGGAGACCTTCATACTCTGCTATGTTGTTAGTACAATGAAAGTTGAAACGATAGGCGAAAGGTTTAATTTCCCCAAAGTGGTATGTGATTATAGTGGCAGCACTTCCTCCTCGAGAGGTGGATGCTCCATCAAAGTTTAGAATCGCATCATAGTCATCTGGCACCGTGTCTATTGCATTTACATTTTCATCTGGGAATTCGGGTTCTATTGTACCTGGATCATGTGTTGGCGACGCAGTAATTTGATTTGCTATGGCTTGACCTTTTACTGACGATTTTGCCACATAGTGCAGATCAAACTCAGCTATGATTACCTTCCAACGGGCTATCCTACTTGATTCATAGATGTTTCCAGTTATAGCTCTGAGTACATTATCTTTGCAAATTATGTTAACTTGATTTTGGAACAGATAATGTCGCCATTTCTTTAAAGAGAAAACCAAAGTTAAAAATGACTTCTCTACGTTGTTGTATCTCTTTTCATGGGCAACCAATGCATGGCTCAGGTAGTATACGGGGACCTCAGTTCCGTCATCTTGTTTCTGGCACAACATGGATGCGATTGATGATTCTGATGTGGCCAGGTAGATGTAGAACGACCTGTCGTTTTTGGGTGGGAATACAGTGGGTAATCGGGTGAGTGCCGTTTTAATATTGTCAAATGCTTCTTGGCACTGTGGGGTCCATTCAAAATGGACATTTTTGCATAGTAGGTGATTCATAGGTGTGAGTTTTCCCGTCAAATTTTCTATGAATCTTCTAATGAATTGTAATCGACCTTGTATNCGCCCTTTGATATGTGGCCCCAGCGTTCTTGAGACCAAAGGCATCATTGTGTAACAAAAGGTTCCCCAAGGTGTCATGAAAGTAGTTCGGAGCTGGTGCTCTGGATTAATACGTATCTGGTTGTATCCCGAGAACCCATCCATAAAGGATAACAGGGCATGCCCAGCAGTAGAGTCAACTAGTTGATCAATGCTAGGTAAGGGGAAGTCATCTTTTATGGTTGCTACGTTAAGGTCTCGGAAGTCAATGCACAGGCGGATACTTCCATTCTTCTTTGGGACAATAACCATGTTTGATACCCATTCGGTGTAATCAACAACCCTGATGAAACCAGCTTGGTAAAGCTTGGTAATCTCACTGCGAACTGCTAATGCCACCTCGGGTTTGACCTTTCGTGCTTTCTGTTTTACTGGCCTTAGTTTTGGATCAAGGATGATGTTGTGCTGGACGATACGAGGGTCTAATCCGGGCATGTCTGTCTAGGACCACGCAAATGCTTTCATATTTTCCCTAAGTACGTTTTCGATATCTTTAGCTAGAACTGGTTCTAGTAATGTACTTAATTTTAAAATTTTAATTTCCCCATCAGGCATGGTGACGGGGGTTTTGATCAGAGGGTCTTCAGTAATGTTTTCGGCTTCAATGTCGAGGGACTTTGTCATTCCCTCATACTCGTCAAACGTTTGCTGCGTCGAAGCTATTGTTGCATTGTTTATTGATGAGCTCGCATAGACAAGATTCACATCGATATTCCTTTCAATCGCGCCGTATGGTCCATCCATGACCAACGGCTTGGTTAAGCGCTTGCAATCCATTAGGCAAGTTCCTGTCAATAAATGGAGAGCTTGGTAAGATAGCGGAGGTCGTTTTAAGCCTTTTAGCAATCTTTAGTGTGCATGTATGAAAATGGATTGACGTGACAGTGGAACGGTAGTTTAATGCCTTACCGAGCAACGAACGGTATTTTAATGCCTTACCGGGCAACGAACGACAGTTTAATGCCTTACCGGGCAACGAACGGCAGTTTAATGCCTTACCGGGCAACGAATGGCAGTTTAATGCCTTACCGGCCAACGAACGACAGTTTAATGCCGAAATTTATGTTTCATACGGTTTGTGTGTGTAAATTGTGTAAATTTTATATCTTTTTTCTTGAAAAATTCAAAGCGAGTTCGAAAAAGCACGAAAAACAAGGCAAAAAGCAAGAAAAACGGAAAAGCGGTGATGGCGGCGGCGGCGTCAGCGTCAGCGTCAACGCGCTATAAAAGGGGAGTGGGGGCATCATTTTGTCATTTGACTTTTGGAGCGTGAGCATAAACCGAGAGCGTAACCCCAGTGTAGACGCCGAACGAAAACCCCAGCGTAGACGCCGAGAGAAAACCCCAGCGTAGACGCCGTCCACAAGCCACAGCGTAGATGCCGAGAGAAAACCCCAGCATAGACACTGCACATAAGCCAAAGCGTAGATGCCGAGATGGGCAGAGGCAAAGAACTAGAGGGTTGAGGACAAAAAGGACCTGAACTGACATTCGCGGAGGAGAGCGAGGCGATGCTGCAGTGCCTGCCCCGCCCGAGCGTCCCCGCATGGCCCGGATCTTCTGACAAGTAGGCCTTTGACTCTGTTTTCATTGATTTCTAGCGTAGCCAGTAGCGTAGGATTTCAGTGTCTAGCGTAAGTTGGTCTACGCTTGACGTATACGCTGAGGGTTTCTACAATGTATACACTGGGCGTAAGTTTGGACGTTTCGCAGCGTAAGTGTTCGGTGTAAATTTCTGTATTATGCAAGACATAGATAGTTTTTGGCATGCGGTTTCGTATGCCCAGCGTATATGCCAAGTGTAACGGTTTTTGTACGCCCAGCGTATACGCCCAGCGTAACTGTTTCCGTACGCCCAGCGTATACGCCGAGCGTAACTATTTTCGTACGCCCAGCCTAGACGCCGAGCGTAACTATTTTTTGTACGCCCAGCGTATACGCCCAGCGTAACTGTTTTCGTACGGCCAGCGTAGACGCCGAGCGTAACTATTTTTCGTACGCCCAACGTATACGCCGAGCGTAACTGTTTTCGTACGCCCAGCGTATACGCCGAGCGTAACTGTTTTCGTACGCCCAGCGTATACGCCGAGCGTAACTATTTTTCGTATGCCCAGCGTATACGCCGAGCGTAACTCTTTTCGTACGCCCAGCATAGACGCCGAGCGTAACTGTTTTTCGTACGCCCAGCGTATACACCAAATGTAACTGTTTTCGTACGCCCAGAGTAGATGCCGAGCGTAACTGTTTTCGTACGCCCAGCGTAGACGCCGAGCGTAACAGTTAGAAGAATTTTCTGCGAACGCCTAATTTTTAAAATGAAGTTTTGGGTATTGATCTTTAGTGCTGTTTTCATGGCTTGCAGAGACATTGAGCCTCCCCTTCTAATGGTTGAGTTAGTCGGGGTTCTGACATGGTTCGGACCTCTAGAGGGTGGTGACCCGACCCCGAATTTGACCGTTGAGCACAATGGGGTCTGGTTCCGGGATGGGGCTTGCGGATTTTTGGCCTTCTTGCTGGACAATTTCAATGTCGTGGTTTGGTCCCATCTAGGCGAAGATGTAGCACGGAGTATTATTGAAGCCATGTTACCCGGCGCAGCGGAAGGTGTCAGGATGTTTATAGAGGACATTGATGAAGGACCGCTCGTCGTCGAGGGTGTTCCCTCCGGTGGTCCGAGATCGGCCCGTCCGTTGACACACGTGTGGGACCAGCTGTCACGGGGACCCAACTACATCAACAACACATTGTTCTTAGCTGGCCGCGCGCACACTTTGTTTCAGAATCCTCCAGGCACAGTATACCGGGTGGAAAGGTAATTTCGTCTCAGCTTGGGTTATTCCTCTCTTTTTCATATTCAAATACTTACTCCCGTTTCAACACATGTCTTCGTTGTCCCGCAGGCCAGAAATTACGCAATATGGGGCCTACGCAGGCGACGATGGGATTGGACTGGCGCGTACAGCTGTGGAGGCGTTCATGATGGGTCCCACCCTTCGCGGGGCCATCTTGGCCCACACTAGGGATGCCATGAAGAACTTCCCTACGAAATTTTCAAAGGCGTTTGCACAATGTACCGTGCGTGGCTGGTTACATGCCGACTGGGCCCCTAATGGGCCAATTTTGCCATCTGCTTCTGATCTGGGCGAAACCTCAAAGTCCAACATTGAAAGTAAGTGGCCACGTTTCCTGGATGTCATGATTGGTTTGGTCAAGTGCTAAGTGTCAAGCTAATATGAAGGTTTTGGGTTTGTCTTTGCAGCTGGCACCACCTCCTGTGGGGATTCCGTTGTGACCGGGAGGACTGAAACTACTCTTTCGATGAAATTCGGTGAAACCAGTGCTACCCAGAAGTGGTTACGGAAGAAAGCCTCGCCATCTATTGTTGCCTGTTTGGAACATGCCGGCCTCATGGCACTCTTAGTGGCCCCTAGCCCAAATGTATCTATAGCGGAGATGATCGGGATTGTGGATTCGTTCGACAGATCCGTCTCCTGCTATAGTGCCCGTATTAGGGGCGTTAAAGTAATTTTTGAATTATCATCTCAATTTTTCGCGGATTTGTTTGGCGTACCTGTAAATGGCGTAAAAGTCGTTATGGACAGGATGCATAAAGAAATTGACATGATCCGCGATTTAGAGGATTGGTTAGGGGTGAGAAAGGGTGCCAAAGGATTCCCAATGTAGGGGAGAACGAAGGTTGAGGAAGTCAACGAACTTTACCCCCTATTTAGAGCGCGTTTGTTTCCGAAGACTCTGTCGCAAGTCAAGAGTCTCGGTGTTGAAGCAGTGCGAGTCATGTGCACTATCCTAGAGGCTGGCGTGCGCTACAACTGGGTTGAGTTTTTATTATCAGGAATGACCAAAGAGATAGACCGGCTGCGTTCGAACATAGAAGCGCAATCCCATTTTACTTTTGCTTTCTTTGCTGGCTATATTCGCCGCTTGGCTGAATTTTTGGTGGTTCGTGGGGAAAATAAATTTGTTTTGCGTGATAGGTACCAGTTATCTCGCCCCTGGGTGAACCACTTGTTTGACATAGCTAAGTCCCAAGACGCCCCCAAGGGGATTGATGAATCCCTTACGATCACCACGGGTGGATCGTCTGGCCCCTCGCTTCACACACGCAACAGTATAGGGTTGGAACCTGATGAGGTACCCTATACTGCAAAGAAGGCGGAGCAAGTGGTCAAGAAACAATAGGCAAAACAAAATCCAAATTGGGGAAGCGCGACAGCACCCGAGGGGATTGATGAATCCCTTACGATCACCACGGGTGGATCGTCTGGCCCCTCGCTTCACACACGCAACAGTATAGGGTTGGAACCTGATGAGGTACCCTATACTGCAAAGAAGGCGGAGCAAGTGGTCAAGAAACAATAGGCAAAACAAAATCCAAATTGGGGAAGCGCGACAGCACAGCTGAAGGGACTAGTGAGATTGAGCAGCCCAGAGTAAAGCAGATTCGATTTAAAATTCCTGGTAAATTTTTATTTTTATATCATTTGTCTTACAAATAGTTTTAACGATTGCTGGTTGTATGCAACTGACTTCATTTCTTTTGAATTGAGCAGTCCAGAGACACGATTTGCAGACCATACCAGAGGACGAGGAATTAACCGACCCGGCGGGAGGAACTGAATTGCTGGGGGAGGGAACTGGAGGAACCGGAGGAACTAGAGGTACCGAACCCCTAGATGATCAAGCGGACACTGAAGAAATGTTCAACAGCTTTCTAAAAGGGGACCTTGAGCTCGGAGATCCTCCGACGCAGGAGGAGATCAGAGGGAATGGTATGTCTCTTTACTTAGTTGTGTAACCTAAAACATTCCTGGATTAAAAAAAAAATTTGTTTTGTTTGACTCAGAGGAGAGTGAGACCGTCCCAGAAAAGGAGTCAGAGATCCCCCCCGAAATGCCTCCAAAGGTTAGCACCTTGTGTACTGATGGACCTTTTACTTGGATGGAAATGCCAAGTAAGAGGGATTTTGTAGCTGGGGTGGCCGAAGAGGTTTTCGAACGGATCGAAGGGATCAATCCTGGCATAGGTATGGATGCATCTAAAGATTTCTGCTATGTTAGAGTTTGATGCATCTAAAGGTGTGTTGTTCTAATGTTTGTCTTTTCCTATGGACAGGTGCCCAACTAAGGTGGGATCCATCCGAACCTGTCGATATGAAGAGTTTGCCTACACTTTCCCCTGAGGTTGAACAAGTGCCTAGACCTTTTTATGAAGAGCTGGCCGAGGGCTTCGTTCACAATGCCAAAGTGGTATGGACTTGCAGGCGCTCCATTGAACAATTGTGGCTCCAAATTCAGGCGAAAGAGAAGGAGAATTCTGCACTGTTAACGGAACGTGACGATATGAAGGCCCAATATGAGTTTGCCGCAGCTAGATTAAATAATGATCGCGCTTGGCGGACCTCAGAGGTCACGTATACAAGGTATTGGAACCTTCTCAATCGCCATGCAGGGCTGATACGGAGACTAGGGGAGCGCAGGGCCCAAATTGATTTGCTGAACACCAAATGTCAAGATTGGAAGGCTTTCCCCTCCAAAGTACGCAAATGGGGGCAAGATGAGAAAAACCACAAGCACCAATACAAGAAGTCACTAAAAGAGGTTTCTATTGAGAAGCGATAGTTAGAGATGTTTGTGGAGGGTCTTGGTCTGTGCTCCACCTTTGATACATTCGCCCAGAACACAATTGTAGAGATGGAGTCTCCTAAATGGCGGATAACGACAACCTCTGGGGAGGTGTTAGTGGGTGAATTCCCTCTGAAACATCCCACCTGGTCAGGCGTTGACAAAGGGAAGGCTCTGGCTGATATCGACTTGGGTCTTGATGGGACGGACTGGGCCAGTGTTCCCGAAGAGGAGATCCTACGGCGACTTGAATTCGGCTTGGGGGGACTTCCTATGGTAAGTGCTTTGTCTCTTTTTGGAGTTAATTGATTGACTAATGTTTGAAATTTGAACATTCGCTCGTTCTTTTTGTGTTTATTATTTCCTCTTTGGTCTTTCCAGGATGAAGGCGGGGATGAGACTGGAGAAGTTGGCTCTAGTGGAGCAGGGGCCACTGGCGCTGGTGGACCTACGGAGGGCGATCCTCATGCCCCAGATGCTTTATCATTTTAGCATTTTCTTTGCTTACACTGAAACTGTAACTTGAACATTATGAAATGAAGAGAGATGGTTGATTGTATGTAATAACATGTATATATATATATATATATATATATATATTTGTTGTTGNCAGGCCCCATGCGTAGTTTATGGCCATTTCAGGCCCCATGCATAGTTTATGGTCATTTCGGGCCCCATGCATAGTTTATGGCCATTTCGGGCCCCATGCGTAGTTAAGGGATGTTTTGGAGAACGCGGATAAATTTCTCGGCTAACCGATCATTGCTGATCGTGGCTAGTTTTATGTCATTGCGGACATGATAGTTTAGTGTCCTTTCGGACTAGGGGTGGCATTTAAAATTTTTTTTTTGGTTTATCATAGTTTAATGTCATTTCGGACTTTTTATAGTTTAACGTCTTTTCGGACTAGGAGTGGTAGCATCATTTTAGTAATTTTTTGATCTTTCTTCTTTTAATGTTGGACGATTTTTCAACCGGTATGATCCGGTATTCAGCATCACCTTCGCTGATTACATTAAATGGCAATTCGGCCCAAGCGACCTCTGATGGAGTGTTTTCTATGTTAGCGCTTTCGGATATTTCAGCGTCCCTAGAGAACTCTATATTAGTTTCTAACCGAGGAGGCACAAACGTTTTTGTTTGAGGAGGTTTTTTCTCCATGTGGGATGATTTACTGGTTACCGATGATCGTAGATTGTTGTCATTTTGGCTAGGCCCTTCAATTTCAACTTTCGAGCCTTGGTCCATATCCACATGCGATGAGATAATTGGTGTAACGGCTTCGCCATGTATGACGATTTCTCCGCCCTCATAAGGCAGATGGATTTCCTGATGGATAGGGGAAGAGACGGCTCTCAGTTGGGCTAACCAGGGTCTTCCCAATATCAGGTTGAACCCTGGAATCTCATCCACTACAAGGAATTCAGCAGATGTTGGGAATTGATCTCCCGCTATAAAGTCTAAGGTTATTGAGCCTTTCACCATTACATGTGACCCACTGAACGACGTTAAACATGTAGTCGTGGCTGGTTTTAGTAGTTCAGTAAGCCCTAGGTGCTCGATAATGTGGTATGGTACAACGTTTGTCGCAGCTCCATCGTCTACATGGACCCTATGTATTTTAAATCGGTTTATGCAGATTGTTATGAACATGGGAGCTGTTGTCACCTCCTTCATTCTTTTATCAACCTTGATGTTGTCATCGTGGAAGTTTAGAGGTTTGGGAGTAGTCCCATGGGGTGAGAACATCACCGCATGGATGGAGGGTTCATTTGGGGGTAAATCCTCGCTCACCGGGATTGATGTTAACATGCACACTAGAGCTTCCCGATGCGTTTGAGATGTCAGAACTAAGTCATACAAGCTTAGTGAAGTGTTTTTTTGTTTTAATGCTTGCGTGACTTGTGTCAAGACAGTTGCGAAGTTTTCACTGTTGGGGGTATTTCTATCAGTGTTGATTGGATCCATTGGACCCAACAGTTTTATCTCCCGTCTTGTTGATTTGTCAGTTTTCAGAACTGTCATTTTGGATGATTCATGTCTCTCAGATGACTCGCCTTCATTGGCTGTGCTTGGTTGATCGGAAGATGATGACATGGGCATGGCGTTGAGGGGAGTGGGCTTAGGTGGCCCCAGAGCCAACCTTTGGCACCCATTCTCCGTACGTTCACGCGCCAGTCTATCTTCGGGACGTGGAGGTACCGTTGGTTTTGGCATTTCGGTTTGCGCTGGTAGTTTTACCACATATGGGGTTGGACGGGGTGACTCTTGTGCTGCTGGATGTGCTTGGCTAGAGGGCTGGATAGGCACCCTAACAACGTAGGGCTTGGGTTGGCGTTGTGTCTATGACACAGAGGCTTGGTAGTCCTGGGGACCTTTGGGTATTCTAATGACGAATGGGGTCGGTTTGGGTGGAGATTGGATTTCCGCTGTTGTGGTTGCTGAGGGTGCTTGAACCATAAAAGGAGTAGGCCTGTTATGCAGAGTCTATGCGTTTAGGGGAGTGACAGGAGGGACACACACCACATATGGCCTGTGGCGTGTCGTGGTGTTGGGTGTTGCCACTGCCGGGGGTATTTGAACGATGTACGGCCGTTGAAAAGGATGGGACGGCCGGGGTGCGGGTGTGGATGCAGAGACAGTTGTGCGAACTACAAAAGGTTTGTTGGATGTTGGCCGCGTATATTTGGGGGATATAGTGTTAACGTAGGATGGCTCAGAATCATCGTCAAGGCGGACTGTACTGATGGTGTATGGCGCCTCTTTAGTGTTTAAAGGGTCTTTATAGACCCCCATAGCTTGATTTTGCGGTTGAATCAGGTTTGCTTCATCGAAGGTGATTTGACCTTCATCGATCATTCGCTGCAGGTCCTGCTTCAGGGTGAAATAGTAATCTATTCCATACCCGTTTTGTTGATGGTAATCGCAAAAGCAATCCATCCTGAAGCCTTTAGGTACGGGGGGCTCATCCGGCATTGCATAGGTACAGGTTGACAGAACCCGTCATGTCTCTGGATGGCCGCGGGAGATAACTGCTTATGCTGCATTAAATCGGCCTTTAGGAGTTGGTCAAAAAGTAGGGATGGCTTCATGGGCAGGGGTGTATATTGAGAGGGTTCTTTCCTCTTGAAGTTGCGTGTGTGGTTTGCTGGATTATGCTGTGACGATGACTCTTGCGCAATCGTTGGAGGTGGTTTGTTGTAATTTGCAGGGGTCTGCGGCGGCCTAGTTTGTTGTTGTGCCCCTGCTATCGATGCTATAGTCGTTTTAGCCTTTTCTTTTTCTTTTTTAGCATGTTGATTTTTGAAGGCTATGTAAGCCGGGTCATTCCTGTTTTGGGCTGCTTCTTCTATGTTTTTAATTTGTTTGAAAGCTTGGTTAATGTTGCGGGCATTTAGATAGTACAGCTTGGATTTAAAGAAATCGTTGACGGCTCCTTTCAAAATAGTGAGCAGGTATGTCTGGGAGATTTCTTCATGCAGCTCATTGAGGGCTGCGCTCCATCTCTGAATAAATTTCTAGACCGGTTCAAGCGGTGTCTGCTTGACCTGCATGAGGCTATCTAGTGTGGCCTTAGGTTTTAGGTTATATTTGAACCTGGTCACGAACTGGTGTAGTAGGTTTTCCAAGGAAGAAACAGAGTTTCTTGGGAGGGCCCTATACCAATCGAGTGCTCTCCCTGAGAGGGACATGGGAAACACGCGAAAAATTGCATGGGGCCATGCTTGTAGCAGTGTGCACTCTAACCTGAACGTTATTAAATGCGCGTTAGGATCCTTCTCCCCATTATACTTGGTTAGCGTTGGTAGGGAGACGCCCTTGGGTAGAGTTAAAGGCGGGACAGAGGAGCTGATGGGGTTATCGTTATAGAAGTCTACTACCTTCAATTCCCCGTCAGCGGTTGTCTTGAGGCGTTTTACCTCGTCAGTTAATTCCTGCATCATTCTTTTGGCATCTGCCCAATCCTGAGTGCTTGGGAGCATGGCGGTTTGGGCTTGTGGCACGCTGTATGGGTTAGACTGTTGAACGGTCGATTGGAAGGCTGAAAGTTGCGTTGTTGGTGGTTGCGTTTGTGGGAAGTGTACAGTAGATGGCATTGGGGGCAATACATTATAGAGAGGAGGTTGTTGCTGCTATGGTCATGGCTGTGCCTAGGGCACATGAGCTGGTGGCAACGTGTGGGGTGGTACATAGTGGTGGGAAATCTGGTGCAACGTCGTGCCAGTCATCGGCCATTGTTTGGCTATGTTGTATGAGGAGGCTCCTTGTTGGGTTACAGCAGTGAAAGGGGGGATATGCGTTTGGACATGCGGGACGTAGTGGGCAGATGTGGACATGGGTATAACATGTGGCATTCTCACCGCTTGGGATTGGAATGTCACTCCCACGTTACCGTGAGGGGGCAGTGCTTATGAGGATGAACCCGCGGCTGTAAAAGGGAAGGCGTTGGGCAAAGGATTGCCCTGGGGAGGGACCTGGGCTAACACGGATGTTTCTTGTAACGATGCTTGTGTGTGGGCAGAGTTAGGGGGTTGGAGGGGTATGACCTCCCCTGTGTCTGGGTTAAAGATGGGGTTCATGTGATTATGCGAACTAAGGGTATGGTAGGAGTCTTCGTGTTCAGATTGGGCAGTGAATTCGTCCTCTTCGTCCTGTTGTGGATCTACCGTAATTTGGTCTAGCGATTGGCTCCTGTGTAGAAGGAGCTGCGTAAAGAGTTCCGAGAATTATTCTGGAATGGGAATTACGTCGTATGGGGAAGGGATGAATTCATATCCCCCTCTGTAAAAGATTTCAAATTGCCTTTTTACTTCCATTTCAGCCCGGTCTACTGCCAGGCCAGCTTGCATCTTAATGCAAATGAAGTTATACTCGTCTTGGCTTATAATGTTAGCGGCAGGATCTCTCCCTTGCAACCTCAACAACCGAAGGGGCCCCATTGCGGATTTCCCTCCCATATGTTGTGTGGTGGATTGCTGGGCAGCCGTTGTGTCTGAGATGTTAACGTTCTGGGTAGTAGCAGCGGTGATGTTGATGGGATTCATGATGATAGACGGTTTGAGTGCGCAAGATCGATGTGGATAACGTAGTGTATGCGACTGGTGTAGACGAATCTACAGGGTAAGTATCCGGTGTAAACGCTGGCGTAAGCGTGCAGCGTATACGCTAGGGTTTGTTTGCAGCGTATACGCTAGGGTTTGTTTGCAGCGTAAACGCTAGAGTAAGCGTGCAGCGTATACGCTAGGGTTTGTTCGCAGCGTAAACGCTGGCGTAAGCGTGCAGCGTATACGCTAGGGTTTGTGTGTAGCGTAAACGCTGGCGTAAGCGTGCAGCGTATACGCTAGGGTCTGCGTAGCGTAGACGCTGAAGAATCGACAACGTAGACACTGAGTCGGCGGTTTAAACAGAGCAGCGAAAATGATGATGAGCGTAGACGCTGAGGAACGTGCAGTTTGTTTAAGCGAAGAGGCCCTCCTTCTAGCGCCAAAAACTGTGCCGACCGAAATCGTCGGTGCAAGGCTGGAACGTTACGGGCACCGAAAGATCCACGAACAAGCACAGTCGACCCTGCCTCTGCTTGAGTGCAAGCTGGAGTGGGTGAAGGCAGAGTGCCTTCAATGGTCCACATGCGGATCAAACAAGGACTTCCCCGAGAGTCACCGAAGTGTTATACGCTGGGTTATGTGTAAATAGAGCGTAAACGGTGAAACGGGCGCAAACAACGTAAGCGTAGAGGGGTGTAAACAACATCAAGCGTGAACAGCGTAAACAAAGGTAGGCCCAGCGTAAGCGTATATAGGCGTGAACAGCGTAAACAGCGTAAACAAGTACAAAAGGCGTAAACAGATGCAAACGGCATAAACAGTGAGCGTACACGGACGCAGACGGAGCGTAAACGTAAGCAGGCGTAAATGAAGTGTGGGTCAAATTGACGTAAAACTGTAAAAGAAATTGCAATAAGCGTGAACAGTGGATTATAGAGTTAAAATGTTGTGCACCGGTCTAACGCAGTTGTGTAGAGACACAAGGCGGACGTAAAGCCCCGGTGGACAGAGGGATGCAGCTGGCTAACATAGTAGGCGAGGCGCGGATTGTGCTCGGCGTACAGGACTTCCAGCGTAAGCGTAAGCGTAAGGGGGTTTTTGCAGCGTAATTGCTCTGGGTCTGCTCTGGTAAATTTTTGCGGGGCCTGGTAAATGCGGAAAACTGGGCTATTTATAGGGATAGGGTTATCGGGAAAATCGGACTGGGAGACACGTGGCGTTAGACCAGGCGTTTACAATTTAGAAACATGGTATACGCTAGGCGTATACGCTACAACAGGTCAGCGTATAGTCCTATAGATTTGACATTGTTACATCAAAGCAAAGTCTGTTACATGGCACATAGTAAACCTGATGGAAAACATCTTGTAGTTATCATTTAGCAATGGGTAAAACTAAATGTAGGTCTGTCCCACAACAAGAAAAAAGCAAAGGAAAAAGCACAAAAAGAAAAAAAGGAGGGAAAAGAGTGTCCACAAGCACATTAGTAGTGCTATAATTTTGTAACTAGTCCATGCCTGAATCCACCTTAACTCTCTCATGAGCACTCTGATGAGAGGTCAATGTTTTTAAGGGTAAGCCACCCTAGTCCCATGGTCACTATTAGTTGTGCTAACTTTGCATCCTAGATATTAACATCCTATTTAAACCTTATCTTCCCTTTTATCCCTAGCATATTATCTATATCTTTTAATCTTAGCCTACCACTATTTACAACACTCTTGAGTATAGTGCCAGGACATTTGACCACACATAGAAAAGAAATGTTGGTACCTTGCCTACTATGGTGTTTTTCAATTCTTTGTTGATGTCTCTTGGACCACTCAACCAAGTGTCAACAAAGAGGAACCAATGAAACAACAGCAAATTTGCGCTACCATGTCTCGACTACACTATGATGTAGTGGAGAGTGTAGTCCTAGCACATAACACTACTTGCCTTAGTGGAGAGTGTAGTTAGGTGACAGGGTAGTCCCAACTACCCTACTGACACATGGTAAGTGATCTACAATTCATGGGAACCCTAACCTTAATACTCCAACTCTCTGCATTTTAGCGATCGGAATTTTGACATTCTATTGGCAAAAACTTTGAATTTTGGCATTTTTGATGAATGAGATCGAAAGGCATAGCAGCAAACTAGAGAGAAGTAGAGTTACATACCATGGTCCATCATAGCACTGTTGTAGCCTAGTAAAATAGCATAGCCCATGGTACACTGTGATGATCCACTCGATAAGCATAGACACCATGGTAAGTGCTAAACATTACAACCTAACACCACCAAGACTATGAGTACACTCTCCACTACACCTATTATACATCGCATATCTTCTCACCTCTTTTGGAGCTAACTATGCTGAACCCCATTTGGGGTGGTGTTCTATTTCTCTCTCCTATGTTTTTTAGACTTTCTTTGCATTTTTTACATTTTTAATGCATGGTCATGTTACAACTATGCTTGAGCAGTAGTCTCCAAGTGATGGCACCCTTACTTCCATTAAGATCCTTAACTACGTTCACCCCCTTTGAATGAGTACACTCTACATAGTTAATACCATTGACACTGTCATCACCATTAATAACATGAAATGCCATTTTTACACTTACCATCATTTTGGCATTACATTGATAAGTCCTTGTTTGATTGACAAGACCTTTCTAGGCATCTTCTCTTTGCCTCTAGTAGACCCTTGCATGGATGTGGGGTTAGGCTATGCATATGTTGATCCCTTAGTGATTTCAACCATTGATGTTTCTAGTTGTTATAGGCCTATATAAGGAAATTGGGATTTAGGATGCCCTTGACAGTTTGGTAGATCACTTAGGGACTGGAGGGGGATACATTATGTGGGTAACAAAGTAGGAAGGTGAAAATCTATAAAGTAATACACTAAAAATATAAAAATTATCTTTAGAATTATACATAAAATGAAATATTAAACTTCATTAAATTAAAAATAAATGAGTTCAATGGGATGTACAAATTTCGTGCTCAAGAAAGGAGCAAAGGGAGGTTCACTTGGATAGGGGTTCAGAGCCCATTAAAGCCATGATCAACTCCATAATTTCATCTCTCTATCAGTCCTAATGCTATTGAACCTCCTTTTTGACCACCTTAGATCTACAACATTGGTTAGTACTAGGGTTAGAAAAATGTGAGGGATTGTGATGGCCAAAGTACACAAAATTGGGATTTGCAGATCCTAGGAGGGTAACATTGACACTAAAAGGTCATAGATCCTATGGGGAAGTAATAGGGGGTAATAGCTTGTAGAGGTTCCACACTACTATGCCCCAAGAAGCTATGTTTATTCTAAGTAAGTAAGAGCTCTTCGATGCCAAAATGCCAAAGGTACTAAATTTTCAAAAGTTTGGAACCTTAACATGGTGGTAAGGTTTAGATTTTATTGGGTTATGACCATGATTTGAGCTACAAATTGGCTACAAATGAATGGTTGGTTGGCTACAAATTATCTACCAAATTACTAACTGATTGGCTTCATATTGGCTACCAAATTATTGAAAATTAGTTTCCATGTTGAGGGGATAGGTAAGATATAGGCCCATGCATCCTAGCTATCTAGTCCTTTCATGTTGTCTAACCCACTCTCTCCTATCTAGCTAATCCCCTTCCACTAGGGGAAGAGAGTTAACATTAAGGGTGGATGGGAGGTCAATGTTAGGGGTGAAGGTCAAATCATCTAGGCTTGGTCACCCCCCTTTCCATGCTCAGGGTAGGTTAGTTCTACCCCCCTTGCACTCCTTCATGTTGGCGTTGAAGTCTCGTAGCTAGCTTACCCACTTGTAGGGGTTGTGTTAACATAGAGTGCAATGAATGAAAATGTTGGTGGTTGGAATCACTAAGGGATCAATAGATGCATATCCTTAACCCTACCTCCACAAAATGGCCTTACTATAAAATAGAGGTAGAGCATCCTAAATAGTCTTGTTGATCAAATAGGAACTTTTGCAATTACAACCAGGGTAATGGGTGCAACTGGGGGGTGGTGTGGTTAGTTTAAATGCAAATATGAGTGACGTGAAATGTTGTTAAGTGTCAAAGTAGTGTTTCATAGTGCTAAGTGTAGAGCATAGCTAGAGAATGAGGGCAAGCAAAGCCAAGGGTTTTAACCAAAACAAGGGTGTCACTATTTCTTCCATCTGAAGCTAGCCTAACAAGGTTTAGATTGACACTTAGGAAAATCTATAGAACTAGTCATTGGTGTCTATACTACATTGACAACATCTTAGAGCATAGTCCCAATAGAGAGAGCATATTCCAACACCTATAAAATTTTTTAGCTACTATTGACACTTACAAAAATCTTGCAAATCTAGGCTATCTATATTAGGTACACTAACTATGCACTAGAGCATAGTCCGAGTAGTGAGAGTGTAGCTCAACATTTAGAAAAATTTGCCAAGTTTTTACACCTAGAAAAATCTGCATTCGAGGCCTAAGAATGCAAATTTGATGGTGTTTCACTCCTCATCCCATTATAGCCTACACACATCCACTTCGATACCCTAATACGCTCTCACTCCCCAAATAACAAAGCTTGCAAACCCCTCTAACACTCATGTGCTATGAATGCACGGAATCCTTTTCAAGTTGAACCATGGAACCCAAGGTGAACATAACATAAGTCATCCTATGGAAATCCTTTGTTGGCTAGTCAAAGCCTAGGCAAATCTAACACAAGTCATCTCAAAGAGGAAACACATGTCCTACAGATTTGACATTGTTACATCAAAGAAAAGTCTATTACATGGCGCATAGTCCACATGATGGAAAACATCTTGTAGTTATCATTTAGAAATGGGTAAAACTCAATGTTGGTTTGTCCCACAACAAAAAAAAAAGTAAAGGAAAAAGCACAAAAAGAAAAAAAGGAGGGAAAAGCATGTCCGCAAGCGCAATTAGTGGTGCTATAATTTTGTAACTAGTCCATGCATAAATCCACCTTAACTCTCTCATGAGCACTCTGATGAGAGATCAATGTTTTCAAGGGTAAGCCACCCTAGTCCCATGGTCACTATTAGTCGTGCTAACTTTTCATCGTAGATATTAACACCCTATTTAAACCTTATCTTCCCTTTTATCCCTAACATATTATCTATACCTTTTACTCTTAGCCTACCACTATTTAAAACGCAATTGAGTATAGTGCCATGATATTTGACCACACATAGAAAAGGAATGTTGGTACCATGCCTACTATGCTATTTTGCAATTCTTTGTTGATGTCTCTTGGCCCACTCAACCAGATGTCAACAAAGAGGAACCAATGAAACAACACCAAATTTGGGCTACCATGTCTCAACTACACTATGATGTAGTGGAGAGTGTAGTCCTAGCACATAACACTACTTGCCTTAGTGGAGAGTGTAGTTGGGTGACAGCGTAGTCCCAACTACCCTGCTGACACGTGGTAAGTGATCTACAATTCATGGGAACCCTAACCTTAATACTCCAACTCTCTACATTTTAGAGGTGGGCATTTTGAAATTCTATTGGAAAAAGCTTAGCATTTTGGATTAATGAGATCCAAAGGCATAGCAGCATACTAGAGAGAAGTAGAGTTGCACACCATGGTCCATTGTAGCCTTGTTGTATCCTAATAAAATATCAAAGCTTGATGACCAACTTGATAAGCATAGAAACCATGGTGAGTGCTAAACTTTACAACCTGACACCACTGAGAATGTGAATACGCTCTCCACTACACCTATTATACATCACATATCTTCTTACCTCTTTTGGAGCTAACTGTGCTCAACCCCATTTGGGGTGGTTTTCTATTTCTCTCTCCTATGTTTTTTAGAATTTCTTTGCACTTTTTACATTTTTAATGCATGGTCATGTTACAACTATGTTTGAGTAGTAGTCTCCATGTGATGGCACCCTTATTTTCATTGAGATCCTTAACTACACTCACCCCTTTTGAATGAGTACACTCTACATAGTTAATACCATTAACATTGTCATCACCATTAATAAAATGAAATTCCATTTTTACACTTACCATCCTTTTGGCATTACATTGATAAGTCCTTGTTTAATTGACAAGACCGTTCTAGGCATCCTATCTTTTCCTTTAGCAGACCCTTGCATGGATGTGGGCTTAGGCTATGCATATGTTGATCCCTTAGTAATTTCAACCATTGATGTTTTTAGTTGTTATAGGCTTGTACAAGGAAAATTGGATTTAGAATGCCCTTAACAGTTTGGTAGATCACTTAGGGACTTGAGGGGGATACATTATGTGGGTAACAAAGTAGGAAGGTGCAAATCTATAAAGTAATATACTAAAAAAAATTATCTATCAAATTATACATAAAATGAAATATTAAACTTCATTAAATAAAAAAGGAATGAGTTCAAACAGATGTACAAATTTTGTGCTCAAGAATGGAGCAAAGGGAGGTTCACTTGGGTAGGGGTTCAGAGCCCATTAAAGCCATGATCAACTCCACAATTTCATCTCTCTATCAGTCCTGATGCTATTGAACCTCCTTTTTTACCACCTTAGATCTACAACATTGGTTGGTACTAGGGTTAGGAAAATGTGAAGGATTGGGATGGCCAAAGCACACAACATTGGGATTTGTGGATCCTAGGAGGGTAACATTGATCCTAAAAGGTCATAGATCCTACGGGGAAGTAATAGGAGGTAATAGCTTGTAGAGGTTCCACACTACTATGCCCCAAGAAGCTATGTTTATTCTAAGGAAGTAAGAGCTCTTCGATGCTAAAATGCCAAAGGTACTAGATTTTCGAAAGTTTGGAACCTTGACATGGTGGTAAGGTTTAGATTTTATCGGGTTATGACCATGATTTGGGCTACAAATTGGCTACAAATGAATGGTTGGATGGCTAAAAATTATCTACCAAATTACTAACTAATTGGCTTCATATTGGCTACCAAATTATTGAAAATTAGTTTCCATGTTGAGGGGATAGGTAAGATATAGGCCCATGCATCCTAGCTATCTAGTCCTTTCATGTTGTCTAATCCACTCTCTCCTATCTAGCTAATCCCCTTCCACTAGGGGAAGAGTGTTAACATTAAGGGTGGATGGGAGGTCAATGTTAGGGGTGAAGGTCAAACCATGTAGGCTAGGTCACCCCCTTTTCCATGCTCAGGGTATGTTAGTTCTACCCCCCTTGCACTCCTTCATGTTGGCCTTGAAGTCTCCTAGCTGGCTTACCCACTTGTAGGGGTTTTGTCAACATATAGTGTAATGAACAAAAATTTTGGTGGTTGGAATCACTAAGGGATCAATAGATGCATATCCTTAACCCTATCGCCACAAGAGGGCCTTGCTATAAAATAGAGGTAGAGAATCCTAAATAGTCTTGTTGGTCAAATAGGAACTTTTCCAATTACAACCAGGGTAATGGATTCAACTGGGGGGTGGTGTGGTTAGTTAAAATGGAAATATGAGTGATGTGAAATGTTGTGTGCATCTTTTCCAAACTCCTGGTCAACCGGCTGGGCCCCCTCCTGCCCAGGTTGGTTGGGCGCAATCAGGCGGGCTTCGTCCATGGTAGGACCCTCCAGGATCAGGTCCTTCTTATGCAAGAGGTCCTTCACTCCCTCCGCACCACGGGGTTTCTTGGTCTTTGTCTCAAGCTAGACATTGCGAAGGCCTATGACATGCTTAGCTGGGACGCCCTGCATGACATCATGCATAGGAAAGGCTTTGATCCTAGAATTGTCCAATTATGTTTGCATATCCAGTCCTCCGTCGGGTTCTCTTTTGATGTGGGGGGGCGGCTATGGGGCTTTTCCTCCCCTAGTCGAGGTCTGAGGTAAGGCGACCCCCTATCCCCCTTGTTGTTCATCATTGCCATGGACCTCATGCAATCCTACTGTAGCACCTCGGGGGTGGAGGACCTGGACATTGCGGGGGTGGCTTGTCGGGTTGAACACTACGCTGACGATACCATGCTTCTCAGTCAGGCAGCGGTCCCGCAAGCCCGGTGTATCAACCTGGCTCTGACCAGATTGGCCGCCAAGTTAGGTTTAGAAATCAACCGCACCAAGTCAGCGGCGCACTTCATCAACGTGGACCCGCAGGTGTAGAACTGCGTTACACAAATTCTGAATGTTCAACCCGGGAAGAACACCGATACCTACCTAGGGGTCCTGCTATTCCAGTGGGGGCTGAACCATACTTGGACCCCCCTCCTGGCCAAGCTCGAACTCCGTATCAATCATTGGGAAAACCATTTTTTAACGTGCAAGGACCACCTCCTCTTGGCCACTGGGATCCTGGCTGCCACCACGTGCTTTGTGGCGGCGGTCGCCGAGCCCCCCGCGGCCATCATCCACCATATCAACACGAGGATCCGCTGTTTCCTATGGTGGGGGGGCAAAGGGGGGAGCAAACTCCATCCTGTCAATTGACATTGCGTGGCCCATCCTTGTACGGTGGGGGGGCTAGGGATCACTACTTTCAAGGATGAGTGTGCGATGGGGCAACAGCGGCTGGTCAACCTGCTTACTCGTGCTCAGGGGGAGTGTAGTCAGTGGGCCTGTATCATTCACCAGAAGTACACGCTCTGGTGGTCTGGTTCGCATGGCTCAAGGCCTTGGTTGTCAATCTTCCAGCACATGTGGCGGATGTCAAGTTTGAACTATATCCCCCTCGAGCTGTGCGATATCTTGACCCATAAATTCCCCCCTGAGGACGGTTGGCTGGCTATCTGGCATGGGTAGCTCCCCGAGAAAGTCAAAATCTTTCTCTGGCTACTCTGGTCTGCCATGCTCCCCGTGCATGTGTTTCTGCAGCAGCGCAACATTCTGCAGGATCCACGTGTCCGCGCTGTGGTCATGGCCCCGAGACCCTCAACCACTTCATCTATGACTACCCCTACATGCTCGCCACTTGGCGTGCATGCAGGAGGGCCCCCCCTGTGGCATTTTGATGGTGACTCCTGGTTGGCGCTGTTGTTGTGGCACGCTTGGAAGGCGTGGAACCGCATGGTATTTGCCCAGGCGGCTACCCCCAACCCCCAGCAACTCATCCAGTGGACATGCAGAGCATGGTGTGAGATTGCGGATGCTATGGGGAAGACGCCGACGTACGCGCCTGACTGCGCCACCTACCAGGCTGACGAGGAGCTGTGGTGGATGGTTTGTCAATGTGGTTGGGCCACCCTATTGCAGAAGCTGGTCGGGGATCCTGACCTTCCTGACAACTCCTTCTTTACTAACTAGCATGGTGATCAGACCTACTTCCAGGGTCGAGCAATTCGCCTGATGGAGGCTGCTCTAGCCAACTACTTGGGGGTCTCGACTGCTAGGGAAGTCATCCTGCCAACCTCCTGTGGCCTTCATAACTCTATGACCTTTTTCAAGGGGTCTTCCCCGAGAACGAGGAGCTGTCAGGTTCCTTGGACCTCCCTCCCACGCCTCTAGGCCCACGCCGTCGCCTTGGTGGAACACTTTTTTGTCCAGTCGAGAAATGTCTCCANCCTCCCTCCCACGCCTCTGGGCCCACGCCGTCGCCTTGGTGGAACACTTTTTTGTCCAGTCGAGAAATGTCTCCAAACTCCAGGGGCTGCATTTTACTTTCCTGAGGTGCTTGAAGGATGGCACCCCGGTCAACATGCTGCATTTCTTCCTCGAGACCCTCCACCTTCAGCGGCACGGGCACCACTCAGGGCTTATTTTAGCTCTGTGGTGGGGGACGGGGGGCAGGGGGGACCAGGCCCATCCTCTGTCCCGGCTGGGGGTAGCCTTGCTGATACCCCCTACTTCCCCCACGTCCTCCACCCCGCCCAATCAACGGTGGCGGGCCGTTCTCAACCTTACCTAGGGAGGTCGCTTCCGTCGCAATCCTACCCCCTCGCCTGACCCTCCCAACGCTCCCCCCCGAATTGGGAGGCGCAGCTTCAATAGGTGGTCACCGCGGCTCAGGAGGCCAAGCGACAGACTTCGGAGACTCGGTGGACTGAGACCCTGGCCGAATGGCGTGCCAACCACAAAGCCTAGCTTCAGCAACAGGCACAATAGCTGAACAGGTAGCATGCCCTCATGATGGAGACCCTACGGGCCCAGCTCACAGATGAGCTTCGAGCCCGAATTAGGAAGGAGCTGCGGCAGGAGGAGGCGGCCCGTCAGGCTCAGGGGGCGGCGGCTCGGGAGGAACAGGAACGCCTATAGGAGGAAGAAGAGTAACGACAACAGCAGCTCGACCGGGCACATCAACAAAGTGCCCGCCAGTGGCTCAGAGGGGGGGTGCTTCTTGTATAACATTTTAGGCATTAGCTGTGAGAGCTCCTGGGGGGAGCTCAGACGACACGTCCGACGCACGTTCGCTAGATTCCACCCTGATGCGGGGGACTCCTCGGCGGACCGAAGCAGGTGCGAGGCTCTTATGCAGGGTTTCCAGCAAGCCACTAACTTCGTGGACACCGAGGAGCATCATGCCATCCTGGACCTGCTTCATGAGTTGGAGCGACCTTGGTGTGCCTGTCACCAGCTGCCAACCCGTCCCTAGCCCCCCCCCCTCATCCCCCCCCTGCCGCAGCCCTCCCTCTGTTGGGGTTACAGCCCCCCCTTCTCCCCCTTTCTCTTTTGTGTTGGGGGTGTGCCACCCCCCCCCTTTTTTGTTTTTTGGGGGTCTTTGAGGTTTTGAGGTCTGTTTGTGTCTATGGTTCGGTGGCTCTGCTCGGTGTCCTCCGAGTTTGATCTTTTGCGAGTTTCCGGGCCCCCCCTTTCGGGGTGGGCCCCCCTGGACCCCCCCGGCTTGTACTTGTATACTCGTGTACCATACTTTCAGTAATACAATCCCAAACATTCTCTCGAAAAAAATGTTGTTAAGTGTCAAAGTAGTGTTTCATAGTGCTAAGTGTAGAGCATAGCTAGAGAATGAGGGCAAGCAGAGCCAAGGGTTTTAACCAAAACAAGGGTGTCAACCCATGGAGACTACCACTTGAGCATAGTACAGCATGAAGACACATAAAAAAAGTGTGACAAGACACAAGAAAAATGCAAGAAAATGCAAGAAAATGCTAGAAATAAGAGAGAGAAATGGAACACCACCCCAAATGGGGACATAGTTAAATCTAAAAGGATCTTAGAAGGTATGGAGTGTATAATAGACATAGTGGAAGCATAATTATACTCTTAGTTGTGTCAGGCAATGAAGTCTAGCACTCACCATGATGAACCATGCCTACCAAGTTGGTCAGTGCAGTGTACCATGTATTGTTCTATAGGGCTATAATAAGGATGTAGTGGGATGTGATGTGCAACTTTACCTTTCTACTAGTGTGGTGTGCTCTTGGTCTCATTTTCCCACAGAACTAAGTGCTAAGATGCCAAAAAGCCAAATGCCAAATAAAAGTACCAACTGGCTAACTGGTCAAAAATGGAAGCGCAACCCCTGAAACACTGGGATGAAGTGGTATTTATAGGGCTAGGGGTAGCCCAAAATGCACATCAGGTGCCATGTGGTAGTGCAATAGTTGGAAGCACATGTAAAATTTAGAAAATTTTCTAAATTTGGAGGTAACTAGAAAAAGTTCAAAAAATTTCTAACTTTGGCTACTTTTCTTGTCTTGTGTTACATGTGGAACATAAGATGTTGCCTGCTAGACCTGTTGCATGTTACATGTTCCACATGGAATGCTAGCTACTACACTCATCCCATGATACACACAAAACATGGGATGCTGACTGGGGATAAGACGTAGCATGGACACTTAGAAGAATCTAGTCAAAATTTTAGTCCTTCTTCTTGCTATGCTAGCTACACTCTAGAGTTTAGTAGGAGGAGTAGCCTTAGGAGTTAGAAAATTTACCAAATGCCCCTTCCATGCTAAGCTAGCTTGACAACTTCTTACTTGACACTTAGGCAAAACTGACCACTGAAAATTGTGCTATGCTAGCTATACTCTAGATCATAACAAGTAGAGTGAGAGTGTAGCAAAGCACTTAGAAATATTATCATACAACTACTATTAACACTTAGAAAATTTTTCAAAACAAGCCTTGATGCATGATACGTTGGCTATGCTAGGGAGTGTGGCACCTACACTTAGAAAAATTTGTCAAGTTTTGACACTTAGAGAAATTTTCAGAAAGTTCAATCATTATAGCACTTAGAAAATTTTGCAAACCTAGTAGTTGGGGCTTACTACACTCAACACTTTGAAAAATTTTGGCAAAGTTCCACTTTTTTTACAGTTAGTCAAATTCACAGTTAAGATGCCAAGACTTGATATTTTGTGGTGTTTCAATGGCCCCTCTTTGTTGATATCTAGAGGAGTGGCTTGAGAGATTTCAACAAAGAATTTCAAAACACCATAGAAAAATGGCACCATCATCACTCATTGGTGCACCAACACTTAGAAACATTTCTGGCACCAACACTTAGAAAAATTTGTTAAGTTTTGATAGTTAGACTAATTTCCAAAAAGTGTAATCATTTTGACACTTAGAAACATTTTAAAAATCTAGTAGTTGGAGTTGACTACACTCAACACTTGGAAAAATTTTGGCAAAGTGCCACTATTTTGACATGTAGCCATATTTGCAGTCAAGATGCCAAGACCCAAGATTTTGTGGTCTTTTAATGGCTCCTCTTTGTTGATATCTAGAGGAGTGGCTCTAAATATGTCAACAAAGAATTGCAAAATACCATAGCAAACATGGCACCATCATCACTCGTCGATACCTGATTGTGTTTCATTTCATCATGCTCAAGAGTGTTGTGGATAAGGGTATGGTGGGGTAAAGTGTATAGGCAATGTGCTAGGGAGATGAAATGCAAGTAGAGGAAATAAAATGCAAATAGTGTAACTTGATGTAGGATACAAATTTAGCATGTCTAGCAATGACCATGGCATAAAGTGTTTTGCCCTTGAAACATTGACCTCTTGTCGAAGTACTCATGAGAGAGTCAAAGTTGATCCAATGTTGAACTAGTTGTGAAGCAATAGCATTGTCAATTTACTTAGGGATGTGCTTTTTTCCATTATTCTTCTTCTTTTTTACATTTTTTTATATTTATTTCTTTTCTTTTTGCTTTTTCTTCTTTGCTTTGCTACAAGGTGAACCCTCATTATGTTTAGCTTACTAATGATTGCTAGCTACAAGATGTGGGCCATTGAGTAGATGGGCTTTGTTTTGATGCAACTGCATCGCATCCATAAGATAGGTGTTTCCTCCCTAGGATGAGTTACGTTACATCCACTTGGGCCTTGACTAGATAATAGAGGCTTCCCATGGAACAAGTTGAATTATGTTTTCCATGCATTCTATGATTGACATGAGGAGAATGTCATATATGTCATAGTGTGTATGCATCAGAGGGATGTGCAATCATGAGTATGTAGGGGATGAGAGGCTATTGGCATGAAGGAGTGAATGTTCATAGGCTATAATGGGATGAGGTGAATGTACACTCTTGAGTGGCTGAAATAGTCCAATCATGCACATCAGAGTGATGTGACGAATTGCCACTACGATGAGATGCATCTTTGTACAATCACCTCTAAGGCCTTGTCTTCCAAACACAACTCCAAGAAGATAAGAAAACCACAAAATGAAAAATGCAAGTGAAAATCACAAATGTGAAGATGTTGCAAGTGCTAGATGTGAAGATGTTGCAAATGCATAAAATGTTGTTCTAATTGCAAGTGCTCAAGAAGCTAGTGAAAGTGCTAGGGTGATAATGCTGCAAATCCTCCAAAAGTGACACTGATGGTAGGTGCTTCAAAAAATTAGTAAAATGATGTGAGGCGATGATGCTATGAGTGTGCAAACCCATTTAAGATCTTCAAAAATTGTGGAGTACTAGTTTATACTCCTAGAAGACTATTGTGTGCCTGTTTAATGTCATAGTAGATGAGCTATTGTGCTAGTTTAACATCATGATCCAAGGACCATCTATGGTAGTTTATAGTCATAGTAGACTATCTGTGCCATTTTTTTGCATCATGGTAGATGAATCATTACCTTGTTTGTGTGATGTGTGATGCTGCATGCATAGTCATTGCTATGTGCTTGCAAGGTCCTACAAAAATCAACTAGAAGAAAAACATCAAGTGGCACTTATCATAAATAGAGTTAAAATGCATGAATGAAATGAAAGCAATGTAAAAAGTGATAGTTTCAGGCTATTCTAGGCTTTGGGCTAGTTTGAGGTCTTTTCATGCCATGTGTTTTTGTAGTTTTATGTTTCTTTATTATTTTTATGTGTTTTTTATTTTTTTCAAATGCAATGCATAAGCTAAGTGGATGGATGCATAAACAAAGTAGAAATGCATAAATAAAGCAAAGTAGTGTGTAAACTAGAAAAGTAGGTAAAATGTAAATGCATGGCTCATGGAGGCAAGGGGTAAGTAGACACTTAGCAAACTTTTGGCCAAGGGAGAGTCTTGGTCATGTAGTTTCTTTCCAATTGTATGTGGATTAGGGGGGCATTGAAGGCTTGGGATCCTGTAGGAGGTTGTTGGCTTCAACCACTTGTTCAGATGTTTTATCCTTAGGCATTGTGTTGGTTGTCATAGGTGTACCACCAAGAAACTCCACCTCTAACACTTACTCCATGTCTATGTTGTGAACAACTAGAAAGGAGGCATTATCGCTATGGATGATAACTTGATCACCTTCATATGGAAGGTGGATTTCTTGATAGATGGGAGAGGAGATGGCCTATAGTTGAGCTAACCAATGTCTATCCAAGATCTGGTTGAAGCTTGGCATCTCCTCTATGATAATGAAATTTGTGTTGGTGGTGAATTGCTCTCCTACCATGAAAGCTAAGTTGATTGTTCCCCTAATAGTGATCCATGATCCATTGAAGGATTTTAGACACATGACTTTGGTTGGCTTGATTTCATCTACTAGGTCTAGCTTATCAATGGTAAACTTTAGGACCTTAAACTAGCAATTTTGTGACTTATACAAGCCATGCCAAAGAACACAAAAATAAATAAATTACTTTTGATATTACATAATTAATTTTTATAACATTACCTTCCTTATTGTATGCATTTTTCTTCATTAAATAGGTAATTCTTGACATTTTTCTAGTTCTCTTGAAAGATCTCTTGAGAAAATGAGCACATACGACAATCTCCGTTGCCTTTAGCCTTGACTAGACCTTATGGCAGACTCATGAGACACATAAACACAGAAATTTTGGACTTCAAACCACCTCCTTATGACACCAACGTAGCATCCCTAAAGATGTCACTAGACTAGGTAGAACATCTAGTCCAAGCTCTAGACTTAGAAGCAGGTGATGTGACTGAGGATGTTCTAGCTAGTCTAGTGACTGAGAAGTCCCTATAAAAACATGTATAGGTGAGGCAAAAACATTGAAAATTAGTTTCTTACTAGAGCCTCAAATTCAATAAAACATCTCTAGAGTTCTTAGTGATAATGTCAAAGTGTTCACATGGTCTTATAAGGATATGCTGGGCTTATACCCACATATAATACAACATAACATTATCTTAGATACACATGTTAAGCTAATCAAACAAAAGGATCAAACGATCAAGCTAGAAAATGCATTGGCCATCAATGATGAAGTCACTAAACTTTACCAAGCTGATTTCATCTGAGTAGTTGACTATGCAGACTAGGTATTGAACATCTTAATTATTCCTAAGAAAATTAGGGGTATATGCATTTGAATAGAATTTTGAGATTTAAATAAGGAAACCATCAAAGATGATTTCCCATTTCCTAGAATTGACCAACTTGTTGATGCTATTGCTGGTCATGCCTTGTTGTCCTTCATGGATAAGTTCTTGGGGTATAACCAAATTCACATCAACCTAGAGCATAAACTTGCTACTACTTTCATGATCCCCTAGGAGACATTTTGTTATAAAATGATGCTCTTTGGCTTAAATAATGTCAGAGAAACATACCAACATGTAATGATGTACATCTTTAGTGACTATCTTCTAAAACGTTTTAATGATTATGTTGATGGCATAGCCGTTAAGTCCAAAATGGCTCATGACCATGCAAATGACTTGAACCTTGTATTTAAACATTGTTGTAGGAATGACCTTCACCTTAATCCCAAAAAGCATGTCTTCAACATTAAAACTAGCCACATGCTACGCATTGTAGTATCAGAAATAGGAATATGTGTAGACCTCAACAAAGGTCAAGGCTATTATCAAAATAGCACCACCAACAAACCTTAAGGTGCTACATGGATTACAAGGTAGAATATAATTTTTACATAGGTTTATCATAAGGTTGACTAATAAGCTACAACCAATGCAAAATTTTCTCAAAAATGAAGTCAACTTTGAGTGGATAGATCAATGCCAAGAGGCACTTGACAACTTGAAAAAGGAGTTGGTTCACCTTCCAACCATCTATCCTCTACAAATAGATAAGCATTTCTACATCTACCTTGCAACCTTGGATACATCCATCACTTCCCTATGTTTTCAAAAGAGAGATGATGGTTCTAAAATTTTTGTTTACTACCTAAGTTATGCACTAATAGCACACAAGGAAAAATACAATGATATAGAGAAAAACTATCTTGCCTTAGTCTTTGTGCTTAAAAAATGAAGACATTACCTCTTCCACAGTTAAGTCAATGTCATTTTCAAGAGTAACATATTTAGGGATATAACAACAAACATATATGAAAGTAGTAGAATAGCAATATGGAAGGAAATAATCATAGAGTTTGACCTACATTACATAGCATAGTCACCCACAAAGGGTCAAGCAATAGCCATGCAACTTATGGCTTCATCCATAGATGATCATGCAACGATAGATCCATAATTCTTAGATGGGCATGTTAGTAGTGTAAGCCAGGTACCTATCAATTTTGAGGTCATTTTACATTTTGATGATGCTTCAACCACACAAGGTGGTAGTGCCGCTACAATTATCACATTTCCCTTTTGAGAGATCCGACCCTTTACATACCACTTTCTGTTTCTTTGTACAAGAAACATGGCAGAATACTAAGGTCTCCTTAGAGGCATTCTATTAGCTCAAGAATTAGGGATCCAAAATATCATAATTCAATATGATTCATAGCTACTCATTAACAAAGTCATAGAAGTTTATGCCTATAAAGCACAACACCTAAAACCTTATTGTCATCTAGCAAAGCACTTATTGAAAAAATTTGCAACCATAGATGTCCAATATATCCCTTGCAAAAAAAAATGGCATAGTTGATACACTAGCTACTTTAGCCTTAAGTGTATTCACAAATATGTTCTCTACTTTGCCTGCTTCAATAGTGGATTTCACTAAACCTATAATCCACATAACAAGTATTGCATTTGTAAGTACACCTCATGCCCAGGAATGGTATGAAAACATCAAGACATACCTCCAATAGGGAGAGCCCACATAAAACTTAACATATGCTCAAAAGGACATAGTGCAAAAATGATTACAGCAATACCTCCTCATAGGTGACAGTACCTTATGTCGTAGATCTTATGACATGGTACTATTAACTTGTGTTAGCAATAGGGAAGCACAAAATATTGTTGACCAACTCCATGAGGGACTATGTGGGGGTCATATAGCTCTCAGGGAAATGGCAGCAAAAATTAGACATCTAGGGTACTACTGGCCTTACGTGGAGTGCAATTGTGTCTCCAACATCAACACATGTGATGTGTGTTAGTGGCATGAGAACCTAATGTATGTGTCACCTAGTGAACTACACACTACCCAAATGACATGGCCATTCCAACGTTGGGGGTTGGACATCATAGGATCTATAACATGAAAGTATTCAATAGGACACAACTTCATTATTACCAGAACTAAGCATTTCATGAAGTGGTTAGAAGCTATTCCCCTTTGGAAGACAACATCTCAGCAAGTTTGCAAATTCATTCTTGACAACATAGTGATCCAATTTGGTCTCCCCATGACTATAGTCATAGACAATAGGCAACAATTTAGTAGTGTAGAAACTAAAGCCTTCTATAAAAACCTTGGCATCAAACACCCCTTTTCATTACCTTACTACCCTAAGCCAGATGACTAAGCAAAGGTAACAAATAAATTCATTGTCAACCTCCTGAAGAAGATGCTTAACAATAGTAAGCAACAATGGCATGAATAATTAGTCTACACACTATGGGCCTACTGTATGACATGTAGAACTACAATACTTAAAATTCCATATAGTCTTGTGTACGGATTTGAAGTACTGTTGCCTCTTGAATTACAAGTCCTGTCACTCTGCATGATCCTCTTAATCTTCATGGCTGAGGCTTAGAATAATGAGTTGAGAACCATTAACCTCGACTCTATGGAGGAAGAGTACATACAAATGCTTGATCATATAGAGTGGCACCATGAGAAGCAATGGTAAAAGAACTTTCATAATCAACATCAATGCCTAATCAAGAAAGGGGACCTAGTCCTCAAGGTCATCTGCAAACCCATGAACAAATTCTCAGCCAACTAGGAAGGGCCTTTTTTGGTTACTAAGGCATATGACAATGGAGCCTTCAAGCTCACTAATCTAGATGGAAATGAGTTTTCCAATCCTGTTAACCACTTGTACTTAAATCCATACTACATTTAACATGCATTATCACATTGACAACAAAAGCAAGGTAAGACGAACATCTACTATGACATTAAACTGGTAGAGATCATCTGCTATGATGTTAAACTAGCATAGAATGTCCACTATGATGTTAAACTAGCACAGATCATTCGTTATGATGTGGAACCAGCACAGATTATCTGTTATGACATTAAACTAGCACAAACCATCTGCTATGATGTTAAACTAGCATAGAATGTCCTTGGGCTATGACATTAAACTAGCACCCATAGCATGGTCTTCTATGACCTTAAACTAGCCAACTACTATATACTATGATGATAAACTAGCACAATGGTCTACTAGGACCTTAAACTAGCACAACCGACAATCTACTAGGACCTAAAACTGGGTTCATGATTCAACACCTACAGTCCAACATATATGGTCCTATGAACAATAAAATAGGAACACCTATAGTCTTTTATTTCCTTCCCACATCTCTTGGGTAGGATGAGGTGGGGTGTTGTAGTTCTAGAATGAACTTCACATTGTCAAGGAAAAATCCTCTAGGACATTTGCAATGTTACCATCCCTGGAATCTTGCTAATCTCTTGGAGATGTTGTTTGAAATCTTGCTAGCCTTCTAAAGCTACCACCACCACCACCAATCATCTTGGTTGTAGCACTTATCGTCAACAACTCCTGCTATAGTCCCAAAAGTACTGTGGCCTAGCCATAACATTACCATCCTCTAGCCCTCACCATTATTAGAGTCTAGAAGAGCATTTAGTAGCATGGCTCTTCATCCTACAATTGAATTTTCTGGCTCTTTCTTATGGTGAAAAATCCTAAGCACCTGCATCACCATTGCTCCTAGCCTCTTAAGTGCTCACTTCCAATTTGGTTGCTAGGGCTTTCTAGCCTACCATTACCCACACCTGCATTGGCCTTCGTACCTTGGACATTGCATGCACCTGATGTAGCACTCATAGCCCTTGTAATGTCATAGGCAGGTAGGAATTCACCCTCATTTTTCATGGTGTTTATTTTCTCTTTTTTTTCCTGTGTTGCATTTGCAGGATGAAGCCTAAGAGGCACTGTTCAAGGATGCATTTCATCATGACAGGAAGGCACCGCATTGTTCCAACATGTCTGCTTCAACTCACCTAGCTACTTGGGAGTGAATGTTCCTAATATCCTCTTAGCCATCCTAACCTTTGCCTCCTGATCTTGCAATCTTTCTCATCCCTTGTAAGATTCCCTAATACAGATGCAACCTTTCTTGCAATTATCCATTGAACCCAAGATGGATGTAATGCAACTCGTACCATGGGAAGTCTTTGTGGGTTGGTCAAAGCCCCGAATGGATGTAACAAAAATCATCCCAGGGAGGAAACACCTATCCTACAAATACAACCTGGTTTCCTCTAAGGAAGTTTGCTTAGCAAAAAAAATGTGTGTAGAAAAAAAAAACACAAGAGGGAAAGAAAAGATAAAAGGATACAAAAAGGAAAAAAAGAAAAAGAAGAAAGAAAATGAGACAATTCAAGTGCCCAAGTCAAAGGGCATAGTTTCCACTTTGCAACCAGTCCAACCTTGGATCAACCATCTCCTAAGTGCTGTGACGAGAGGTTGAAATCCAAAGGGTAGGGCACCTCTTCATGCTATGTCCCTCATAAGCACTCCCATGAGAGATCACACTATGGCAACAAGCCATCCTCGCATGTCATCCTACAGCTACCCTTTCCATTCCTTAACATATTTCCCTAAACTCTCTCCCATCTCACATCATTTCCTTAGCACTCTCAAGCATAGCAAAGCATAGTCCAAGTGGGCATTGATGAATGGTGTTGGTGTCATGTTCATTGTGGTGTTTCATATTCTTTGTTAACATCTCTTGGGTCAATCCTCCAAATGTTAACAAACAGGATCAAGTGAAACACCACTAATTTCAAGCTCCTGTGACTCAACAATAGATTTGTATAAATGTCAAAACTTGGGAAAAATTTTTCTAAGTCTATTGTTATGCTATGTAGTGTAGATAGCATACAACCCTAGAAGTCCTAATGTTTGCAAAATATTTCTAAGTCTGCCTACTATGCTTCCTAGCATAGTGAACATAACATCTATTTCCAAGGCCATTTTGCACATATGTCAAGCTAGAAGTGGTCAAAGAGCACTGAGGATGGACTAAATAGTTTGGCAAGTTTTTTATCTTTCAAACTGTCAAGCTTGCCATGCTCATTAGCTTGCCCATCTTGACATATGTCTTGGTTGCTAGTCCACCCAAGTGCTATGCTAGGAGTTGTCAAGGATGATCAGGATGGAAAATAAGTTTTGCAAATTTTCTACCTTTTGGGCCTATCAATCTCTACTATGCTATACAACGTAGACAGTGTAGCATAGGTTTCAAGGCCCAAATTTTTTCTAAGTGTTGGACCAGAAGTCTACCAAGCTATCTAGATGTGGAAGGTGCATTTGGTAATTTTCTGACTTCCAAGGCTACCTATCCTACATCACCCTTAGAGTGTGGTCAAGATACCATGAAGAAACATTGCAAATTTTTGCAAAATTTATGAAAATGTGGGTGCTAAGCTCTACTACGCTACCTAATGTAAATAGCATGACAAGCCAAAATCTACAAAATGTTTCTAACTGTTCACGCTATGCTCTACTATGTTGTGTAGTGTAGATAGTGTGACACTTAGAAAATGCCTTTGAATATCTCCAGAAGCTCCCAAAACTTAGCATTGATCTTCATTTTAGCTCTGATATCCCTTCGATAGCCAAAATTGTCCCTATGCTTGACCCTACTTGGAAGAAGGGGAAGACATAGTCTCATAGCATAGGCTCCAAATTGAATTCATTTTGTCATTGATTGTAGGTACATGGTAGTCCCTCAGACTTTGGCACATCTAGTCTAGGTAGTGTGGTCACAGTTTGACAAATATTTAGTTTCCATTCCTATCTTGCAAAGCATGACACCATCAAGCTTAACACTTAGAGCTTTACAACTTGAGCATAGCATGTCGGTATGACTTGTCCACACCCATGACCTAAGCCATGTGGTGCTCAACCCACATCTCCTATCAACCCTAGCCCTATAAATACCCTAGTAATCAATGTCTTAGGGGTTGGCTTTGGCAATTGGCTCTTACAATAGATTGGTAAGAAAAAGGTGGATGATCAGTGAAATCACTTTAAGCATTAACAATTAGAGCACTCTTAGCACCTTCATCACTCCCATACTTAAGCATTATGACCCAACACCTACGTAGTATGACAACTAAAACCTTAATAGGCCCACCCCCCTTTTGCAACTGCTAGCATCACATCCATCATGTCCCAGAGACTATGACACAACTACCACATTGCCCTACTATGCCTATCTAACATTGCATACTAGTTCTATACACTGTTTAATTAAGAGCGATGTTCGGGATGGTGCATATCTTTACTTGATCTCTCATTTCATTTTCCTTTAGCATTTGTTTCAAATTTTAGGATAATTTCCTACTCTTTTTACTACTAACACGTATTTTTGTTTACTTATGGCACTATCCTCAGGCTTTTGCGAATGGTTATCATTACACCTTGTAAGTCCCTATCTAATTGACCAAATAGTTCATGGCATCCCATTTCCATTTTTCCTAGCATGGCCCTTCAACAAACTTGGGGTTAGGTTGTGTGTCCAATTACCTCTTGGTGTTCTAGGCACCAACATTTTTAGATGTCATAGTACTTTGAGTTGAAAATTTTTTCCAACTTTTCTAGCATCTTCATACTTGAAATATTTTTGCATTTTTTCTTATTGCCCAATAAATGTCGAGTTAATTCCATGTTCAAAAATTTCCAATCCTTGATTGAATTGATGCATCCTGCATAAACCATTGTATGATATGACCTTAAACTAGCAATCCTAGAGCCAATCAAGGCCCCAAAATTAATTTACATACCTGCTTATCTGATCCCACAACTGCATAGTTAGGCAAATTTTCATAACATTGTCTTCCTTATTTTATGCATTTTTACTTATTAAGACAGGTGTCACTTGACCTTTCTTTGATTATTTTGTAGGATTTTTGGAAAAATTATAGAATGAATGCATATGAGTGTCTTCATTCATCCTTGGTCTTCACTGGACCTTATGATGATTCCATGAGATGCATAAACATTAAACTCCTAGACTTTGAGTCTATGACTTATGATACAAGTATAGCATCCCTAGAGATATCTTTAGATTAGCCAAACCATCTAGTTAGAGCTCTAGACCTAGAGATAGGTGACATAACTAAGGATCATCTCATTCAAATCCCTACAGTGACATGTAAAGGCAAGGTGAAGACACTAAAACTAAGTTCCCTATTAGAGCCTCAAATCAAAAAAAGCATCTAAAAAGTTCTACGAGGACATGCCTAGCCTGGATACTCATATAATACAACCCATCATTATCCTTGATCCTTGCATAAAACTAGTTAAAAAAAATCTTGCAAAGTCAAACCTGAGGTGGCACTCGTAATTTGTGATGAAATCAGGAAGCTTTAAAAAGCTAGTTTCATTCAAGTAGTTGAATATGTTGATTGGGTTTCAAACATTGTAGTTGTTCCTAAGAAAAATAAAAGCATATGAAGTTGCATAGAATTTTAAGACCTAAACAAGGTAGTCACCAAAGATGATTTCCCGTTACCTAGTATTGACCAACTCATCAATACTACGACTGGTCATGCCTTGTTGTCCTTTATGGATGGGTTCTTAGGGTACAACGAAATTTGGATAAACATAGAGCACCAACTTAGCATTACCTTCATGACTCCCTAGGGTATGTTTTTCTATAAAATGATGTCCTTTAGACTAAACAATGTAGGAGTAACCTACCAATGTGCAATGACATATATCTTTAGTGATCATCTCCTAGACTTAATAACTACATTGATGACATAGCAAGTAATTCCAAGATGGCTCACAACCATGTAGATGACTTGCACCATGTCCTAAAACATTACCTTAGACATGACCTTAGGTTAAATCCCAAGAAGTGTGTCTTTGACATTAAGACAAATCACATGTTGGACTTTGTAGTATCAGAAGAAGGTATATGTGTAGACCTCAATAAGGTTAAGACTATCACCAACTTAGCACCACCAACATACCTTAAATAGCGACGTTGGTTATAAGGCATATTATAATTCATATAGAGGTTTATCGTAAGGTTGAATGATAAGTTGCAACCAATGCAACATTTGTGCAAAAAGGATGTCCACTTTGAGTCAAGGGCTCGATGCCAAGAGGAATTTAACAACCTAAAAAAGGAGCTAGATCAACTTCCAACAGTCTATCCTTTACAAGAAGATAAGTCATTCTACATTTACCTTGCAACCTCTAACATGTCCATTGCTTCTCTACTTTGCCAAAATCAATACAATGGCTCAAAGCTCCCTAATTACTAGTTAAGCCATGCATTAGTGGGCCATTAGGTAAAATACAACGATGTAGAGAAGAACTATATCACTTTAGTATTTGCACTAAAAAAATGGAGACGTTATCTCTTCGATAGTCAGATTAACATTATCTTCAAAATCAATGTAATTAGGGTGATTACTACAAACATATACGAAAGTAGTTGAATTGCACATTGAAAGGTAATAACCATATAATTTGACCTGCACTACATAGCATAAGCATCCACAAAGGGTCAAGTAATAACTACACAACTCACAACTTCACCCATAGACAATCAAGGAACAATAGATCCAAAATTTCTAGATGAGCATGTTAATAGCATAAGAAAAGTGCCTACAAACATTGAGATAGTTTTACACTTTAATGGTGCTTCAACCACACAAGGTGGTAGTGCTAATCCCATTATCATGTTTACCTTAAGGGAGAACCAACCCCTTGTGTATCATTTTGCATTTCCTTGCACAAACATGGTGGAGTATGAAGGTCTCATTATACATGACTTAATAGCTTGTGATTTAGGAATCCAAAACATAGCAATCTAAGGTGATTCAGAGCTTGTTATCAACCAAGTTACAAAGGTTTATGCTTGCAAGGCACAACATTTACAACCTTACTGTGACTTGGCAAAACTCTTACTCAAAAAATTTACAACTGTAGATGTTGAACACATTCCCCATAATGAAAATGCCATTGTTGATGCATTAGCCCCTCTAGCCTTAAGCATAGTGCCAAACATGTTTTTTTCCTTACCTTCTTCAATAATGGATGATACCGAACCTATCACTCAAACAAAAAACATTGCATCCATAGCCATGACAAGCATAACTCATGCCCAAGAGTGGTATGATGACATTAAGATCTACCTCCAATAGGGTGAGACTCCACAAAATCTAACCTCTACCTAGAAATATGCAATGCAAAAATGATCATGGTAGTACATCCTAGTAGGTGATAGCACTTTGTGTTGCAGATCCTATGATGGAGTACTACTAACCTATGTTAGTGGTAGTGAAGTGCAAATGATTATTAATCAAGCCCATGAGGGACTATGTGGAGGCCACATAGCACCCAAGGCATGGTAGCAAAAATCAGAAGCCTAGGCTACTATTAGCCTTACATGAAGTGTAATTGCATTTCCAAGGTTATAACATGTGGCGTATGTTAGAAACATGATAACCTAATGCACGTGCCACACATTGAACTACATACTATGTAAATCACATGGCTATTCCAATGTTGGGGGTTGGATATCATAGGACCTCTAATGCCTAAGTTTCTTGCAGGACATAGCTTCATCATAACTACAACAAAATACTTTACCAAGTGGGGTGAAGCCATTACCCTTATGAAGACAACATGACAATAGGTTTGCAAATTTTTTCTAGACAACAAGGTGAACTAATTTGATTTACCCGTGACTATAGTCAAAAACAATAGGTCATACTTTAGCAGTGCAGAAACTAAAGCCTTCTATGAACACCTTGTCATTAAGAATTCCTTTTGATCACCATACCATCCATAGGTGAATGGATAAGTAGATGCTATGAACAAAGTCATTGTCAACCTTCTAAAGAGGATGGTTAGCAATAGTAAATGATGATGGCATGAACATCTGGTCTACATGCTATGGGCCTATTGCATGACATGTAGAATAGCAATAGGTAAGACACCATATAGTCTTGTGTATGGATCTAAAGTAATGTTTCCTCTTGAATTGCAAGTCCCATCACTTTGTATAATCCTCTCGAGCTTCATTGATAGGTTTAGAACAATGAGTTAAGAACCATTAACCTCAACTCTATAGAGGAGCAGCACATGTAAACACTTGATTGCATCAAGTGGAACCAAGGAAAGCAATGGTAAAGGCACCATTAAAACTAGCATCAACACCTAATCAAGAAAGGGGACCTAGTCCTCAAGGTCATTCATGAGCCCATTGAAAAATTCTTAGCTAACTGGGAAGGGCCTTTCTTGGTCATAAAGGCTTATGACAATGGAGCATTCAAGCTTGCTAATATAGATGAAAATGAGTTTGCTAATCCAATTAACCACTCATACTTGAAGCTTTACTATGCCTAGTACACATTGTCATACCAATTACAATGTAAGGTAAGCAAACATCTGCTATGATGTTAAACTAGTACAGAACATCCACTATGATATTAAACTAGCATAGAATGCCCTTGGGTAATGACATTAAACTGACACCCACAATAAGGTATACTATGACCTTAAGCTAGTAATCCATCATCCACTATGATGTTAAACTAGCATAGTAATCTGTTAGAACCTTAAAATAGCATAGCATGGTCTTTGAAGACCTTGAACTAGGTCCATGGTCTACTAGGACCTTAAACTAGCATAGCATGTAGTTTACCAAGACTTTAAACTAGGTTCATAGTTCAACATCCCTAGTTTTATGGACAAGTGAGTCTGAATACTTCTAACCATCTATCACTTGCTAACATCTCTTGGGTAAGATGGGGTGGCGCATTGTAATTCCAAAATGAAGTTCACATCATCAAGAAAAAAATATCTAGAACATTTACAACATCACCATCCTCGACATCTTATTGATCATCTAAAGATGCCTTTAGGTATCTTGCTAACATTCCAAAGCTATTGCCACTATTACAAATCATATTTGTTTGAGCTCTAACCATCAACATCACTTGCCAGAGAACCAATGGTGCTATGGCCTAGTCATAGCACTACCATCCTTCAACCCTCACCATTACCTAGGCTAGGAAGAGCATCCAATAGGTTAGCCCTCTGCCAATCTGTTGGGTTTTCTAGCTCCTATCCTTGGTGAGGACTCTTTAGCACTTGCATCACCAATGCATCAAGCCACTTTGGTGCTCACTTCTAGTGTGGATACATGGGATTTTATGGCCTATCACCATTGGAATCTGCACTAGCCTTCCTACTTTGGACACTACATGCACCTACAACTAACATAGCACTCATGGCCCTTGAAGTGCCCTTGCAAATAGGACTTTTCCTTCATCTCACATGGTGTGGTTGTTTTTATTATTTTCTTTGTGTTTTGTTTATAGTTTGAAGCCTCAATGATGTTGCTCAAGGATGTGTTTCATCATGGTGTTAAGTCACCACACTCCTTCTATGTGTCCACTATAGCCAATTCACACTCGACCCTTGACCTTACATTTCTCTGCATTCCCTACAAGCTTCTTTGATGTAGACAACACCCTTATTTTAATCAACCATAGAACCCATCATGGAAGTAATGAAACTCATTCCATGAGGAACCTTTACGGGCTTGTCAAAGCCCCAAGTGGATGTAACAAAACCTTTCTTGGGAAGGAAACACCTATCCTACAAATGTGATGTGATTTCCTCTAAAAACATTTTGTTAAGCAACACCTAGTTCACTCAGCAACAAAAAATCTTCAAAAAAATAATAGAGAATTAAAAAGAAGAAAAAAAGAAAAAAACAAAAAGAAAAGAGAGAGATGAAAGAAAGACATAACCAAAAGCCAAAAAAATGGGATGAAATAAGTTCCTAAGTAAACTAGCAAAGTTGTCATTTTACAATTGGTCCAACCCTAGATTAACCATCTCATAAGCACTCCAACGAGAGGTCAAAATCCTAGCGGTAGGCCATCTCGGCATGCAGACTCTATCACAAGCACTCCGACAAGGGATCATGCTTTGGCAACAAGCCATCATAATGCTACATCCTATAGCCAGATGCACAAAGAGCATCCTTCCCACTTGTTATCCCTTGATCCATCTCCCTAACCTATTCCTTGCCATACTTTATTCCCTTAGCACTCTCATGCATAGTCAAGTGTTGTCTAATTGGACACTGATAAATGGTGTTGGTATCATGTTCACCATGGTGTTTTCTATTCTTTATCAACATCTTTAGGGCCACTCCTCCAAGCATCAATAAAGAGGGTCTAATGAAACACCACCAATTTTAAGCTTCTAGATTAAAAAAAAACATTAGTCTTAAGTGTCAAAACCTAGCAAATTTTTCTAAGTGTTGATGCTACACTCCCTAGCATAGCAGCATAGCATGCATTGAGGCCTATTTTGCAAAATTTTTGAAGTGTTAGTAATAGTCACATGAACATTTTTCTAGGTGTCCTGCTATGCTCTCAAGCTACCTACTATGCTCCCTAGCATAGCCAGCATAGCACACACTTCTATGACCATTTTGACCATGTGCTAAGCCAGAAGTTATCAAGGATTGCTTGGGATGAACAAAATTGTTTGGCAAATGTTTTATCTCCTAGGTTGTCATGCTTGCTACGCTCTTCATTGTAGCTAGTATAGCACATGTTCTAGTGGCCAGTTCACCCAAGTGCTAGACCAAGGATTCTTAGAATTTCTTGGGATGGACAAAATAGTTCAACAAAGTTTCTATCTATTGGTTTGCTAAACTCTGCTATGCTCTCAAGTGTAGCAAGGTTAGTGTAGATTCCAGTGCCTAGTTTTGCCTAAGTGTTGGACTAGAATCTATCAAGCTAGTTCAACATAGAAGACATATTTGGCACATTTTCTAACTTCTTAGGTTACCTCTCCTATAATGACCTAGAGCGTAGCCAATCTACCATGAAGGAAGATTGTAGATTTTATCAAAATTTAGTTAAGTGTCCCTACTATGCTCCCTAGTGTAGCCAGCGTAACCAATGTGAAACATCAAAATTTTGCAAATTTTCACTAAGTGTTATGTTATGCTCTAGAGCATAGCTAGCTTGAAACTAGAGAAAGGCCTCCGATTACCTCCAAAAGCCTCAAGAACTTGGCATTCATCTTTGTCTCAACTCTAAAATTTCTCTAGCAACCAAGATTAGCAATTTTCATCCTTTTTGCACCCCCATTGATCCCCAAAACTATTCCTATGCTTGATCCTACTTGAAAGAAGGGAAGATGTAGTCCTAGAGTATAGCCTCCAAGTTGTACTATTTTGCATTGTTTGTAGGTACACTTTGGTCTTTCAAGATCTAGCACATGTAGTTTGGGTAGTGTAGTCACAATTTAGTAGTCTCTAGAGGCCCATTGCAGTTCTTTACAGTGTAACACTTTGCTACTCTCATGGGAGTGTACCATGTTAGCATAACCCATTAGACCCTCATTGCCACATGTCACCTAATTCATGTTTCATGCTAAAGCTAGCCCTATAAATACCCCTACATTCAACACTTTAGGGGTTTGAAAATTAAATGAACATTGGGCATTTTAACTTTTTGAGCATCCTTGGTGTGACATCCAAAAATGTTGGTGGCTGGATCATTAAGTGGTCATTAGTTGTATATCATAACCCTAAACTCGCGAGATGGTAGTGTTAGAGAAAATGGAAATGAGGTGCCTTGAATAGTCTTGTAGATCAAATAGGGACTTATGTGATGTTAAGATGACCATATGTGAGAAATTTTTATACTATGTTACACGCAAGCATCGGAGCCAGCTAAGCTAGAGTGTAGCAGGGTGTCCTGACCTAAGAACAATGATGTGAATGTGCAAACATGTATGAAAAAAATGAGAAAATACAAGTGTTATGCTAAATGCCAAAGAGAAATTATTAAGAAATGCAACAGAGTTTGAGAATAGTAGTGCACCACCCCTAAAGAGGGAGCGTAGCTAAGTCACAAAGGGATACATAGTGTACAATAGATGCAGTGGGAGTGTAGTCATAGCCTTGATGGTATCAGGCTATGAAGTTTGGTTCTCACTATGTTAGACTGTGCCTACTAGGTTGATAGGCATGGTATACCATGTGATGTTCTACAGGGCTACAATGTGGATGCAATATACCATGCAATGTAGCTATGCCTCTCTGCCAGTGTAGTATGATCTGGGTGTCATTTGCCCACAAAGCTAAGTGCCAAGATGAAAAAGTGCTAAATGCCAAATGGAAATGCCAACTGCCTTACTAGTCAGAAATGAATGCCAACCCTCCCCTCTTCTCCCCTACATCCTTTGAAATGCTAGGGTGTACGGGTACTTATAGGGATAGGGTTAGCCCAAAATGTGGATCAGGTGCCATGTGGTAGTGTGGTGGGTGGGACCACACTGTCTGCTACACTCATTCTATGTTACGCATAGGACATGGGATGCTAGCTACTATGTTGGATAGTGTGCTACACTGTAGTAGACATGGTGCTATGCTACAGAATGTGACAAGGTGCTATGCTATGTAGTGTGATAGGGTGCTATGTTTTAGTAGACATGGTGCTATGTTATGCACCATGATAGGGTGCTACGCTATAGTAGACATGGTGCTAGGCTGCGCAATGTAATAGGGTGCTATGCTACAATAGACATGGTCCTACACTACACAATGTAATAGGCTAACATGTGAATTTGTAGAAAGTGCCAGCATATTAACACTTAGAAAATTTTGCAAATTTGGTAGTTGGAGCTAACTACACTCAATGCTTGGAAAAATATTGGCAAAGTGCCATTGTTCTGAAACTTAGCCATATTTGTAGTTGCAATGTTGAGATCCAAAATTTTGTGGTGTTTCAATGGCCCCTCTTTGTTGACATCTGGAGGAGTGGCTCGAGAGACATTGACAAAGAATTGAAAAACACCACAGCAAATATGTCACCAACATCACTCATCGGCACAAGATCAAATGTCATTTTATCATGATGAAGAGTGATATGGAAATAAGGCTATGCTAAGGGACAAAGGGGTATAGGCAATTCTAGAGAGATGAAATTTGAACTGTGGGAATGAAATGCAAATAGTGAATCATGATGTAAGATGCAANAACTGTGGGAATGAAATGCAAATAGTGAATCATGATGTAAGATGCAGATTCAACATGCCTGACAATGACCATGCCATGAAGTGGTTCACCTCTAAATCATTAACCTCTTGTTGAAGTGATTATTAGAGCATTAAATTCGATCTAAGGTTGGTCCAATTGTGAAGCTACAACATTCTCAATTTTCTTGAGGATCTACTTTTTTTTTGTCAGTTGTGAGGTGAACCTTCTTTGGGTTCGGCTTACTACTAAATGTTCGCTACAAGTTGGCCATCGAGAATATGGATTTTGTTTCCCAAGGATGATTCATGTTACATACACCTAGGATTTGACCACACAATAGAGGCTCCCCAAAGGACAAGTTATGTTACATCGACCATAGGTTCTATGGTTGATGTGAAGAGAATGCCATATGCATCACAGTGTGTATGCATCTGAGGAATGTGTAATCATGAGTATGTGGGAGATGAGGGGATATGGGATGATGGAGTGGATGTGGATAGGCTGTAATAGGGATGAGGGGATGTGCACTTTTGAGTGGCCTAACTAGTCCAATTATGCACATCAGAGCAATGTGATGACTTGCTGCTGCAACGAGATGCATCTCTTCATGACCACCTCTGAGGTTTCTTCCTGCAAAAATAACTCTGAGAAGACAAGAAAATCACAGAACATGAAATGAAAGTGCATATGTTAGATGTAAACATGCTATAGGTGCTATATGTGAAGATATTGTAAATGCATCAAATGTTGTGCTAGTTACAAATGTTCAAGAATGCAGCGAAGGTGCTAAGGCGATGATGTTGTGAGTCCTTTGAAGTCTGCACTAATGGAAAGTGCTTCAAAAGATTAGGATAATGGTGGGAGGTGATGGTGCTATGCATTCCACCAAGGCCAAATTAATGGTAAGTTCTCCGAAAGATCAACAGCATGCCAGTTTAAAGTCCTGGTAGATTGTGAACACAATTTAAGGTCCTAGTAGACTGTGATGTTCTAATTTATAGTCCTAGCACACTACTGGATGCTAGTTTAATGTTATAGAGGATAGTGGATGTTGTGTTAGTTTAACATCATGACCTAAGGATGAGCTGTTGTGCCAGTTTAAGGTCATGACCCATGGATAGGTTGTTGTTCCAGTTTAACTTCATGACCCAAGGACAAGCTATGCTAGTTTATAGTCATAGTGGACTGCTTACCTTGCTTGTGTAAGGTGCAATGCTACATGCATGGTCAGGTTGTGTGCCTGCAAGATCCTACAAAAATCAACTAAAAAGAAGATAACATCAAGCAATACCTATCATAAATAGAGTTAAAATATACAAATAAAAGAAAAGCAATGCATAAGTAATAATTTTAGGTTATTCTGGGTTGTAGTGTAGTTTAAGGACTTTTCGAGCCATGTTTTTTTTTGTAGTTTTATGTTTTATTTTTTTTTGATTTTTTTCAAATGCAATGTGTAAACTAAGTTGATGCATGCATAAACAAAGTACAAATGCGTAAACAAAGAAAAACGTGTGATCTAAGTCAATGGGAAAAATGTAAATGCATAGGCTTATGTGATGTAAACAAAAGTAAAAAATGCATGGCAAGCAGAGGTAAAGGGTAGGCAAGCATCTAGCACATTTTTGGTCAAGGGAAAGTCTTGGTCATGCAGTTACTTCCTAACAAGGTGTGGATTAGGTAGTGTGCAAGGCTTAGGATCCTCTGGGAAGCTATTGGCATTAACCACTGATTAGGGTGTGTAAGCTTTAGGTGCTGTGTTGGTTGTCATAGGTGTACCACCAAGAAACTCATCCTCTAAAACTTGCACCATGTTTATGATGTGGATAGTAGAAGAGGAAGCGTTATTGCCAAGGATGATAACTTGACCACCTTTGTATGGAAGGTGGATTTCTTGGTGGATGGGAGACAAGATGGCCCTTAGTTGGGCTAGCCAAGGCCTATCTAGAATCACTTTGAGACTTGGAATCTCCTCTATGATAGTGAAATCTACACTAGTGGGGAATTGCTCTCCTACCATGAAGGCTAAGTTGATTGTACCCCTAACTATGACTCATGATCCATTAAAGTATTTTAGACACATTATTTTGGTTGGCCTGGTTTTATCTACCAAACCTAGTTTGTTGATGATGGAGTATAGGACTACATTTGTTATTGCACCATCATCGACATGTACTCTACGGATGGTACACTATCCAACACATATGCTAATGGATAGTGGGGCTATAGTGACCTCCTCTCATTTGGAGTTAACTTTGATTGCAACATTGTGAAAGCATAGAGATGTTGAACCAAATTCCTGTGGTGTAGGGGGCAACATCATTGCATGGATGGATGCCTCATCTACAGGGATGTCCTTCGTAATAGGAATGGATGCCAAGATTTAGACCAATCCTTAGTAGTGAGTATATGAGGTCATGACCAGGTTGTACAAGCTCAACATTTTTTTCTTTTTCTTAAGTGTTTGTTTTACTTGGGTTACTGTAGCTACAAAGTCCTTGTTGTTAGCCATTGTGTTGGCCTTGACTTCCTCCATATGGCTTGAGAGACAGATCTCTCATGTAGGGGACTTAGGCTTAGATTACTTGGCTTGCTTGGGGGTAGGAGCCCTAGTTTTTGGTTGCTGCTTGTTGATTATATCCTTTGCTTTAGCCATGGGGGTCGCAAGGCACTCACTCTTCCTCTTGTGTTGCCATTTGGTAGGCCTACCTAGGTTACTAATGACATTAGCCCTTGAAGGGGGAGGGACCAAGATGTTGCCCACTATTGCCCTTCAGGTAGGTGAGGAGGCATCACATTGTAACATCCTTATCATAAATGGTGGATTAGGAGTTATTTTAGAATTTGTTATGTGACCAACTCATTGTGGAACCTTGATAACGAAAGGTTGCTTAGTGCTTGTTGTTGCTACGTCATGCTAGTTTAACGTCTTAGTGGATGATTACTTTGGAACTTTGACCACAAAGGGTGTTATGGGTGTCATAGGTGGCACTTTGATAACAAAGGAAGGCTTGTTGTTTGTGGAGGCCAACGGGATCCTTGCCTTGCTGGAAGGCACATGGATCACAAAACGTTATTGCACAGGTTTAGGCTTTCCACCTATGCTAATGGACTTTATGACATAGAAGGCATCGTCTCTGTTGGATTGATTTGCTATGTCGATCACCAGTTGGCCTCATTCTATCATTCTCTGCAAGTCATCCTGCAAAGCATGACAATTGTCTGTACTATGACCATTCAATTGATGGTAATGATAGTATTGGTCCAATTTAAAATTTTGTGGGATTGGGGGCTCATTTGGTATTGCTAATGTGGGGTTCCTTAGTAGTTCATAGTACCTATCATGATTTTTGGTAGGTAATCAACAATACATGTTTGTGTTGGATTTTCCCAAATTTCAAGAGTTTCTCCAATAGTTCAGAGGGTTCCATTGGTAGTGATGTATATTTTGAGTAGTCCTTGCGCTAAAAGTTGGGCCTTGGGGTGGCCCTTATCAATGTAGGTGAGTTGGTTCTAGAGTTGGTAGTTTTGTTAGTTGGGACCTTGGGTTGCTTAGTTGTTAGGCCTTGGTTGGTTTCTTTTGTGCTTGCAGCCACTATTGCTACTATTTTGGTTTCCTTGAAACCATGTTGGTTTCTGTAGGCCATGTAGGCTAGGTCATTGCTAGCTTGTGCTGCTTCCTTTATGCCTTTTGTTTAGGCAATGGCTTGGCTAAGAGAATTTGGGACTAGATAATATAGTTTGGACTTAATGAAGTCATTTACTACACCTTTGAATATGGCCAGTAGATGTGCCTCTGCTAGGGGTTCATGGATTTCACTCAATTTAGCATTCCAACATTGGAGGAATTTTGGAATGGGCTCTAGAGGCCCCTTCTTAACCTACATGAGCTGGTTGAGGGTTTCTTCAGGCTTTAGGTTGTACTTGAAGCATGTTAAAAACTAGCTTATAAGATCCTCCAAAGAGGAGATTGAGGCCTTGGGTAGCATGCGATACTAGTCTAAGGCCTTACCAATGAATGACATGGGATACATGCACATGATGGCATGTGGCCAAGCTTGAAGGAGTAAGCACTTAGATCAAAATGTGACCAAGTGTGTGTTGGGATCCCCTTTACCATTGTACTTGGTGAATTGTAGTAGCTGGACCCTAGTTGGGAGAGTTAGAGGTGGTACTGTAGGAATTATGGGGTTATCTTGGTAGAAGTCCACGACCTTGATGGTGTTAGAGGAGGTAACTTGAGTTGGTTTATCTTCTCTATCAAGCTTTAGATCAACTAGAATGCCTGATCCAAGCTTGGGGATGTGCTAGCTAGTTGCATTGGTTGGGCTTGTGTTGGTTTCATAGCATATGGTCAAATTGTTGGTTGTGAAGTTTGCTAGTTTAATGTCATAGTAGATGGTTGTTGCTAGTTTAACATCATAGCCAATGGTCATTTATAGTTTAATGTCATAGTGGATGGGTGTAGTTGATGTGTTGGTTGAGCAATGGATGTAGTGATCGATGTAGGACACACATGAGTGGGTTGGATGGACATCACAAATGCCAATGAGAAAGGTAGGATGTAGGATGCTTGAGTTTTTTGGAGGTGAGAGGTGGCCCCTTCATGAGTATAGTGTTGCGAAAATGCATTAGTTGCTTACAATGAAGGTTGAATTAGCATGGCCACCATCTTAGAGAGGATGGGTGGACTAAATCAAGGAGGGGATATACTAGGGAGTGGTCATTGGAAGATGGTGTAAAGGGGGCTCTTGTGATTGGAGTGGGCATCAAACTCATCTTCTTCCTTCCATGAGGCTTCCTTATAGGTTTTCCTTACATCATTCTTGTTTGCATGGATTAGTTGGAACAACAACTGGTGGTAGGAGTTCATTATTGGAATTATGTCAAATAAGGAGTGGTTGTATTCCCATATGTTTTGATGGACTTTTTTTTAGTCCTTTTTGCCTTCAAATCAAGGTTATCCATTGGTATTCCTACTTGAATTTTGGCACAAACAAAATTGTAATGTTCATGGCTTAGTGTAGCATGCTTTGGCTAGATTGTGGTATCAAATGTGTTAGACATTGATGTGGAAGGTTGACCTGGATTCGTATTAATAGATCGAGTTGTGAGAGTTGCAGTTTGTAGAAAATGGCTAACTCTAAAAATTATAGAAAAATGACTAAGTTTGTCAGTAGTAGAAAAATGTATGAAAATGGTTAAGTGTAATAATATAGAAAAAATGCTATGTGTGAAAATATGGAAAAAATGCTAAGTATGAAAACTATGAAAAATACCCAACTCTGGTGCTACACTTGCTACGCTAGAGCTTGGTATGCTCACTACAATGGAGCTTGGTATGCTCGCTAGGACCACTACACTACACAGACCATAGGCAGTGTAATCCAGTAGATAGGCAATGTAACACAGTTGATAGTTTGGAAACCGTTACACTGACAAGGTCAGTATGCTACACAAGATGCAAGTAGTGTAACACAGTAGATAAGTAGCATAACATAATAGATAGTTTAGGAACTGCTACACTGATAGGGTTGCTACACTACACAGGACATAGTCAACATAACATAGTAGATAGTTTAGGAACCACTACACTAACATGGTCACTATGCTACATAGGACACACACAATGTAACGTAGTAGAAAAATAGCGTAACATAGTAGATACTTTAGGGCTTTAGTTGTACAAGGTTCTAGAGGAACCATTGTGGCAACCAATTTGCACCACCCGGTGCATAGACAACCATAGGGGTGTGATGTCTACACTAATAGGCTACTGGTGATAGGGTACAAATAGTGTGCAGGATTACCTGTGACACATAGAAGAGACATGGAGGTTCAAGCCCTCCTTCTAGTGCCAAAAACTGTGACACCCAAAAATGTTAGTGGCTAGAACACCAAGTGGTCATTAGGTGTATTGCCTAATCACAAATCCATGAGAGGGCAGTGCTGGAGAAAATATAAATGAGGTGCCCTAAATGGTCTTTTTGATCAAATAGGGACTTATGTGGTGTCAAAAAAACCATGTGTGAGAAGAGTTTATACTACCTTACAAGTGGCCATCAAGTCTAGATAAGCTAGAGTGTAGTAGGGTGTCCCAACCTAAGAAAAATGATGTGAACTTGCAAACATGTATGAAAAAAGTGAGAAAATAAAAGTGTTACACTAAATGCCAAAGAGAAATGCTTGAGAAATGCAATAGAGTTTGAGAATAGTAGTCTACTACCCCAAAAGGGGGAGTGTAGTTGATTCACAAAGGGATACATAGTGTACAATAGGTGTAGTGGGAGCACAGTCACAACATCAATGGTGTCAAGCTATGAAGTCCAGTGCTCACTGTGTTGGATTATTCCTATTATGTTGATAGCCATGGTGTACCATGTGATGTTCTATAGGGCTATAATGGGGATGTAGTGTACCATGCAATATAACTATGCCTCTCTGCCAATGTAGTGTGCTCTGGGTCTCATTCTCCAACAGAGCTAAGTGCCAAGATGCCAAAGTGCCAAATGCCAAATGGAAATGCCAACTACCTTACTGGTCAAAAACGAATGCCAATCCTTCTCTCTTATCCCGTGCCTCCTAAAAAACACTAGGGTGGAAGGGTACTTATAGGGATAGGATTAGCCTAAAATGTAGATCAGGTGCCATGTGGCTATGTGGTGGGTGGGACCATGCTATCTGCTATGCTCATTCCATGTTATATGCAGGACACAAGATGCCAGATGTTACACCATACAGGGTGCTACACTACAATAGATAGACATGGTGCTACGCTACACAACATGATAGGGTGCTACACTACAGTAGATATGGTGCTATGCTACATAGCATGATAGGCTGCTATGCTACAATAAACATGGTGCTATGCGAAACAGTGTGATAGGATGCTACACTACAGTAGACATGGTGCTACGCGACACAACATAATAGGGTGCTACACTGTAGTAGACATGGTGCAATGCTATGCAATGTAATAGGGTGACATGTGAATCTGCAGAAAGTGCTAGCATTCTAACACGTAGAAAAATTTAGCAAATCTAGCAGTTGGAGCTGACTACACTCAACACTTGGAAAAATATCGGCAAAGTGCCACTATTTTGATACTTAGCCATATTTGTAGTCGCTATGTCAAGACCTAAAATTTTGTGGTGTTCCACCTAGCATTCTCATAGTTGAGCATCTGAGCTTTGCACCTTGGTGCCTCTGAGAATGTGGTCCACCATTGCACCTATAGAATAAAACAATAGTTGACCTAGTAGGTTTAGTCCCCATCATAGTTGTTAGCTTCATCTCCTAAGCATTCCAGAGACTATGACTGCACTGCTACACTACCACTATACCTACATTTACACCACATATCATTCTCACCTCTTTTCCTATAATAGCTATGCTTCGCCTTTTTGGGGAAGTGCATTTTTCATTCTCAAGATCGATTCCATTTTTTCAAGTATTTTTCTTTGATATTAGGCATAAATCTCACAATTTTGTACTATTTTATATGTATTTGTACATTGACATCATTGTTCTTAGCCCAGGACACCCTACTATGCTCTAGCTTAGCTGGTCCTTGTATCTGCACATAACGTAGTATAAGTCCCTCTTGCACATGGTGATTTTAACACTACATAAGTCCTTGTATGATCAACAAGATCATTCAGGGTACCTCATTTCTCTTTCCCAGCATGGCCCTCATATGGATTTAGGATCAAGCTGTATGCCCACCAATCTCTTGGTGTTCTAGCCACCTTTGATTTTGGATGTCATAACTATCTACTAGAATGAGGTATGAATGAGTTTTCATGCTCAAATTTAGCTTTGAACTCATCTAGGTCCTCCTATAGGAGCCCCTTGTAGTTGGTTCCTATCTCATAAACCATGTTTCAAATGAGGTTGTCCAACATCCACTGGTAGGCCTTCATGAGTAGAATAAAGTCTATATCAGAAGTGAACCATTCCCTTCCACTACAATAGATAAGCTCAAAACCATATTTGGTGTTCATTACTTAGAAATATATGTATAAACCTAATTGGAGATTCATGCAAATGAAGTTATATTACTCATCATTGAGCACCATGAACTTGGGAGGTAGGTTGCATTACCGAAAAGATTGTCTTTTTGCCAAGATAGGACCCCTAGTCCTAGGAAGGTCAATCTAGATCTCTTGCTAAATGAACTAGAGAACATGCACACTTGAAGTGGAGGTCAAAGGCTACTCAATGTTCATGATTCAAGAAGGAAATGCAAAGATTGTTGAATTCAAAATGAAGAAAAATGGCTAACTACAGAAATGTAGAAAAGATTGCTATGTGTAAAAATGCTAAAAAATGGCTAACTGTAAAACATAGAAAAAATGATTAAATATAAGAATGCAAAGAAATGACTAAGTGTAAATGATAGAAATATGGTTAACTCTAGGACTATGCTAAGAGTTGACTATGCTCATTACACTATGAGTTAACTATGCTCTCTTAAGCATTTAGAATTTGGCTAAGTATGGGATGTACACTCAAGTGTTATCTAGCGGGGTCCTGGGGAACTAACAAAGGGGACCAATCTACATAGGGGTGTAGAGAGTGCGTAAGGCAACAACCAAGGGAGGCTAATGAAGGAAATGGAAAGGCCCTCATTCTAAAGCTATAAAACTATAGCAACTAAAAACATCAGAGGCTGGAATGGTGCATCGAGAGGTTTGTGATTGTACAATGTTGATCTTGCATCCATGTGAGGAACTCCAAGAAAATGGAGGTGGGGTATCTAGAATGGTCTTATCAATTAAAATAAGACTTATAGGTGTTATAACGAAGGAATTTGAGGCGTTTACATGGTTTTTGCAATGCCCATGGTGTCTATGGGGGTGAATGAAGTTAAGGTTTTTGATGCAAAATAACGGTGAAAATAAAAAAAATATGCAAAAATGATGGAGAATGAAAGTAGAGTGCTAAAATGTAAGAGAAAATGCTAAAAACATGAAATATGTGAGTGAGAGAGCAAGCAACACCACCACAAATAGTGGGGAGCATAGTTAACTGCAAAGAGAAGGTGAGGAGGTACATGGTATACAAACAAGTGTAGTAGGCAACGTAGTCACAATCTCAAGGTATTTAGATTACGAAAACTAACACTTGCCATGAGGTTTGAGCTTGCTAGATTGGATATTGTGGTGTCTTGTGGGTTATGGTGGGCTGTAATATGTTGGGCAATGTACAATGATGTCATGGTGTTCCAAATTTTTTCAAAATACCAAGTGCACTTGGGTGTCAAATGCCAAAATGCTAGTTGAATTTCCAACTGAATGCTTAAAATGCCAACATCTAAAACATGGAATGTTGGGGTATTTATGGACCTAGGATTAGCATGATTTTTAGATTAGATGCCAAATGGTAGAGGGGTAGTTCAAACTCCACTAGCCCCAACTATGCTCCCATTGAAGGAAATGGTGTTCTACTAGTGTGCTCCAATGAACCCTATGAAGTTGTGAAACTATGAATATGCTTCTAAGACTACATGTGTGAGTGCCAATCAAACCACAATGTACTTAAAAGCAATGCAAAAGTGTAGTTTTTGAGACTACACTTTGGGACTATGCTATCCACTCTCTCGAGTGGTGTCAAGCATAGGTAAAATTTAGGGGTAAATGGGGGATAAAAATGGAATATAGATTGCTAATCTTTCTTGCTGAAGAAATTTTGGAGCTAAGATGAAGGCCGATGCTAAGCTTTGAAGGCTTCTAGAGGTAGTTTTTCTTGACTATAGTGACTATGCTCTAGAGTGTAGTCCAACAATTAGACAAAATTTTGCAAAAGATGAGGTCCAATGAAAACTATGTTAACTACACTCTAGAGTGTAGTCATGGAAAGGAGAGATTAGTCTTGAGACTTAGAAAAATCTAGCCAAAACTAATGTCTTCATGTAGCGTTTGCTAACTATGCTTTGGAGCATAGTAAGGGGCATAGCCTTAGAAGTTAGAAACTTTACCAAACTATTTCTTCCATCTCAAGCTAGCCTAACAACCTTTGGCTTAACACTTTGGAAAATTTATAGAACTAGTTATTAGTATGTAGACTACATTGACTACACTTTAAAGCATAGTCCCAGTAGAGAGAGCATAGTCCAACACTTATAAAACTTTATAGCTACTATTGAAACTTACAAAAATATTGCAAATCTTGGCTATCTATGTTAGGTACACTAACTATGCTCTTGAGAATTGTCCCAGTAGTGAGAGCATAGGCTCAACACTTAGAAAAATTTGCCAAGTTTTAATACTTAGAAAAATCTACATTCAAGACCTAAGAACACAAATTTGGTGGTGTTTCACCCCTCATCCCATTATAGCCTACACACATCTAGTTCCATACCCCGATATGCTCTCACTTCCTAAATAGTAAGCTTGCAAAGTGATCTAACACTCATGTGCTATGAATGCATGGCATCCTTTTCAAGTTGAACCATAGAACCCAAGGTGAATGTAACATAATTCATCGTATGGAAAGCCTCTATTGGCTAGTCAAAGCCTAGGAAAATGTAACACAACTCATCCCAAAGAGGAAATACCTATCCTACAGATGTAATATTGTTGCATTAAAGCAAAGTTTGTTAGGTAGCACATAGTCCATGTAATGGAAAACATCTTGTAGTTAGCATTTAGCAATGGGAAGAACTAAATGTAGGTTCACCTTGCAACAAAAATAAAGCAAAGAAAAAAGTACAAAAATTAAAAAAAATGGAAAATCATGTCCCCAAGCACATCATTGGTGCTATAATTTTGTAACTAGTCCATCCCTAAATCCACCTTAACTCTCTCATGAGCACTCTGATGAGAGGTCAATGTTTTTAGGTGTAAGCCACCTTGGTGCCATGGTCACTATTAGCTATGCTAACTCTGCATCATACATATTAACATTCTATTTAAGCCTTATATCCTCTTTTACCCCTAGCATATTACCTATACCTTTTACTCTTAGCATACCACTATTTGCAACACTCTTGAGTATAGTGCCATGACATCTAACCACACATAGAAAATCAATTTTGGTAACATGCCTACTATGGTGTTTTGAAATTCTTTGTTGATGTCTTTTAGGCCACTCCACCATATGTCAACAAAGAGGAACCAATGAAACACCACCAAATTTAAGCTACCACATCTCAACTACACCATGATGTAGTGGAGAGTGTAGTCCTAGCACATAACACTACATGCCTTAGTGGAGAGTGTAGTTGGGTGACAGCGTAGTCCCAACTACCCTGTTGACATGTGGAAAGTGATATGCACTTCAGGGTAACCCTAACTGTAATACTCCAACTCTCTACATTTTATGGATGGGCATTTTGACATTCTATTGGCAAAAACTTAGCATTTTGGCATATTGGGTGAATGAGATCCAAAGGCACACAAAAAAACTAAAGAGAAGCAGAGTTGCACACCATGGTCCACCATAGCCCTATTGTAGCCTAGCAGAATACCATAGCCCATGGTACACTATGATGGCCAACCTGATAAGCACAAACACCATGGTGAGTGCTAGACTTCACAACCTAATACCATCGAGACTATGACTATGCTCTCCAGTACACCTATTGTACATTGCATACCTTCCCACCTCTTTTAGAGCTAACTATGCTCAACCCCATTTGGGGCAATGTTCTATTTCTCTCTCCTATATCTTTCACACTTTGTTTACATTTTTTACATTTTTAATGCATGGTCACATTACAACTATGCTTGGGTAGTAGTCTTTGTGTGATGGCACCCTTATTTCCATTAAGAAACTTAACTACTCTCACCCCCCTTGCATGAGTACACTCTACATAGTTAATACAATTGACACTGTCAACATAGTTAATAACATGAAATACCATTTTCACACTTAGCATCATTTTGGCATAGCATTGGTAAGTTCCTATTTGATCAACAAGATTATTCTAGGCACCCTATCTTTTCCTCTAGTAGTCCCTAGACATGGGGTTAGACTATGCATTTGTTGATTCCCTAGTGATTCCAACCATTGATGTTTTCAGTTGTTATAAGCCTCTACAAGGAATATGGGATTTAGGATGCCCTTGAAGATTTGGTAGATAACTTAGGGACTTGAGGGGGATGTATTATGGGGGTAACAAAGTAGGAAGGTGCAAATCTATAAAGTAATACACTAAAAATATAATAATTATCTTTGGCATTATACATAAAATGAAATCTTAAACTTTATTAAATAAAAAAAGAATGAGTTCAAAGGGACGTATAGATTTGATGTGCAAGAAAGGAGCAAAGGGAGGTTCACTTGGGTAGGGGTTCAGAGCCCATTAAAGCCATGATCAACTCCACAATCTGGTATCTCTACCACTCCTAATGCTATTGAACATCCTTTTTTACCACCTTAGATCTACATCATTGGTTAGTACTAGGGTTAGGAAAATGTGAAGGATTTGGGTGGCCAAAGTACACAACATTGGGATTTGGGGATCCTAGGAGGGTAATATTGACACTCAAAGGTCATATATCGTAAGGGGAAGTAATAGGGGGTAATAGCTTGTAGAGGTTCCACACTACTATGCCCCAAGAAGCTATGTTTATTCTAAGGAAGTAACAGCTCTTGGATTCTAAAATGCCAAAGGTATTGAATTTTCAAAAGTGTGGAACCTTGACATGGTTCTAAGGTTTAGATTTTATGGGGTTATGACCATGATTTGGGCTTCAAATTGGCTATAAATGAATGATTGGTTGGCTACAAATTATCTACCAAATTACTGATTAATTAGCTTCAAATTGGCTACCAAATTACTGAAAATTACTTGCCATTTTGAAGGGATAGGTAAGACCTAGGCCCATTGATGAGTGGGGAGGTACCCCTACGCTCAACCATACGAAATGAGCATCACATGTGTGATCCTATCGAACTCTGCAGATGGCCTAGTTGTGGCACCTAGACAACTATCCTTAGGTCGTTGTTCACTATCTTCCCACCTGGACTAGTATTGCATTTGTCACGTATGGTTTAGTCCAATGTGAGGTGTATGATGTGTTTCTAATATATGCTACTCTTGAAGGTAGTGGAAAATAATACTAACTAATCTAAGCTAGGAGGAAAAGGGGTAAGAAAATCTAATCTAGCCTAAGTGCGACGAGCAACTAATTCCTTGATCAACCGTACACATCTTGGACCTTGTGCACGACTACCACTAGGACTACCAAGCGTACATCATAGGTATGCCACCGGGATTACCAAGAGCAGATCCAAAATATGCCACTGGTTTACCAAGCATAGACCCTAGCTACACCACTGGGCTACCAAGTAGTCACACTTAAATGCTCGTAATCAAGTCGTACTCGTTCTACGTTCTAGGAGTTTAAGTGTAAGAGAGAAAATAGTAAATAACATTAAATAAATAACAAATAAATAAATAAATAAGTGAATGCTACAATGATGAAGTAATCTCAATATTTATTGCCAGTCATGTGCGTGTCCAAGTACGGCACACTCAAATAAAGACACCGTACAATTACATTCACCACACTGTGGGCAGACACGAGAAAAAATCTAACTCTGGAGTGATGAAACTTCCAGAGCTTCACTACTTTAAATCTGGGATCCTAAAACTAGCAAAGCCACCTCTTATTTATAAATATGGTGGTGGACTCCAATATCGTGTACGCGATATTGTAGGGAAGACACGATATCGCATACGCGATATCGCAGGGGATGCGATATCGGGGCGCATGTGATATCACGGCCTATGAGAATCACGTCTCATCATACCCCCATGACTGAATAAAAAATTGTCCTCAAGTTACAAAGAGAACAAGCTTCATTGATTACATAGTGGATAGGTATGGGATTATTAACTAGAAAAAGAAATGGACTAATGCCGTAGTGTGGGAAGATACAACATAAAGAAAAAATACTACAACTACAAAAATGTGGAACTCATGTAGTTCCTCGTGACGGTGGCTCCTCCATGGGTGCTTTCCCTTTGTCACATGCTCCAAGCTTGGAAGGTTGATGACACTGAAGAATGGCCTGGAGCTTCTCCTCTTCAGTCCGAGGGTCCTATGCCATCCATGCTAATGTTCCGATGTTTGACAAAGTCGGCACCTCCCACAGACAAGGTAGTTGTGAGAACATCTGATTAGCTTTGATGTACCATGCCACGAACACCTGTCGTTCCTCTTCATAGGCTCTGGCTTTGTCTTTGTATTCATAGAGCTCTATTAGCCATCGAGCCAAGTTGGTTGCCACATCTTTCTATCCTTGGTAGCTTTCTTTTACCACCACAAGTTTAGAATTTGTGACATCTAGTTTCTTAGCTAGCTTCTTTCTCTCTACAAATTCTTCTTCATATTTGATATGGGTGGAAGCTACCTGCTGCTCGAGGTCTGACCTCAGGTGTCCTACTATTAACATGGCCAGGTTGGGATATTTGAGGTTTTCCAACTCCATGTACTCTATCAAGTCTTGGATCTATAGGTCCCAGTTCTTAATTTCTGCTTGGTTGGCGAAGGCGTAAGTGTCCAATATGGCCCTTCAATCAGTGTGCTGATCACTGATGTTGTTGATTTGAGCCTTGGACATATGGATCTCCTTCTCCAGGATTTTTTTGTACATCCCCACCTGATCACGGGAATGCTCCTTTAGCTTCTCGTGTCATTTAGCCTCATTCTACCACGTGCTTATCTCGATGGCTGATTTTTGACGAACAACGTGTACCTCCTCCATTGAGAGGGTTTGATTTTCTCTGGCTAAACAACTTACATCTTGGTTGACCTGAATGAACTGTTCTCATAACTGATGAAAGTGTTCATCGAGAACATTCTTTTATTTCTCCACAGAAGTCAACCGAATGTTATCAGCAACCAACTGCTTGTTCTCTTCTTCTAAGGCCCTGAGTGACTTAATATTTTCATGAGTTTGCGCTTGAGCTATGGAGGTATCCTAAGTGGCCATCTCCTTTTCTGCTACCACCTTCTTATTTTTTGCAATTAACTTTGTTAATTGCTCGATTTTGAAGTTGTCTAGCTGGTCTGTGGGAACAAATTGCAAAGGATCCCGCTATGCTACCTGTAAGGCTACAAGCTACTCTTGTAGTTTCTGCACTTCAACTTTAGCATGCTTGGCCCTTACTTCAGATATGACTAGCTTCCCCTTTGTGGAAATGAGGTCTGATTGAATTGCTGTTACATGCTAAGGGATGTCAAAAAGAGATGTCAAAACTTGTCCTGTTTGAAGAAATTTGTCTAGTGCATCCTCATGTTCCGCAGGAGTCATTGAGGTTACAGCAAGAGTTTGACCATCCTGTGCTCCTAAAAGATCTTTTGGTGGCACAATAGGTACATTGAAAGATTCTTTGATATGGTCAGCAACCACTTCAATAGCTTCCATGGCATCCTGGTGTTGCATGACCACCTCAATGGCCCCTTCACCAGTCTCTAATTGCACTTGAAAAGATGTCGTGTTTCCTAAGATCTTTTGTGACCATATGCTTTCCCCTCCTCTTGTTTGAATGGATAATTTACCCCTTGTGTGATCTAAAAAAATAGTAGGCTGGTCGGCATCATCGATGACGTGGAAGAGATATGCGTCATCATGACTTCCCCAACTAACTGTCTCGGTGATGGCCCTAAGATGGCTCATCGATGGTCTATAGTCTTGCGGCGGTGGTGGCTGATCGTAGCCTGTGCTGGGTCCTACTTCTTGTTGTTGGCTAGGACCTGTGGCTGGAGGTTAACAAGGTCCTACAAGTTGAGTTGCAGGTGATCCAGTAATCTGTTCTTCTTCTTCATCTGGTCCCAACTCTTTGCTAGTGCTCTTTCTTGGAGCTGGTGCCTTTAATAACTTAGCATAAGAAGCATTTTGGGCTTTTCAAAGGACGTCATTTATGTATCCTCGAATACCAGCCTGTCGGTACAATTTTCTGATAAGGCAGGGAAAAGGAAACACCATCTTCCTTGACTTCTATTCTTCGAATCACCTTAGGATCTCCGTCAAATATAGATGGGGAAGGTTAGCGTTAATCTTTCCCATCAACACTGCACATCCCCTTACTGCATACATAGATATTCTTTCTAAACATTTTGTTGGGAAGAGGTGATAGGTTCCAATTTTAAAATAAACCCACTCTTCCGTCGTCAGCTCACCAAAAGCTTTGTCTCTGCCATAAGCCTTCTTTAACCAATCCTTTCGCACATTAGGGTCTAATCAGGTAGATAACCGAGCAACATGGGGACCTGAATTCGAAAGGTTTAACACTTCTGAAATCACCTGTGCAGAAAAGTCTACTATCACACCACAAATGTTAACCATGGTGCCTTGTTCCTTATTGTGCCAGAATAGTTATGTTTCACCTAAGTACCACACACCACACTCAGAGAGGATAGGTCATAAGGGAGATCCTTTAAGGTGATCCCTAACAGCCTCAGGAGAAAACTCTACAAAAGGTTCTAAGTTAAGCTCCACAATCACTACAGCAATTATGGACTTCGTATGGATAGCCTGAACACATTCCAGGGGCAACGTGAGTTGTTGTCCTAGTTTAGGTGTAGCAGCAGCTCCTCTTTCTGCCTGTGCGGACCTTCTTGTAGGAGGTTCTTCTTGATGGATGCTAAATGATTGCACCTCCTATTCTGTATGTTTTCTGGCAGGGACTCATCTTCCACCTCTCCGAGGTTGTTTTGCTCCACCTTGAACAAGACCCTCTCGTTGAGCACGTTTCGAGGCCATCTGCAATCACACAGGCCAAACATTAGTAAGGTTGTTTTCAAAGTTAAGTTATACTTTACTACATTCCTTTAATTAAAGATCTTATCTTATCGTGTGAATGTGCCCAAAAATTATGATAATAGGTCTTATGGCTTAGGTGGGTTTCATTTTAATCTCCTGATGTACCTAAGGTCATATGATTTTTGGCACGATTTTTCTAAGTGTTCGTATTATTTATCCTAATTGATGTCCTTTGGGTGATGACAAATTTCAAAAAAGTTAGGGACTTTTCAATAGGTGTCCCTCCTCCACGACGAAACTGAACACTCCAGGTTCAAACAGAATTAAAATTGGAGCACCAGCAGGCAAGATCTGAGTGAAAAAGCGAGGGTCACGCAAGTGCAAGTCGTAGAGAAAAATTTCAAAAATTCCCCCCACGTAAATGGCAAAATGATGCTAAGTGTTGTGGTGGGGGTTCCTATTTATAGGAAACTAGGACGTAATATCGCGTACGGTACATCACGTACATGATATCACATGGAACGTGATATCACGTACGCGATATCTCATCCCCAATGATATGGGACACATGGGAAATACCAAATTTTTTACAGATTTTCTTGAAATTAATGGTGTAAATTGAGGACATTGTCAAGTATTAAGATATCCTAGGGTAATTTCATTAATTTGAGAGGCACGGTTAATGATAATGTCATGAATTTAGCAATTAAAAATTTGGTGGTTATGAAGAAAAGGGAATGTAATGGTACATTGGAACGTTTAAATGAAAGAGGGATAATAATAGGGAAAGAAAATTATGAAAATTAAGCTGAGGGAAAGAAATTGTGTGTTCTAGCTAGAGAATTAATGAAGATTATAAAAAATTACACAAGTGGGTCCTCCCCAAAGCACGTTTCAACCTATAATGCCCTTGTGTAACCACACTTAAAGTGTCCATGGGCACTAGAAGGATTAAATGTAATCTGCACCAACTCCACAAAAACACACACATGTAAATATCACCGAAATGAGATGAAAATTCTATGCTACAAGGGACACGAGCTACAACTACATGAACAGTGAGATGAGGTGAAGTATAGAAAAGGATCGTAGAGATTGGGACATGAGGTAACTAACCCAGTGTACAATAAATCCTACATGAAAAGCATGATTAAGGTGTCATTAACCCATCGTTCCAAGATCAGGACTAAGTCCATCCTTCTAAGTAGTGACATCACATTGTTTCATCCCATGGTGAACAACTATGAGAGTACCATAACAACAAGGCGTATGATCACTTGGCATTTAGTACAAGGGAGGAGTGATTTTTATTTTATGGCACTTCTTTTTTCTTTTCTTCTTCCTTTCTCTTTTTCACTTTATTGAATCGAGAGAAGCCACCAACCTTCAAGCATGGGTACATGTCTTTCTAGTGGGACCCCCTAGAATAGCTTTTGAATTTTGAGTGCCCTTTTGATTACTCTTACTCCCATTTTTCATTAGATCTACAAGGATCTTAGTACAACCATATTACATGATAACACCCACAGATGTCACTAAAGAGAATCCGCAAGTCCCCTTGATGTCACACCCTAACCATTCCCCCTTGGTCCATCCTTCTTCATTCTGGGTACAATGAATACAAAATTAATTTTAAGTTTTAGAAATTTCAAGAATAACACTGTACCTTTGAACAAAACCTCTTTATTTATAGAGTGGATGAGTGGGTGTAATGGGCTCACTATTTCAAATAATTGACCACTCATGACTTAATAACATAGAACATAGCTCAACCAATGATCCACATCAGTGTTTTATTCATAGATGAGATTACTTACAAAAACATGAATATACAAACACACAAAAAGATAAAACAAAAAGTTAAAAAATGAAAAACTGAAAAATAAAAAGTTGTAAAATCAAAGAAAATGAAAAATATTTATTAATCCTGTTTGTTAGTGAAATGGGGGGTATCCCCCATAACTAAACGGTTGAGTATGACAAGGATTAATAAATGAAAAATAATGATCCTTGCATATTAGAAATATTGAAACTCGTCCATACTTATCACCTTGGATTTCACACACTTTATAATAAACATAGTGGGGCACTTCATATGATGTAGTTCCCGGATAACAAGTTGACCCACTATGATATTTAGGACTGTTAGATGGTATGCAAGGATTGGGATGATGCCTCCCATGGTTGTGTTCATTGGGCTGTATGGTTGTTGTAGTGTTAGTTGGTGGTCCTAATAAAGTTACATGAGGCACTGGGTTCAAAGGTAAGGGTGCACAATATTGTTGGACTTGTGATGGGTTGGAAGATGTAGTGGCCTCAGAGTTCTGTTGTCCCTTCCTACGGTCGTGTTTAAAGAAAGGACACATTTGATGTTGAGGAGGCTTTTCACTACTATTGATAGTAGTAGCACAAGTGTTGTTTGTGGGTTGTTGCTGTGGCACAAATACCTTAGGAACAGTTGGTGGCATTGTGGAAGGAGGGAAAGGATAAGAATGTTGAAAGTTAGGAGGAATGTAAGGTGCGTAAGGTGGTGGTTGTGTTGGAGGTATGGGTTGATAGTATTGTGGAGAATGGTATTGTGATGAGATAGAGTATGGTGGCCCAAATGGAGAAATAGGATGTTGGACGTGATAAGCATTTGGATTTGGAAAATGTAAAGGGTGCCTCCAGTCTAAGGGTGGATTCCCCCATGAGAGGGATTTTTGCCATTGTGATCAAACACAGTATCTCTGTATAAACTTTGGATGTAATGTGTTTCCCCAATGCTCATGTAGATGTAACAAGATTGGGCATTGGCCTTTGGGGTGATCGTACAGGCATATGTTGCATTCATACGTAGGATTGGCAGTTGAGCACTTATTCCCTTCGTTCTTTCTTTCCAAATGTCTAATGTTTTGTCCTACTTATTGGGTTGTCAAAAATCTATCTCCAATGATGTTGATATGTTCTCCACACTTTTGATTCATCCATTCTAACATCTTATTGATCTTTGCCTCGACTTCTTCTAACGATTGTTGTATTGGCAAAGATGATGTTTCCACCTTGAGAATTGTTGATTTCTCCTTGTTATAATCATGGACCTTTGATGAGTTAATATTTTGGTCCCATTGATGTTTTTCAACACTCTCCCATGTAGCTATTTCTCCTTCTTCTTTGGCTACCCACTTAATAAGCTCTTGAATTTGATGGGTTCATAGGTTGTATAGTTGACCTTGGGCATATGTTCCTAAGGTCTCTCTTGTTTCATTATGTAGCCCATCAATGATATGGTACATTAGCCTTTCCTTGGAAAACCCATGGTCTGGAAAGTTGTTTAACATTGAATAATATCTTTCTAAGGCCATGTCCAATGGTTCATGTTGTGCTTGTTTCCATCCTTGGATTTTTTTCCTCAAGGCTGACACTCTTGCATAGGTTTGATATTTTTTGTTAAATACCTCTAACATTGTTGACCAACGTCGTATTGAATTTGGTTTTAACGATCTATACCATACTTTTTCTTGGTCAACGAGTGTCATAGGAAAGAGCTTAATTTTTTTCCAACCATTATCAATGTTATTCCATGTGCAAGCATCATAGAAGGCTAGTAAGTATTGTTGCGGATCTAAGTCATAGCCTTCTGAAAATTTGGGAAAGTTATTTAAATCGAGCCTAGGTAGATGTCTCTCTTTATGATGCCTACGTGAGATTCGAACAGCCTCCTATATTTGCATTAAGTTTGTAGTTGCCAGTGGGGGTTCATCGTCATCAGGTAAGTTAGGCTTTCGTGTGTTGTCATGACGTTGTTTTTGTTCATGCTTATAAGAAACACCCACTTCATGTTGTATACCCTAATATTCATCATCATATAGCTCATTGGTTCTCCAATGAACTTCCTCACTAAGTGTGGCATTATAATCATCTTGTAGGAGAGGCATTGTGAAGTTGTGTGTGAATTACGTGTGACTTTTAATAATTATTTTTTTTGCTAAACGATGTATCGTTAATTTCTATACAGTGACCTTGTATGATATAACTAATCTAGATAACTAACACCATCCTTGGTAATGGCACCAATGATGAGTGGCGAGGTACCCCTACACTCAACCATACGAAATGAGCGTCACATGTGCGATTCGGTCGAACTTCATAGATGGACTAGTTGTGGCACCTAGACAATTATCCTTAGGTCGTAGTTCGTTCTCTTCCCACCTAGACTAGTATTGCATTTTTCATGTATGGTTTAGTCCAATGTGAGGTGTATGATATGTTCCTAATCTATGCTACTCCTAAAGGTAGTGGAAAATAATACTAACTAATCTAAGCTAGGAGGAAAAGGGGTAAGAAAATCTAATCTAGCCTAAGTGCGATGAGAAACCGATTCCTTGATCAATTGTACACATCTTGGACCTCATGCATGACTAACACTAGGACTACCAAGCATAGATCCTAGGTACACCACTAGGATTACCAAGCATAGATCCCAAATATGCCACTAGGTTACCAAGCATAGACCCTAGCTATACCACTGGGCTACCAAGCAATCACACTTAAATGCTGGTAATCAAGTCGTACTCGTTCTACGTTCTAGGACTTTAAGGGTGAGAGAGAAAATAGTAAATAATATTAAATAAATAATAAATAAATAAATAACAAATTGAATGTTGCAATGATGAAGTAATCTCGATCTTTATTGCATGTCATGTGCATGTTCAAGTACGACACACTCGAATAAAGACACTGTACAATTACATTAACCACACTGCGGGCAGACATGGGAAAAAATCTAACACTGGAGGGATCAAATTGCTAGAGCTTCGCTACTTTAAAAATGGGATCCTAAAACTGGAAAAGTCACCTATTATTTATAGATATGGCGATGGACTGTGATATCGCGTACACGATATCGTAGGGAAGACGCAATATCACGTACCCGATATCGCAGGGGATGCGATATCGCGGTGGACGTGATATTGCAGCCTATGCGAATTGTGTCTCATCACCCATGCATCCTACCTATCTAGTCCTTTCATGTTGTCTAACCCACTCTCTCTTAGCTAGATGATCCCCTTCCACTAGGGGAAGAGAGTTAACATTGAGGGGGGATGGAAGGTCAATGTTAAGGATGAAGGTATACCCCTCTAGGCTAGGTCACCCCTCTTTCCATGCTTAGGATAGGTGAGTTGTACCCCCCTTACACTCCTTCATGTTAGCCTTGAAGTTTCCTAGCTAGCTTACCCCCTTGTAAGGGTTGTGTCAACATAGAGTGTAATGATTGAAAATGTCAATGGCTGGAATCACTAAGGGATAAACAGATGCATAGCCTTAACCCTACCTCCACACAAGGGACTTGATAGAAAATAGAGGTAGAGCACTGTAAATAGTCTTTTTGATCTAATAGGGACTTTGTCAATTACAACCACGGTGATGGGCACAACCAGGGGGTGGCATGCTTAGCCAAAGTGCAAATCTGAGTGATGTGAAATGCTACTAAGTGTCAAAGAAGTGCTTCACAATGCTAAGTGTAGAGCATAGCTAAAGAATGAGGGCAAGTAGAGCCAATAGTTTCAACCAAAATGAGGGTTTCAACCCATGGAGAGTATCACCTGAGCATAGTACAGTGTGAAAACACATAAAAAAGGGCAAAAATACATAAGGAAAATGCAAGAAAATGCTAGAAACAAGAGAGAGAAATGGAAAACCAACCCAAATGGGGACATAGTTAACTCCAAAAGGGTCTTAGAAGGTATACAATGTATAATAGGCATAGTGGAAGTATAGTCATAGTCTCGATGGTGTCAAGTCATGAAGTCTAGCGCTCACTGTGATGAACCATGCTTGCCAAGTCAGTTGGTGCAATGTACCATGCAGTGCTCTGTAGAGCTACAATAAGCCTATAGTGGGGTGTGATGTGCAAATTTGCCTCTCTACCATGTGGTGTGCTCATAGTCTCATTTTCCCATAGAACTAAGTTCCAAGATGCCAAAATGCGAAATGCCAAATAAAAGTGCCAACTACCCAACTGGTGGAAACTAGAAGCGCAACCCCTGAAACATTAGGATGCAAGGGTATTTAGTGCCACATGGTAGTGCAATAGATAGGACCAAAAGAAAAATTTAGAAAATTTTCTAAGTTTGGAGGTGACCAAAAAAAGTTCAAAAATGTTCTAACTTTGGCCGCTACCTTTATCCCATGTTACATGCAGGACACAGGATGCTAGCTACTACACCTATCACATGTTACGTGTGCCACATGGAACACTGGCTACTACATGCATCCCATGTTACATGTAGAACATGGGATGCTAGCTAGGGATAAGGCATAACATGGACACTTGGAAGAATCTAGTAAAAATTGCATTCATTTTTCTTGCTATGCTAGCTACACTCTAGAGTGTAACAGGAGGGGTAGCCTCAAAAGTTAGAAAATCTACCAAATGCCTCTTCCATGCTAAGGTAGCTTGACAACTTCTTGCTTGACACTTAGGCAAAATTGGCCACTACAAAGTGTGCTATGATAGCTATGCTCTAGAGCATAGTAAGTGGAGTGAGAGCATAGTAGAACACTTGCAAATATTTTCATAAAACTACTATTAACACTTAGAAAATGTTTCAAAACAAGTATTGATGGGTGCTATGCTAGCTATGCTAGGGAGTGTTGCACCAACACTTAGAAAAATTTTTCAAGTTTTGACACATAAAAAAATTTTCAAAAAGTGTAATCATTCTAACACTTAGAAAAATTTTGCAAATCTAGTAATTGGAGTTGACTACACTAAAAACTTAGAAAATTTTTTGCAAAATGCCACTATTTTGATACTTAGCCAAATTTGCAGTCAAGATGCCAAGACTTAAGATTTTGTGGTGTTTCAATGGCCCCTCTTTGTTTATATATAGAGGAGTGTCTCAAGAGATGTCAACAAAGAATTGAAAAACACCATAGCAAACATGGCATCATCATCACTCATCGGTACCTGATTGTGTGTCATTTCACCATGCTCAAGAGTGTTGTGGATTAGGGTATGGTGGGGTAAAGTGTGTAGGAAATGTTCTAGGGAGATGAAATGCAAGTAGAGGAAATAAAATGCAAATAGTGTATCCTGATGCAAGATACAAATTTAGCATTGCTAACGATGACCATGGCATGAAGTGGTTTTCCCCTAAAGCATTGACCTCTTGTTGGAGTACTCATGAGAGAGTCAAAGTAAATCCAAAGTTGGGCTAGTTGCGAACCTATAGTGTTGTCAATTTGCTTAGGGATGTGCTTTTATCCATTCCTGTTTTTTTTTTCATTTTTTTTGTTTTTCTTTCTTTTCTTTTTTCTTTTTATTCTTTTCTTTGCTACAAGGTGAACCCTCATTGTGTTTAGTTTACTAATGATTCTACCTATAAGGTGTGGGCCATCAAGTAGATGGACTTTATTTTGATGCAACTGCATTGCATCCATAGGACAAGTGTTTCCTCTTTGGGATGAGTTATGTTACATCCACTTTTTCCTTGACTAGCCAATAGATGCTTCTCATGGGACAAGTTGAATTATGTTTGCCATGCGTTCTACAGTTGATATGAGAAGAATGTCATATATGTCTCAATGTGTATGCATCAGAGGGATGTGCAATCATGAGTACGTAGGGGATAAGAGGCTATTGGCATGAAGGAGTGAATGTGCATAGGCTATAATGGGATGAGAGAGATGTGCACTCTTAAGTGGCTAGTTTAATTACTATGTGCTAGTTTAATGTTGTAGTAGATGAGTTGTTGTGCCAATTTAATATCATGACCCAAGGACGATCTATGGTAGTATATAGTCATAGTAGATTATTTGTGCTAAATTTTTGCATCATGGTAGATGAGTCCTTACCTTGCTTGTGTGAGGTGTGATGTTGCATGCACAGTCATTGCTATGTGCTTGCAAGATCCTAAAAAAGTCAACTAGAAAAACAACATCAAGTGGCACTTATCATAAACAAAGTTAACATACATGAATGAAAGGAAAGAAATGCAAAAGGTGATAGTTTTAGGCTATTCCAGGCTGTGGGCTAGTTTCAGGCCTTTTCATACCATGTGTTTTTTGTTTTATCTTTTTTGATTTTTATGTGTTTTTGATGTTTTTTAAATGCAATGCATAAGCTAAGTGGATGGATGCATAATAAAAGTAGAAATGCATAAATAAAGAAAAGTAGTGTGTAGACTAGAAAAGTAGGTGAAATGTAAATGCATGGCCCATGGAGGCAAGGGGTAAGTAAACGCTTAGCACATTTTGTCCAAGGAAGAGTCTTCGTCATGTAGTTGCTTTCCAATTGGATGTGGATTAAGGGGGCATGCAAAGCTTAGGATCCTGTAGGAGGCTGTTGGCTTCAACCACTTATTTAGGTGTGTTAGCCATAGGCGTTGTGTTGGTTGTCATAGGTTTACAACCAAGAAACTCCACCTCTAACACTTACTCCATGTTTATGTTGTAAATAGCTAGAGAGGAGACATTATCATCATGGATGATAACTTGATCACCTTCATATACAAGGTGTATTTCTTGATAGATGGGAGAGGATATGACCTATAGTTGAGCTAACCAAGTCTTGCCCAAGATTAGGTTGAAGCCTAACATCTCCTCTATGATAGTTAAACTTGCAATGGTGGATAATTTCTCTCCTACCATGAAAGCTAAGTTGATTGTTCCCCTAACAGTGATGCATGGTTCATTGAAGGATTTTAGACACATGACTTTGTTTTTCTTGATTTCATCTACCAAGTCTAGATTTTTGATGATAAACTATAGGACTATGTTTGTTACTGCGCGATCATCAACATGCACTCTATAGATAGTGCACTACCCAAAACATATGCTAATGGATAGTGGAGCTATAGTGACCTCCCCTCATTTGGGATTAAACTTGACTACATCATCATGAAACACTAGGGATGTTAAGCTTGATTCCTATGTCAAAGGAGGTAATATTTCTACATAGATGGTATTCTCATTTATAGCGATGACCTCCATAAGAGGAATGGAGGCCAACATCTGGGCTAGTGCTTCTTGGTGGGTAGATGAGGTCATGACTAGGTCATATAAGCTCAACAGTGTGTTTCTTTTTTTCTTCAGCATTTATTTCACCTAGGTTAGTGTAGCTACGAAGTCTTTGTCATTAACCACTATGTTGGCCTTGACTTCCTTCATGCATCTGGAGAGATAGATCTCTTATAGAGTGGACTTGGGCTTGGGGGCAGGGGCCCTAATGTTTAGTGTTGGCGACCATTTGGGACGCGACCGCCAACGAGTGTCCTCGAACACGATTTAGGTGCCTATTGGTCTCTGGCAACACCAAGGCCTACATACCTCCAAATAAACTCAGTAGTTAGTGTGAGTATGTGTGTGTGCCGTTGCGGCGTGTGGTTGTGTAAAATGTAACAATTGCATTGTGTGTGAACTACAAATGACTTACTTTAAAGAGATTCAGCCAACTTTGCCAAGTACTATGAGTTATTGAAAATTTCCTATTTAGTTCAACTGCCTAGTCTACGTGGTCCTTATAATACCTACTTATAACAAATAAAATTTTGCAAAAACATTTGAGCACAACTCCACCATCTACTCCTAATTTTCCCCAAAGAAAGAGATAGTTCCACAAGAAAACTAGAAATAGAGCAAGATTCGATGGAAATAAATAGAAAAGAAAAGAAAGCAGATTTGTGTGGACCTCAAATATTTAAACAAGGTAAAATGANACCACGAGAATTCACTTTAAAGATAAAAAGAAGCTATTCCGGTCCG
>MNCI01020421.1:170547-215328 GCA_015680685.1 Gnetum montanum | reverse complement strand
GATTATTTTACACTTTTATTTGATGAACTGCAACTCCGGTTTACCAGCATCGGTCCAAAATATCTCTTGACACCTGTCTTGTTGTGCCTTTGTGTCTCTACTGCCTTATTTCATGGATTGGTATGCGACATCGGAGGCATCGATATCGGGCATGGCTACTATTTTCAGATTGCAGGTTCCAGGGTGAGTAAACTTATGATTGCCATTTTTTAACCACCTGGAAAAATTTTGAAATGCATTTTTTCAGAAAACCCAGGCCTGTTTGGCAAGGTTGGAGGTGGAACCTAAAACTGAAAATTTCGCAACTGTCTTCCTTGTCCTCCGCCGCGACCATGTGTTGTGTTGGTGCCGCTGCCGTCATCGCAGCCCTCATCTCCCTCAAGTCGCCCACAGCAACCCTCGGCTAGATCTAGATGTGGCCGAGGCCATGGCCCCGCGCGCGACAGAGACCACTACCTTTCTTCTTTTGCTGTCGCCATTCATCCGCCTACCACGGTTGTTGTCTCTTTTCGCCCGTTCCATGCCATTTGTCCTCCACCGATGTGGCGACTATCATGCAGTGGAGCAAGCCCTTGGTATTGACTCGTGTGGTGTAGAAATCAATACGGTTTGGTTACCCTACTCGTGCGGAGGTTTTTGTATTTTTGTTTGCACAGGCAGCGGACAACGCTGCTTATGGTCCCCAAAAAAAATGAAATGTTGATGTCTGCTTCTCTTTTTCTTTTTTTTGAAAACAACTTCTCTGAATTACGTGGCATGGCGCTTAGAAACAGTATGAACCTTCATCCGGTGCAGTTCATAATCAGAGGGCTCAGCACTGGGAACAGATCTTGGGCTCACGGTTCTCTGGGAATTTTGATTTTCTGGAACACGATGAATTTTGATTTTTGGAAACAGGAATAGTTTATGTTACCTTTAAAAATTTAAATGATAAATTTATAATTTGAAAGTAAGGTGGAACAAAGACTCTGGAACCCTTTCCATCAAAATATGAATTGTCCTGCTGAATTTGTGTTACTGCAGAGGTTGCTTTCCAGAATAAAATGGATACAACGTAAATTTTACTTAAGATACCCTCTGATTTGTTATATCTTTATATCATATAAATGGTAAATTGGGCTTCTTCCATAATCCCACTATGTATAGGAACACATTTTTTATAAAGTAGAAAAAAATGCTACTTATTCTTTTCCCTCTCAAACCCAAATTTTAGCCACTCCTCCAAGAACTTTTAACCAATTTAACCTTACTAGCCTGCTCCATGAAATGACCAAATGTGCCAACATTTAGTTGTTAGTTTCTAGTCATGGAATTTGCTTCATCCATGGGGATTATGATGTGCATGTTCATCCTCTTGCATTACCCTTTGGTAGGCCTACCTAGGTTCCTAATGGGATCAACCCTTGAAGGAGGAGGGACCAAGACATTGCCCACTATTGGGATTTGGATAGGTGAGGGGCCATCACGTTGTGGCACCATTATGAAAAATGGTGGTTTAGGAGCTTTTGTAAGGCCAGTTCATTGTGGGACCTTAATGATGAAAGATTTCTTAGCAATTTTTGTTGCTAAATCATGCCAATTTAACATCTTAGCGGATGGTTTTTTTGGAACCTTGATGACAAAGGGTGTTGTGGGTGCCTAAGGTGGTACTTTGATAACAAAAGGGGGCCTCTTGCTTGTGGAGGTTAATGGGATCCATGCCTTGCTCGAAGGCACATGGATCACAAAAGGTTGTTTCATAGATTTAGACTTGCCACTAATGTTGGTGGTGTTTATGACATAGGGAGTGTTGTCTGCATTAGATTGGCTTGGTGCATCAACTTCCAGTTGGCCATGTTCTATCATTCTTTGTAGGTAATCCTACAAAGCACAATAGTTGTTCATACTATGAACAAAATACTAGTGGTAATGACAGTACTAGTCCAACTTGAAGTGTTGTGGGATTGATGGTGAAACACTACAAAATTTCAAGTCTCACCATCTCGACTATAGATTTTGCTAAGTGTAAAAGTAGTGGCACTTTACCAAAAATTTTCTAAGTGTTGAGTGTAGTTAGCTACAACTACCAGATTTGCAAATTTCTTCTAAGTGTTAGAATGATGGCACTTTCTACAAATTTTTCTATGGGTCAAAACTTGAAAAAATTTTCTAAGTGTTGGTGCTACACTCCCCAGTGTAGCCAACATAGCATGCATCAAGGCCTATTTTGCATAATTTTCCAAGTGTCATAGGCAGTTGCATAAAAAGGTTTTCTAAGTATTTTGCTACATTCTCACTCTACCTACTATGCTCTAGAGCATATCTAGCATATCACACATTTTAGTAACAAGTTTTGCCTAAGTTTCAAGTCAAAAGCTATCAAGCTAGCTCAACATGGAAGAGGCATTTGGTAGATTTTCTAGCTCCTAAAACTACCCCTCCTACTACACTCTAGAGCATAGCTAGTGTAGCAAGAACAAGGATTACAGTCTTCACTAGATTCTTCTAAGTGTCCATGCTACACCTTATCCTTGGGTAGCATCCCATGTCCTACACGTAACATAGGACAAGCATAGCAGTTAGTGTCTCATGTCTTGCACGTAACACAGGATGATCATAGCAATCAAAGTTAGAAAATTTTTGAATTTTTCTTATGGTTCTACCTATCACACTGCCACATGGTTTCTGATCCACATTTTTGGCTAACCCTATCCCTATAAATACTCCTATACCCCAATGTTTTATGGGGGATTTCATTTTTCATGGAGTTGGTAGTTGGTACTTTCATTTTGGCATCTTGGCATCTTGGCATCTTGGCACTTAGCTCCATAGATGAATGAGACCTAGAGCACACACATTGGTAGACAGGCATCCCTACACCATGTAATACACTATGGCCCCATCATATCCCTACACCATATGGTATACTATGGACCCCATTATAGCCCTATAGAACAGTACACAGTACATGTGGTGGCCAACCCGACTAGCATGGTTCATCATAGTGAGAGCTAGACTTCATGGCTCAACACCATTGAGATTATGACTATGCCTTGACTATGCTTGTTGTACATTATATACCTTCTAGGATCCTTTTGGAGTTAACTATGTTTCCATATGAGGTGTTGTTCCATTTCTCTCTCTTTTTTCTAGCATTTTCTTTGATTTTTCTAGTTGTACTACACTTGGGTGGTAGTCTCCATAGGTTGACACCCTCATTTTAGTGAAAACCCTTGGCTCTACTCACCCCCAATCTATTGCTATACTCTACACTTAGCACCACAAAACATCAGTTTGATACTTAGCATTGTTTCATGTCACTTAGTTTTGAATTTTGGCTAACCATTCAACCCCATGTTTGCATCCACTACCTTGGTTGCAGCCAACAAAGTTCCTATTCTATTAACAAGACTATTTAGGATGCTTCATTTTTGTTTACAACACATCCCTCATTCAAAGGTAGGTTTAAGGCTATGCATCTATTTATCCCTCAATGATTCTAGCCACTAAAATTTTTAGTCATTACAGAGAGCTCATTTGATATTACTAAGGTAGGGTTCCTTAGTAGTTCATAGTACCTATCATGTCGTTAATAGATAATTTTTGCTACTCAGTTGTGTTGGATTTGCCCAACTTTCAATAGTTTCTTTAGCAATTTAGAGATTAGTAGTGGTGTATACTTTGAGTCATCCTTCCACTTAAAGTTGGACCTTGGGGTAGTCCCTGCTAATGTAGGCAAGTTGATACCAAAGTTGGTAGCTTTATGAGCTAGGGCCTTGGGCTTCTTAGCTATCAAGTTGTAGTTGGTTGCTTTTGTGCTTACAGGTACTATTTTCACTATTGCATTTTGCTTGCATCCATTTTGGTTTCTATAGGCCATGTAGGTTAGGTCATTGCTGTCTTGCACTACCTCCTCTATGGCCTTCATTTGGGCAAAGGCTTGGCTGAGAGACTTTGAGACCAAGTAATATAGTTTTGACTTAATGATGTCATTCATTGTAGCCTGGAAGATGGCCAGTAGGTGTATCTCTACTAGGGGTTCATACATTTTGTTCAATTCAGCATTCTAGCATTAGAGGAATTTTGGCATAGGCTTTAGGGGCCCCTACTTGACATGTATGAGCTAGTTGAGGGTTGCTTCAGGCTTTAGGTTGTACCTAGAACATGTCACAAACTAGGTTATGAGATCTTCAAAGAAGAGATTGAGGCCTTAAGTAGCATGTAAGACCAGTCTAAGGCATTTTCATTAAGTGACATGGGGAACATGCACATGATAGAATGTGGCTAGGCTTAATGAAGCAGGCACTTGAGTTAAAATATAACCATGTGTGCATTGGGATCCTCTCCACCATTGTACTTGGTGAGTTGAGGCCGTAGAACCCTAGTTGGAAGAGTTAGAGGTGATACTGTAGGAGTTATGGGATCATCCTGGTAGAAGTTCACCACCTTGATGGTGTTAGAGGAGGTAGCCTTGAGTTTATTAATCTCCTCTATCAAAATTTTAATCAGCTATAATGCCTGATCCAAGCTTGGGGATGTGCTAGCCAGTTACATTGGCTGGGCTTGCTTGCATTGGTTGTATGCATAGGGTCGAATAATTGGTTGTGGAGTTTTTCTAGTTTGAAAGTATAGTGGATGGACGTGACTAGTTTAACATCATAGTAGATGGACATTGCTAGTTTAACATTGTAGTGGATGGATTTAGTTGATGTGTTAGCTAAGGGATGGATGTGGTGACCAAGGTGGGCCACACATGAGTCGATTGGATGGATGTTGTGGGCACCAATGAGACAAGAAAGATGTGGGATGCCTAAATCATTTGGGATTGGGAGGTGGCCCTTGTGTGAGCATAGGATTGGGAAAATGCAATAGTATCTTACATGGAAGGCTAAATTGCCATGGTCACCATCTTGAAGAGGATAGGTGGACCAAACTAATGAGGGGCTATACTAGGGAGTGGCTATTGAAAGACAGTGTAGAGGGGGCTCTCATGTTCAAAGTAGGCCTTGAACTCTTCTTCTTCTTCCTATGAGGCTTCCTCATAGGTTTTTCCTACATTATGCTTGTTTACATGGATGAGTTGACACTACATCTGGTTGTAGGACTCTGTGAGTGGGATTATGTCAAATAAGGAGCAGTTTTACTCCTGTCCATCGTAGTGGACTCATTCATAATCTTGTTTTGCCTCTAGGTCAAGGTGATACATTGGTAATCCTACTTGGATTTTGGCATAAATTTTTTTTTATTATTTTTGGCTTAATATGGCACACTTTGGATGGATCATGGTGTCAAATGTGTTAGACATAGATGTGGAAGGTTGATCTAGATTCATGTTCATAGGTTGGGTTATGAGAGTTGCTATTTCAAAAAAATGGCTAACTTTGAAAAATATAGAAAAATGACTAAGTTTGTTGGTAGCAGAAAAATGGCTAAGTATAAAAATATAGAAAAATGGATAAGTGTAAAGATGTCAACAAATGGCTAAGTATGGAAAATACAAAAAAAATTGACTAAGTGTAAAATTATAGAAATTTTGGCTAAGTATGAAAATTTAGAAAAAATGTTAAATATGAAAATGTAGAAAAAATGCTAAGTATGAAAGTTGCTAAAAATGGCTAACTCTAGTGCTACACTAGAGCTTTCTATGCTTTGAGAAGTTGCTATGATCTCCAAAGCATCTAGAGTTTTGGTTAAGTGCCAATCAAAAAATGTAGAAGGAAATGGTAAGGCCCTCCTTTTAGAGCCAAAAATTGTAATGAAAAAAAAAAATCAGTGGCTAGAATCACTAAGGGATCAATGGATGCATAGCCTTAACCCTACATTCGCATGAGGGCCTTGATGGAGAAAAAAGGGAAAGCACACTAAATAGTCTTATCGATTGAATAGGGACTTTTCTGAGTGCAACTGAGGTGGTGGGTACACCTAAGAGGTGGCATGGTTAGCCAAAATGCAAATTCAAGTGACATGAAATAGTGCTAAGTGTTAAAGCACTGCTTTATGGTGGTAGGTGTAGAGTGTAGCCATGGAATGGAGGCGAGCGGTGCCAAGGGTTTTGACTGAAATGAGGGTGTCAACCCATGGAAACTACCACTTGAGCATAGTACAACATGAAGACATGTAAAAAAGTGCAAAAAGACATAAGAAAAATGCAAAAAAATAGAAACAATAGAGAGAAATGGAACAAAGCCCCAAATAGGAATGTAGTTAACTCCAAAAGGATATTAGAAGGCATACAATGTACAACAAACATAGTGGAAGCATAGCCATAGTCTCAATGGTGTCAGGGCATGAAGTCTGATGCTCACCATGATGAACTTTGTCTACCAAGTTGGCCACTGCAATATACTATGCAATGTTCTATAGGGTTGCAACAGGGCTACAATGGATTGTGATGTGAAAATATATTCCTCTATTGGTCTAGTGTGCTATAGGTCTCATTTGCCCATGGAGCTAAGTGCCAAGATGCTGAAATGTCAAATTCCAAATGAAAGTGCCAACTACCAAACTAGTGAAAAATGAAAGCACAACCCCTAAAACATTAGGGTGCAAGGGTATTTATAGGGCTAGGTTTAGTCCAAAATGTAGATTGGGTGCCATGTGGTAGTGCAGTAGGAGGGACCACAAGAAAAATTCAAAAAAATTTATAAGTTTAGAGGTGACCAGAAAAGTTCAAAAATTTTCTAACTCTAGTCGTTACACTTGTCCTGTGTTACATGCGAGACATAAAACATTGGTTGCTATGCTCATCTTATGTTACATGTGGGACACGAGATGTTAGCTGCTACATTAGTCCTATGTTACATGTGGAACATGTAATGCTGGCTGGGGATAGTATGTAGCATGGACACTTACAAGAATTTGGTGAAAATTGCAATCCTTGTTCTTGCTATGTTGGCTATGCTCTGGAGCATAGCAGGAGGGGTAGCCTCAGGAGTTAGAAAATCTACCAAATGCATCTTCTATGTTGAGCTAGCTACATAGCTTCTTACTTGACACTTAGGCAAAACTAGCCACTAAAAAGTCTGCTACGGTAGCTATGCTCTAAAGCATAGTAGGTAGAGCGAGAGCGTAGTAGACCACTTAGAAGAATTTTCATGCAACTATTGTTGACACTTAGAAAATTTTGCAAAATAGGCCTTGATGCATGCTACATTGACTATGCTAGGGATCATAGGGCCAACACTTACAAAAATTTGCCATGTTTTGACACTTAGACAAATTTTTAGAAAGTGCCATCATTTTGACAGTTAGAAGAATTTTGCAAATTTGCTAGTTGGAGCTGACTACACTCAACACTTAGAAAAATTTGGATAAAGCGCCACCATTTTGACACTAGCCAAATTTGTAGTTGAGATGTTGAGACCTAAAATTTTGTGGTGTTTCATAGAGAAATGTATACCTGCCATAAAACCCATCAAATTTTCATTTTTGGCATTCCAAAAGGCATTTTTGACTCTCCTAAGCCCAAATATAGATACTAGGTGATTCTTTTTACTTGAGAAATAAGACTTTGATCACTTATGAAGTATTTTTTAGTCCCAAAAGTATGAAACATGGGAGATTGTTCCTTTATGTGTTACAACCTTCACATATATAATAAAAATATTATCTCGAGTTTCATGGGATGGGATTACAAAGGTTTTAACATGAAAATTTGGTGGTGTTCATTGGTCTCTCTTTGTTAGTGTCTTAAGGATTGGCCTAAGAGGCACCAACAAAAAATAAAAATCATCACTATAGGTCCACCACCAATGTTCCCTCTTCACATTTGATCTAGTCATGTTGAACCATGTCAAAGAGTGCTTGTGATGATGGAGGAATGATAGTGGTAATTAGGGAGATGATCATGAAAGCTAACAATGCATTCCAAGTATTGCCACCATGGATGTAGCATGGTACTGACATATTTTGAAGTGTTGGTTGATTAGAAAATGCATTTGAGGAACCAACCACTTCATTCCAAGAGGTCCTTGGCCATTATTCTTCAAGGCTTCTCTACTCATTTGTCTCCTCAAATATTTTCTTTTCTTGTTTCTTTCTTTTTGTGGGATTAAACTTTCATTGGGTTTCATTTCCAAGGCTAGTTTAACATAGTTTTTCTAGTAAGTGAGTTACACTACACTCAATAGACTTGAGGATTACTCCATTGAATGAGTTGTGTTACACTCGATGGACTTAGTGGTTTTTCCACTAAATGAGTTATGTTACATTCAAGTGGACTTAAGGATGGAGCATGCTATACATATATTATATGGCTATAGTGCATGAGTGACAAACATAAAGTTAAAATTATTACTTAAACATAAGTGGAAAACATGGTATGGAAGGCTATAATCATGCTACAGGGCTTGTCTTATGGAGTTGTGCCAAAAAGAGGATGATGGTACAAGTACTCCTAACATGGCAGGGAAAACTCATCAAATCTTACTTATTGAGGTCATGTGGTGATTTGCTACCATAATGAGTTACATCCTTGCAATGGCTTTAGTCTTCATCCTGCAAACACAACTCCAAGAGGACAAGAAAAGGAAGTAAATAAAGCATGTTAAATCATTACAATGTATATATAGGCCACATGGAGAATAAAATAAAGCCACCTAGGACATCAATGTTGTCAATTTAAGGCCATGGTGGGCCATGATACCAATTTAAAGCCCTAGAAGGCTATGGTTCTAGTTTAAGATCATAGAGGACCATGATTCTAGTTTAGAGTCTTAGTGGATTGTGATTTCAATATAACGCTTCAGTGGGCCATGATGTTGGTTTAAGGCCTCTACAAGTGATGGTGTTACTAGGTTTAGGCCTTGGTAGGCCATGTTGCTAGTTTAAGGCCTTGGAAGGCTACTTTAGAGTAGGCTTGCTTGTTGATGACCATCAACTACATGTAATATGGCCTCAAAGAGGAATGATTGACTAGATTGGCTAGTTCATTTCTATACACATTGGCTATCCTAAATGCTTCATTACCATAGGATTTGCTGACCAAAAAGGGCCCTTCCCAATTGGCTAAGAATTTATCTACATGCTCACAGATGACTTTGAGGACTAGTTCACCTTCCTTTATCTTACCATTGGTTAAGGTATCATGGTTTTTCTATTTCTAAATCTCTTGATAATGTTCAATGTGAGAAAGAACTTGCATATGTTGCTCCTTTACCTAGTTTAGGTCCATTATCTATGTTGGCGACCATTTGGGATGTGACCGCCAACGAGTGTCCTCGAATAGGATTTAGGTGCTTGCTAGTCTCTGGCAACACCAAGGCCCAGATACCTCCAAATAGACTCAATAGTTAAGGTGAGTATGTGTGTGTGTTGTTGTGGTGTGTGGTTGTAAAAAATGAAATGATTGCATTGTTTGTAAACTATAAATGACTTATCGTAAAGAGATTCAGCCAACTTTGCCAAGTACTATGAGTTGTTGAGAGTTCCTATTTTGTTCAATTGCCTAGTCTACATAGTTCTTATAATACTTACTTGTGAAAAATAAAATTTTGCAAAAACATTTGAGCACAACTCTGCGAATCTACTTCTAACTTTCTCCAGAGAAAGAGATAGTTCCACATGAAAACTAGAAATAGAGCAAGATTCAATGGAAATAGACAGAAAAGAAAGAAGAATTGTGTTAAGACATGAAATGTTTAAACAAGGTAAAATGATAAAAGTAAACACTTCACAATAAAGCTATCCCAAATTCAATAACTACGAATTGTTCAAACTTCCAAGGCTCAAATAATCAATTTCTTCAAGACAATCCTACTATGCTACCAAAACATTGTTGTGTAAAGTATCACGTACGAGACTCCATTTTGGCTAGATAATGGATGTCAACAATTGCATTCAACAGAACCTTTAAAATACTTAACAATTTCTGATTGAAATACCATGGATATTCACTTTAAACATAAAAAGAAGCTATTATGGTCCCATTAAAATACCAAAGATTTTCTAAACCCTCTTGACTATTGAATCCTTCAACGGCTTGACTACAAGAAGAGGCTCTCCTACAGCGATCTCAATAGCAGTTCATATACATCACACAATAATAAAATTTACTACTAAAATGCTCTTAAGCATTTCAAACACAAGCACTTCTATGGCAAAATTTTAACAGAAATTTTCTATCGGGCAACAAGAACAATAAGAGCAATCTAAAAATCCCAAAATTACTTGCCAAGGATGACAATATCTAAACCTGTAGCTAAACAAATTAAAAAAAATAAAAATAAAACATAACTCATAGGACTATGACAAAGAGGCTTAAATGTCTTCTTTAGCAAGTCATCTTACAAGCAATTCTTCATAATTTCTTCTTTACAATGCTCTTCCAAGATCCAAAGTGTGTCTCCAAGTGAGAGCCCAATTGTGATACACAGTAGTATTCTCTTCCTTCTTACCCCTTAAGCCTTTTTAGAGAGTTCAAAAGGTAGTTACATTCTGAAATATCTTAACTAAATTTTCTCCCAAGCAAGGAAGTCAATTACTTGCCCAACAAGTTAGTAGATTACTTTCCCAACAAGTTAGGAAAGTTAGGAAAAAATCATGCTAATATTGGCATGTGTCTTTACAAATATTTCTTTTATAAGCAATAATAATAATTTTTAAAAATAAATCCAAGAGCTCGATATAATTGTTATTTTTATTTTTATTTGTTTAGAATTTTTAAGTTTTAAATGTTAAATATTATTGAAGCCCTAGTAATTTTATAAACAGGTGGTAGTAAAAAGGTAATTTTGTATACATCTTAATATAACGTTGGTTGAGGTGGCTATATGGTCTTTGGGGTCAATAAGGCTGAAAAATAAATCATCTCCATCTTCCTTGCACTTTATTATTATTCATTTAGTTATTATATATATATTCTTTTGTTTTCTCCCTTTGAACCCACGTACTAGTAAATTGCTGCATGGATAAATGGTGGGAGTAATCAACTAGCCAGTCATTGCTACTGGTTTTCTTCTTTCCTTCTTTCATTCTACAAAAAATTTGTAAGAATGGACACATGTTCTAACGTATTCCCAGTGTTGGCTCCTGCATTCGCGATTTGCTGGACACAGCCATGCTACTAGAGTTAATGTACAACACTGACCTTGACCTCTTCTTGTTTTCTGTAGTCTGTCTCATGTTGATGTCTTGAATCTGAATTCCCTACACTTTCTATGAATCTGCTTCTTACTTAGCAATGAGTCTCTTGAGCTATTTTTCAACTGCTACAAGAAGAAGATAAGGACTGTCTTTCAGAAGCTGTGAAAGGAATTGCCCTATTAGAGACTCTAATTGAAAGGGAGCAATTTTCTTGTACTGTTCGCAATGGTTTCCAACTGCTCTTACACAAAAAATTTTTGCTTTCTTACTCCAATTACGCCCTCTAACAAAGGACCCTACTAAACATGCACTAAATATTTTTTGGAAAACACCATTCTTGGCTCGAAGCACGCTGAATAGCATAGAGATTTTGGCCTGCGCCCCCAGTTTGAGAACACTTCAAGTCTATACGTGACCTTGGCTAGGCTATTTCCATAGCCTATACTATTCACAATGGCCACTACCTGCATACCATCTCAAATTCCCTTGGAGTGCGCAATGAACATCAAAACAATCCACGAAATATAGAAGATTCCTTCGAGACACTAGCTCCCTGGCCGCAATACGAAGATGCTTGTGAAGGTGGAGTAGAGATGTGGCATGGAATGTCTGATGTGTCTTGGAAAAATATTAGAGGAATCGACAGCACCAACAAACTATGGACCAAGATTGTCCACCAGAAAAACTTGCGTGTTCTAAATAGTTTTCTCCGTAGTTTTAAGCATCTAAATTGGGGTTGCAATTGGAATTGGAGTTATAATGCATTTTCAGTGGAGAGAATTCAGAATGCAGGCTTGAATCATTGTTGATTTATGAAATGATCTTTGTTAGTGGGTTTTAAAACTCTAGGGAAATCATTCATTTGTTGTTTTGAACGGGAATCATCTAAGCTTGGAATCCTAGTGTGATTGCACATAGTTGCTGCTTCCTTCCTATGTCCTCTGGTAGGTTTTTTATCCTTAGGCATTCTAGAAAATTGCAGTGATTTCAGTGATTGAGGTTTCCTATCTCCTCAGGCAGTGCTATGATTGCTAAGAAACCATAAACTTTCAGGAGCTCCAATTTTGACACTTTCAAGAAATTTGAGGGCAATATTATGTATATCAATTGAACACAACCATCATATTTTTTATTTAAATATTTCCTTTATCTTGTATCATTCATATTTTTATCACTTTTTCTATTCCATGAAATGGTTAAATGTGCCAACATTTCTGCCTCCTTAAAAGCTTAAAGAAATTTATACAGCCTTATTTCAAAACTGAAACATACTGAAACTATCATTGAATTTTTTTTACAGCTAAACAGAAATATTTTTGGAGGAAAATTTTCATCAAACATAAGGTTTGATGGTATAAAAAACTCATTCCTAAGAAAAGAACAAACTTTGCATTATCAAGTCCTTCATGGACTATTCTTGGGATGGGAACTGAATTGTGAGGGTTACCCTGGTAGGAATCCTCATATCTCTAACTGTTTCATATGAAATTTCTGATGTGATGAAGGCTATTCTANGGAATCCTCATATCTCTAACTGTTTCATATGAAATTTCTGATGTGATGAAGGCTATTCTATTGTTCTCTAGCTTAGTGGAGCTCTCAACTTGATCTACTGGAACTTTTTCTTCAGTACTCTTTTCATCTTCTTTTCCAAATGCACTCTTCTATTCTTCCCAATTGGGTCCTTCATTTTCCTCTTGGGATACGAATGCATCTTCCCATGTCCATAATGACTCTTCATTGGTTGGTTGCTATTCTTCTTTCTCCTATTCTTTGGTGCAATCTTGATATTGCCCCCAAACATTGGACTTTATCTCCAAACCTATTCTGAGGGAAGAACATTCATTGGATAACCAAGCCATGAAAGGACACTCTTTCGGAGCTCCACATGATCTAGCTTTTAGGTAAGCCTTCAACACATGCTCAAGAAAACATCCCATTACATATGGAATAAAAGGCTTTCTCCTTGCTCTCCCAAACTTCATCTCCCCTTTCAAATTATCTCTCTCTTACTTTCCCTACTCAACTTGACTTGAAAGATGATGAAATCCTAAGCAACTCAATCCTCCTTTTATAGGTGCTAGAAATTTGAAATTCTTCCCAAGAGTCTTTAACCAATTTTCCTTCTTTTTAGGAATTCTAACCATTTGTCACAATCCTCACTAAGTGGTCGATGAGTCACCTTCTCCACTTGTCACACTTGTAGAATTTCGCTTGTTTCACTTGTAGGCTTCCACTTGCCTCACTTGAAGGAAAACTATTTTCTAAATATATTTACTATTATAATATACTATCTACTCATCTAATTATATATCAATAGCATAATTAAACATAATAATTAATACTATATTCCNCTCCTATCTTGAATGTTCTTTTCAAAGCTTTCCTATCAAACCATCTTTTAACTTGAGAGGTATTCTGTAACAAATTATCCCTTGCTTTATCTACTTCAGCTTCTCTTTTAATAAGCAAAGTTATGAAACTTCTATCTTTATCAGTCTTTTCACTATATCTTTGTAAAAACTTAGAAGCTGAGCTTACAATCTTATTTGTGATTCTTGCTAGCAAACCATAGACTAAGTTATATGGTGATGTCCCAATAGCTTCCTTGAATCTAATTCGATCTAACCATAACACAAATTGTAGATAATCGATTCAATTTCCTGGATTCCCATTCATCGATTTCTTGATATAAACAATAAGATTTTTATTGGTGGATTCTGCTAGGCCATTTCCTTAAGGATAATAATTTGATGAGGAAAATAAGAAAATAGATTTTTCTAATGCCCATCAAATAAACTCTTTGGATTTGAAGGCAGGTCCATTATCTAACACTAACACTTCGGGTAGACCAAATCTACTTAAAATATGGTCTTCTAGAAACTTAATTACATCTAATGCTGAACTTCCTCTTAGAGTCTTTGCTTTAGATCATTTAGTAAAATAATTAGTAGTTGGGAGAATAAACTTGTGTCCAGCTCTTGAAGGAGTAATTGTGCCAATGAAATCCAAACCCCATTGTTGAAATGGTCTATCTGCAACTACTGGCTTTAAAGGGGCTCTAGCCCTTTTAATTTTGGGCCCATGAATTTGACATTTATAGCATTTTGGATCTTTGAACTAATGTATTGATACATGGAAGTCCAATAATATCCATATCAAAGTATATGTTGCATAGTCAACTTAGGGGATTCATAAAATAAATTCAAATGATCATGAAATTGTTCCAAAATGAAACTAATTTGATCATTATGAACACATTCCAATAAAACCCCTCAAAAATCCTTTTGATATAATATACCATATTTAACAATGAATCTTTGTGCTCTTTTAAAGAAAGCTCTCTTTTGAATTACAGTTAAATTATTTGGGATTTTCCTTGTATTAAGAAATTTGAGAATTTCATCATACCAATTCTCTTCATGGGTGTCAAGTGTGCATACTTCACTTTCTCTAGCCATTAACTTGGCTAATCCCATTCCCTTAATTGTCTTGCCTATTTCCAATGAAAATCTAAAACTTTGCAACTTTATAAGCCATTTTTCGTTTTTTTAATCCAATCTTATTTTAGGCTAGGAATTGCTTGATTGCAAGTTCAATTAGCATAATATGGACTAATGAACTTTCCAAATAGTATTTAAACTGCTAAAGTTCTTTGATGACTACAAAAGCTTCTTTCTCTAAGTCTGAATAATTTAATTCTAAACCTTTCAGCTGATACCCAAAAAATCTGATTGGTTCATCTTGACTTTCATCATCTTTTTGTGTTAAAATGGCAGCGATAGAATCATTGAAAGCAAAAAAATATAACCAAAAATCTTCTTTAAGTATAGGTTTTACCAAATATGGAGCCTCTTGTATAGCATTTTTAATTTCTTATAAATCTCTCTTTGATTCTGGTTTTTTCTCTACTTGGAAATTCTTTTTTCACATATGCATCAAATGTTTGGTAATTTTAGTAAACCTAGGGATGAACTTGTTCACAAAGTTTATTTTCCCAAAGAAAGATCTAAGAGATTTCTTACTTGTGGGATGCTCAATATTTTGTACTTCATGAATTCAGAAATTCTCTATAGAAATTCCTTCTTGACATATCACATGGCCTAATAAGCTTCCAGATTTAACCCCGAAGATATACTTCTTCGGATTTAATGAAATACCAAACTCATGACGTCTATCGAAAACTTCCTAGAGATGATTAATATGATCTTCTTTTTTCTTTGAAAATATTGTAATATCATCCAAATAAACCACCACAAATTTACCTAATAAATCCTTAAATGCTAAATCCATTGCTCTTTGGAAAGTAGCTCCAGCATTTGACAATCCAAATGGCATTCTTTGGTAAGAAAAAGTTCCCCATTTAGTGATAAATGTTATTTTTTATCTATCATTCTTATTTACCACAATTTGATTATAACTCGAGAAACCATCTAAGAAAGAATATACTTGATAAGTTGAGACTTTAATCAACATCTCATCAATTCTTGGAAGTGGATACTTATCCTTTTTTGAGGCATCATTCAGATTTCTAAAGTCTACACAAAGCCTTATATCACCATTTTTCTTTCTCGTTGGAACAAGGTTAGCAAGCTATGTTGAATATCGTACTAGATATATGATTCGTACTTGTAACAACTTCTTGATTTCAGCTTCCATAGTTGGTTCAAATGATGGATTAAATTTCCTTTGCTTTTGCTTGACTATTTTGCAACCTTCTATTAAAGGAATTTTATGTGTCATCAGATCTTGCCTAAAAGCTTTAAGATTATCATAAGACCAAGCAAAATTGTCCAAATTATTTCTTAGACATGTTAACAAGTTTTTCTTGAAACTCAAATCTCTCTCCTTTGTAACATTCAACATCTTTGGTATCTTGTCTAATCCAAAATTCACTACCTCGAAAGCCTGACTATCTGGGCTTTTTATATCCTTCCCAGCGAGTAAATTTTTCTTGAACTCATGTTCCAAATCAATCATTCTTTTTGGAATGAAATTCGCTTTGAATTTTGATGACGTTTTAGGTATTACTTGACTCTCAAATTCTTGTTTATTTTTCATAAATCTTAATACTTGATCATCATCTTCAAATACCTGTAAATGTCTTATGTTATCTGGTACTGATAGCTAATGTTCTTCTTCAATCATGAAATCTTTGTAACTTTATAATATTTTCATATCCAATGTTTATGCTACCTTTGCCAAATCATCTGCTATAAAATTATGTGCTCTATTTGGCAACGTTGAAACTAATCTAACATCTTACAAGCAAGTTGCTTATAAGGTCTTGAGAATAAGCTCTCTACTACACAGTTACCCTTTATTTGTTCACAAACTAATCTTGAGTCTCCTTTTATAGTGATTAATCTGATATTGTTTTCTAGAGCTATTCTTATACCAATACATAAAGCTTCATACTCAGCTTTGTTATTAGTACAAGGGAAAGATAGATGAATTGCTTTGAGAATTTCAGGTGAATCATTCCTTAATATAACTATACCAACTCCTGCACCTTTTGAATTACATGAACCATCAAAGTATAACTCCCATTTATTCTCATTCTTTGATTGTTCTTTTTAAGAACCATAATTCTCTTGTAGTGTACAAATTTTCTTTTCAACACCTCCTTTTTCAGCCATTTTACTTTTTCCATTTGAAGTAATATTATCAATCATCAAAGGTTCACTATAGATGTATATTTAATTTAGTTCTCCTTTCCAAGGTAGCCACATGTGAGAATAATTTGTGGATATGTAACTTAAGAAGTTCTTGCTCCAACTTCTACTCAATAAGAGACTATGTGAATCTAGTATATCTACCACTTGAATAGTTACTCTACTTCTGACACAGGGTTCAGAAGCAATTTCTAATAGAACATTTGGTAATTGACCCACAATCTTCACTCTACTTTTATCCACTTGAACAATCCTTTTATTTGATTTTTTAGGAATCAAACCAAGTATCCTACATATAGACAATGGCATTATAGTAGACGTAGCTCCAGAATCAACCAAACAATTGTGCAAATATTTATCTTTTACTTTCATTGTTAAAAGAAAAGGAGGAGCTTCCTTATCATACGAGGTATTTAATTTCTGATCATTATTAAACACATAACTTAACTCTAATACTCTAACTCTCCTTTTACCTTTAATGAACTCCAAAGCCTTTCTTTGCTGATCTCCTATTTGAAGCAACTGATAAAAGCTAATATTGGCCTTGACATGTTTAAGGTCTTCAATCAAATCATACTCTCCATCACCAACAAAGCTTGGTTTCTTTATCCATTTTTTAAAAGATTAATTTAGAGTGCTTTGCCCTACTTGATTGTCTTTGCCTTTATTCTTATCTCTTCTACTTGGCTCAAAAGCTTTTCTCTTAGTAGATGGATCAATAATAACATTTGGAGATCTAGAAGTAGTTAATCTCTCTTTTGATCAAAGATTATATCCATTTTCCTTATTGTTATTACATTCTTCATCTAAAGACATATCTTCTTCAGAACTTGATAGAGAAGAAGTATCATTATATCCATTGCTAAAAGATTTACTTGCATAATGAACACTTGATAACTCATTATTAGATTCAATATCAAGAAAGTTGGATATAATAAGGTCACTTTCATTATCATCTTCCACTAACTTAGTGTCTTGATGTTTATGCTTTCTATTTTTCCTTTCTTCCTTGATATTACGTCTTGCCAACGCCTCCTCAAGCTTCACTATTTTGTTAGACATATCTCTCATTAATTGTCCTTTTTCAGATTCTACTCTTTCATGTTCTTGCTCTATCTTAACATGATATGGACCTGGTAAAGCTTTAAATTGAACAAAATATTACATAGGAATCATAACTCTTTCTTCTCTTTTTTGAATTGCAATATTTTCTTCAAGATTCAAGTTCAACTATTTCTCTAACTGTATAGCTTCACTAAAGTAGTCATTTAGTGTAGTTAAGTTTGGAGTTCTCCTTAACCAAATTGAAATGTTGGGGTTGACAGCCTTAAGATAAGTTTCTTTAAGCATTTCTTTTGATGCCCTATATTGTCTTTGAAAGAGTCTATAAATTCATTAAAACTTGATGTTAAAATCTCTAATTGACTCTTTAACTCCTTTCTTAGCTTGTATCAGCCCATAGTATAGTTGTTGTTGATCTAATTGATTACCAAAATGGGCTAAGAAAAGATTATTCATGTCATCCCAACCTGTAATACTATTATTTGTTAAGTTTGAATACCAAATCTAAGTCATATCCTTTAAATTTGATACAAACAACCTAGAAGCCTTATCTTGATGTTGAATATTTGCATGAGCTAAAGCTAACTCAAACATGTGAATATATTCTTCAGCTAAATAAGCTTTTCCAGGAATGAAAGATTCAGGAAAATATTTGTAAACTACCTTAAGAATATCATTGTAATTTTGAAATATTAATGGTATAACTCTTTGCCAAGGATTTTTCATGCTATTCCTTTGGATAATTAAGCTCTTAGACTTTCTAGATCTCCTCTTATAAATCGATAAAGTAGATATAATGGGTGATCTTTTTGATCTTCTAGTTTTCACTCCACTACTTGTTCTCAATTCAAAAAATTTTCTTTTCTCNGTGCGGTTGTAAAAAATGAAATGATTGCATTGTGTGTAAACTATAAATGAATTATCTTAANTTTCCAAACTATCAATCTTCTTGGTCATGAACTGAAAATAGTATTTAATTTCTTAAGCCTTTATAGCAAAAAAGAATTATTGATGTGCTAAAATTATAAGGCTTATGAACCTAGAGGCTAAATTTTCAGCCCTCCTTTTAGCATCAAAATAACTGTTGACTAAATTTTTAGCCCTCCCTCTAGAGCCAAAAGAACTGTTGGAAACCTTTTGGGATGCGATCGNTAGTCTACACAGTCCTTATAATACCTACTTGTGACAAATAAAATTTGCAAAAGCATTTGAGCACAACTTTGTGAATCTACTTCTAATTTTCCCTAGAGAAATAGATACTTCCATAAGAAAACTAGAAATAGAGCAAGATTCAATGGAAATAGACAGAAAAGAAAGCATATTTGTGTTAAGACCTCAAATGTCTAAACAAGGTAAAATGACATGAGTAAACACTTCACAATAAAGCTATCCCAAATTCAATAACTATGAATTGTTCAAACTTCCAAGGCTCAAATAAGCAATTTCTTCAAGAAAATCCTACTATGCTACCAAAAAATTGCTGCGTAAACAATCACGTACTAGACTCCATTTTGGCTAGAAACTGGATGTCAACAATTGCATTCAATAGAACCTTTAAAAGAGTTAAAAATTTCTGATTGAAATACCATGGGGATTTACTTTAAAGATAAAAAGAAGCTATTCTGGTCTCATCAAAATACCAAAGATTTTCTGAACCCTCTTGACTATTGAATCGTTCAACGGCTTGACTACAAGAAGAGGCTCTCTTACAACGATCTTAATAGCAGTTCATATACATTGCACAATAATAAAATTTACTACTAAAATGCTCCTAAGGATTTCAAACACAAGCGCTTCTATGGAAAAATTTTAACATAAATTTTCTATCAGGCAACAAGAATAATAAGAGCAATCTAAAAATCCCAAAATTACTTGCCAAGGATGATACTATCTAAACCTCTAGCTAAAANAATTACTTGCCAAGGATGATACTATCTAAACCTCTAGCTAAACAAATTAAAAAAAATAAAAATAAAAAATAACTCATAGGACTATGACAAAGAGGCTGAAATATTTTCTTTAGCAAGTCATCTTACAAGCAATCCTTCACAATTTCTTCTTTACAATGCTCTTCCAAGACCCAAAGTGTGTCTCCAAGTGAGAGCCCAATTGTGATACCCAGTAGTAGTCCCTTCCTTCTTAACCTTGAGGCATTTTTATAGGGTTAAAAAGGTAGTTACATTCTAAAATATCTAAAGCTAACTTTTCTCCCAAGTAAGGAAGTTAATTACTTATCCAACAAGTTAGGAAAGTTAGGAGAAAATCATGCTAATATTGGCATGTGTCTTTACAAATATTACTTTTATTAGCAATAATAATAATTTTTTAAAATAAATCCAAGAGCACCATATAATTGTTATTTTTATTTTTATTTGTTTATAATTTTTAAGTTTTAAATGTTAAATATTATTGAAGCCCTAGTAATTTTATAAACGGATGGTAGTAAAAAGGTAATTTTTTATACACCTTAATGTAACGTTGGTTGAGGTAGTTATACGGTCTTTGGGGTCAATAAGGCTGAAAAATAAATCATCTTCATCTTCCCTACACTTTATTATTATTCATTTAGTTATTATATATATATTTTTTTGTTTTTTCCCTTTGAACCCACATACTGGTAAATTGTTGCGTGGATAAAGGGTGGGAGTAATCAACTGGTCGGTCGTTGCTGCTGGTTTGCTTCTTTCCTTATTTCCTTCTACATAAAATCCGTAAAAATGGACACATGTTCTAACCCATTCCTAGTGTTGGCTCTTGCAATCGTGGTTTGCTAGACATAGCCATGCTACTGGAGTTAATGTACAACATCAACCTTGATCTCTTATGGTTTTCTATAGTCCATCTCATGCCAATGTCTTGAATATGAATTGCTTGCACTTGCTGTGAATCTACTTCTTGCTCAGCAATGAGTCTCTCGAGCTATTGTTCAACTGCTACAGAAAGAAGATAAGGATTATCTTTTAGAAGCTGTGAAAGGAATTGCCCTATTGGAGACTCTAATTGCAAGGGAGCAACTTGCTCGTATTGTTTGCCATGGTTGCCAACTACTCTTACACAAAACATTTTTGCTTTCTTACTCTAATTACGTCCTCTAACAAAGATAGGGATAGGACCTAACTGAACATGCATTAAAGATTTTTTGAAAAACGTCGTTCTTGACTTAAAGCACACCAAACAGCGTAGAGATTTTGGCCTGCGTCCCCAGTTTGAGAACACTTCAGGTTTGTACATAACCATGGCTAGGCCATTTCCACAGCCTATATTGTTCACAACGGCCACTCCCTACATAACATCTCAAACTCCCTTGGAGTGCACAATGAAGGGCAAAATAGTCCATGAAATATAGAGGACTCCTCCAAGACACCAGCTCCCTAGCTGCAATATGGAGATTCTTGTGAAGGAAGAGTAGAGACGTGGTGTGTAATGTCTGATGTGTCTTGGAAAAATATTAGAAGAATCCACAGCACCAGCAAATTGTGGACTAAGATTGTCCACCAGGAAAACCTGCGTGTTTTAAATAGTTTTCTCCATAATTTTAAGCATCGGAACTGGGGTTGCAATTGGAATTGGAGTTAGAATGCGTTTCCAGTGGAGAGAATTCAGAATGTAGGCTTACATCATCATTGATTTATGAAATTATCTCTGTTAGTGGGTTTTAAAACTTGAGGGAAATCATTCATTTGTTGTTTTGAATGGGAATCAGCCGAGCTTGGAATCCTAGTGTGATTGCACACAATCGCTGCTTCCTTGCTATGTCCTCTCATAGGTTTTTTATCCTTAAGCATTCGAGACAATTGCAGCGATTTTAGTGATTGAGGTTTCCTACCTCCTCAGGCAGTGCTATGATTGCTGAGCAACCATAAACTTTCAAGAGCTCCAATTTTGACACTTCCAAGAAATTTGAGGGCAATATTATGTATATCAATTGGACACAACCATCATATTTTTTATTTGAATATTTCCTTTATCTTGTATCATTCATATTTTTATCACTTTTGCTATTCCATGAAATGGCCAAATGTGCCAACAGTCTACAACTCCTTGTTCTACTCATCATTGATGAAGTCAGTTAAAGTTACTCGAAGTGATGACACTTGCAATTCAGAGGTAAAATAGCTTCATAATCATAAACAAGGCTATAAGGGATTTCTCTGGTTTCCATGTGGTAAGTTTTTTTGTAGGCCCATAGTGCATGGACATGCTGCTCATGCCATTTATTCTTCCTATTATTGATCATCTTCTTTAGTCATTTGATAGTGGTCTTGTTGCTTGCCTTTTCTTGTTCATTGACCTAAGGATAATAAGGTGATGAGAAAGAATGATTAATGTCTAGGTTATGACAGAAATCATTTGTTTCATAGCTACTAAATTGTGGTATATTATTTGTAATTATGATCATGGCTATGCCAAAATGGGATACAATGTTATTTAAGATAAATTTGCAAACTTGTTTGAATGTAGTCTTCCCTAAGAAAATAGTCTCAACCAACTTCGTAAAGTATTCAGTTGTAGTGATGATGAAGATATGACCTCTAAAAGACTTGGTTGTTATAGGTCTAATGATATCCAACCCCTATCATTAAAATGAATAGGTGATATGAGTGGTATGTAACTCCATCTATACTATGTGTATAAGGTTACTATGTCATTGGCATGTGTCACAATGCTTAACCTTTTTAATGTAGTCATTTTCTATACAGGGCCAGTAGTAACCTAATCACCTAATCTTAGTGGCCATAGCCCTTAGTCTTATATGTCCCCCACAAACACCCTTGTGAACCTTCTCTAGGACTATTCTAGATTTGATTTTACCTAAACACTTTAGTAATATACCATCACAAGATCATTGACATAATTTTTTATCATGTATGATGACATACTACTTCGATATTTCTCACACAACATCCTTTTGGGTAGTAGTTAGGCCTTGCGAAGACTCACCATGCATAAGGTAAAATTTGATATCATCATACTACTCCTTGGTAGGAGTAGTATGGATGAAAACTACAATGGTATCTTTTCTGTTCTGTGTAATGGAAATAGTACAATCCATGGTTAAGGTGGGTAACTTATTAAACACATCTGGCATCACACTAAGAGCTAATGTTGTAATTGTATTGGCTATGAAATTCTCATTTTGGGGTAAATGCTAGATATCAATGTCTGCAAATTATTATAACAATTGTTTCCCTAGGTCACAGTATGGTTGAAAGTGTTTGGATTTACATGCATAGACTTTCATTATTTAGTTAACTAGAAGTTGGAAATCCTCTTTAATTACTAAGTGTTTAATTCCTAGGTCATGAGCTACCATCACTTCTATAATTAAATCCTCATACTCCATTATGTTGTTGGTACATTGGAACCCAAAACGATAGGTGAAGGGCTAGATTTGACTAGACAAGAATGTTATGATGGCAATAGCATTGGCCCCATGGATAGTTGAAGCTCCATCAAAGTGCATAATTGCCTCATAACCCTTAGGCACTTGGCTAACAATACTAATATATGCATCAAGGGACTCAATATCTATGGCTACTTGGTCATCAATAGGTAAAACTATGAGTTGTACAACTATAGCTTGACCTTTCATTGAAGATTAAGAGATGTAATGAAGGTCAAACTATATGGCTATGGCTTTCCATTGAGCTATGTAGCTACTCTAATAGATATTGGTTGTTATGGCTCTAAGCACATTATCCTTGCAAATGATAGTGACTTGGCTTTTGTAGAAATAGTGTCTCCACTTCTTCAATAAAAATACTAATGCTATACAATACTTCTCCACTTTAGTGTATTAATTTTTGTGGGAAACTAATGCATGGCTTAAGGTAGTACACTAACATTTCCACTTCAACATCATGTTTCTGACAAAGTAGAGAGGCAATGGATATATTAGAGATGGCTAAGTAGATGTAAAATGGTGTACCCTCTTATAGAGGATAGACTATTGGTAGTTCTGTCAACTCTTAAGGTTTTCATAGGCCTATTGCCATTGAGTTGTCCACTCATAATGAATCCTTTTCTTAAGTAGGTGGTGCATGGGCTATAATTTATCCATAAGCCTAGCAACAAACCTATAGATAAATTGCAATCTACCTTGTAAGTCAAAAAACTCCTTAAGGTTGGTAGGCACTATTAATTTGGATATGGCCTTAACCTTAATAGGATTGACATGTGTCCTCACTTCAAATACTATGAAACCAAGCATCTTTCTCCTGTTGATACTAAAGACACACTTCTTGGGATTGGGCCTAGGCTCATATTTGAGGCATCATTTAAGCATAAGATTTAGGTCATTATCATGGTCACTAGCCTCTTTGGACTTAGCAACTATGTCATCCACATAATCATTAAGAAAACCTAGCATGTAATAACTAAAGATATAAGTCATGGCTTGTTGATAGGTTGCTCTTGCTTTCTTGAGGTCATAGGGCATCATAATATAGCAAAAGATCCTATAAGGGGTTATGAAGGTCATGGTAAGTTGCCATTCTAGGTTCATCCTAATTTGGCTGTATTCCAAGAATGCATCCATAAAAGATAATAAGACATGTCCAACCATGGTATTAATAAGCTGATCAATACTAGGTAATGGGAATTCATCCTTCATAGTTTCTTTATTTAGGTCTCAAAAATTATTGCAAATAAAAATACTCCCATTTTTATCAGAGACTATCACTATGTTGGAAATTCATTTTGTGTAGTCAATATCCCTAATGAAAGTAGCTTGGTAAAGCTTCAAGATCTCATCATGAACTACCAAGGCCAAATTCAGTATTATCATATGTACCTTTTTCTTAACTAGTCTAATGCTAGGGGCTAGTATGATGTTATATTGTCCTAAGCATGGATCTAGGGCTAGCATATCTTCATGTGACCAAGCAAAGTACTTAATGTTGCCTTGTAGGGACTTAGTGATGTCTTGAGCTTGTTGAGGTTCTAGTGAGGAACTTACTTTAAAGGCTTTCTCCTTACCACTATGTGTTGTGACAAGAACCTCAACCAAAAAGTCTTCAGTTATGTCATCCACCTCTAAGTCAAGGGTTTTGACTAGGATTTTAGGCCACTCTAAAGGTTTCCCTATTGAGGCTATGTAGTCAACAAGACTATTAGGCTCAAGATTAAGGCAATTAGGGTCAATATATTGCTCTACATCACCATGAGTCTAATTTAGGCTCAAAGGTAGACTGATCAACTCCTAGGTACCCATACTTTAATCTTACATGTCAAGCAAATACATTTTATTCTAGTGTAAACAAGGTCATCCAAGGATATAAATAAGGTAAAATCAAGAAAATAAAGTAAAATAAGGGCCAAGTAAAGATTAAAGAAATAAATAAGGCTATAATCAATCATGAAGGATCATGGTTTTACTAGTTTTAGGCCTTGGTAGGTCATAATTCCATGGTACCAAATAGTGATTTGAGAAGGTCAAATCCCACTATTTGATATCAATCAAACGCTAAAAAAAGGTATATAAAAGAGATAAAGGAAGTATAAGGCTATGTATAAGGCTACAAGAAGGTTATAAGGGTTAACAATGCAACATAAGGCCATAAACAAGTTGAAACATCTAGCAAATCATGTTACATATGGTCAAACATGGCTAATATAGGTTGAAAAAGGTTGGGTTTCACTAGTTTTAGGCCTTAGTGGTCTAGGGTTTAGGGTTGTCACATGGGTTCAGGCATTAGTAAGGGGTTTTTTGGTAGTTTGGGCCTAAAAAATAAGAGTTTTGAAGCTTCTACACTAAGATCCCTTGGTTTCTACACTAACTGCCCCTTGCAATGCAAGTAAGCTAGTATGGAAGGTTCAAAGGGGTTAAGTTTAAATGAATTTGAGCATGCATGTGCATTTTTGTAATTGTTAGTGCTATTGAACATTGCCCAAAGTTCAAAACTTGTCAGTTTGAAGGCTTTTAAATTTTTTTTAATGGTTATCAACTTGTTTCCACATTGAGCCCCCCTTTGGGATGATAAGCTAGCATGGAAAATCCCAAGGCGTTGAGTTTTGAAAAATTTAGATCAATTTTGAACATGCATATGCATTCTTGGGATTGTTGGTGTTTTTGGACATTGCCCAAGAAAAAAACTTGTGAATTTTAAGGCTATTAAATTATCATTTTGTGTTACCCCCTTATTTCCATGATGAACCCCCTTCCAAGGGCTAAGCTAGCATCGAAGATCATAAGGGGATAATTTTTAACAAATTTTGATTAGTGTTGGACATGGATGTGTATTCTTGGGGTTGCTAGTGCTGTTGTACATTACCCATGACAATAAATTGTGAATTTTAAGGCTTTTAAATTATTTTTTTTGTGTTAAGTCATTGTTTCACACTAAGCCCCCTCTCCAGGGTGTAAGCTACTATGGAAGATTCCAAGGGGTTGATTTTTGGTAAATTTTGATTAGTTTTGGACATGAATGTGCATTCCTAGGGTTTCCAATGAATGTAGACATTACTTAATATACAAACTTGTTAATGTTAATAATTTTTTAATTAATTTTAAGGTTTTGATATATTTTGATCAATTTTAGGGATGCATGTGCATTCATAGGGTTGGTAATGTTGCTAGATATTGTCCCAGATCAAAAATTGTTAATTTTAAGCTTATTTATTAATTTTTGAGGTAACACCATTATTTTCATACTAAGCCCCCCTCCAAGGAGGTAAGCCATTCTTAAAGATTTAAAGGGATTAAGTTTTGATAAATTTTGATCAATTTTGGACATGCATGTGCATTCCTAAGGTTGTTGGTGCTACTGGACATTGTCCAAGATTAAAAATCATTAATTTTAATGGTTTTAATTAATTTCTAGGATTACCACATTATTTCCAAACTAAGCCCCCTCTCTAGGTGGTAAGCTAGCATGGAAGATCCTAAGGGATTGCAAATTAACACATTTTAATCAATTTTGGGCATGAATGTGCATTCTTGGGGTTGTCAGTGCTACTAGACATTGTGCAAGATCAAAACTTGTTAGTTTTAAGGTTTTTTGATTAATATTTAGGTTTACCCTCTTATTTCAATAGTAAGCATCCCCTCCAAGATGGTAAGCCAATGTGGAAGATTAAAAGGGGCTAATTTTTAACAAATTTTAATCAATTTTGGACATGTGTGTGCATTCCCAAGGTTACCGATGTTGCTAGACATTGCCCAAGATCAAAACTTGTTAATTTTAATTTTTTTGATTAATTTATAAGGTTACCCCCTTGTTTCCATGCTAAGAACCCCCCCTCCAATGGGTGAGCGAACGTGGATGATCCCAAGGGGTTGAAAATTAACAAATGTTGATTAGTTTTGGGCATGCATGTGCATTCCTGAGGTTGCTGATACTACTAAACATTACCCAAGATCAAAAGTTGTCAATTTTAAGGCTTTTTAAAATTTTTTTAAGGGTTACCCCCTTTTTTCCACATTGAGGCCCCCTCGAAGGAGGTAAGCTAGTTTGGCATATCCCAAGGGGATGATTTTTGATAAATTTTGATCAGGTTTTGACATGCATCTGAATTCCTAGGGTTTTTGGTGCTAATGCACATTGCCTAAGATCAAAATTTATAATTTTCAAGGATATTTTCATTACATTTTAGGCTTACCCCCTTTTTTTTCTTACTAAGCCTTCCCCTACCCTTGTAGTTTCGGGGGCAGGGGGTGGTGCAAAAGCTAGTGTTTAAGAACCAAGGAGGTTATCAACCACCAAAGGTCATGGAGGGGTACAAAGGCTATTAATGGAAGAATTATGGTCACTAGAAGTTGGAAAGAGGATTTTTATGTTATACCCCCTTAAGTGCCCACATTGGTCCCACACTAGAGAGCATGAAGTGGGATTCACAAACAAGGGATGTGATACAAGGTTTCAAATTGGCTTGTTCCAATGCAAAAAATAAGCTATTAGAGGCTATATAGGAGTATAGATGTTAATTTATTGAATTTTATGTCACTTCCAACCCATCCACACTAGCGACAAGATGTATAGTATGGATGAAGCCTCCACTAGTGTGGAACTGGAAAATCGAAAGGTTTTGACCACATTTGACTAGGTTTTCTAAGGTTTAGGAGTTTCCAAGAGTGATTGGATAGATTCTTACTTATGTGGACTCCTTATGGGGGGTGAGATCTAGGTGTGATGGGAAGTGGGGGATATGAATGAGGGTTACCCATATTTTTTCCATGCTAAGCCTACCCACTTTAGGGGGATTAGCCAATGTGAATAGCCAAGGTAACTATTTTCATAAAAGTTTTATCCCCTTTCAGAGCCTAGGGTTGGATGATGCAAGTTACAATTGCTAAAGAAAAATCAAGAAAGTTAAATTTTTATGTTTTTAAGGGGTGGAAGATATGCATTCACACTAAATATGGTACCCCCAGTGTGGATGTATGGTGGCTAAGGCTTGGGTATCATTTCATGAGTTAAAGGGATCAAAACTCCAACATTGATGTAGTTTGTAACCCAAAAAGCATGATGTGTGAGAGTGCATAGTCGGACCCATGGTTTTCTAAAATTAAAAATTAAAAAACTAAGAAAAATAAGAGGAACTTACTATTTCCCCTTTCCACTCCTAGCATGGAAGATACTTCCCTGCTGCCCCAAACTTTAGTGTATGTGGAGTTATCATACATAGAATTAGCAAGAAGGGGTTTGGAGTGGAAATGCTAGGTTTAATGGATTTTTAATTTTAAAACTTGCATAAAATAATCACACAACATCCTTCTATCAAGCAACGTAGTGGAGAGGAGAATTGGCATCAATTTTTGTGATAGATCTTGCAAAATTTCAGCGTTGAAGCTTTTTATTCTTTTCTTGGCTACCATTGAAGCCCCAACTCTTTTAGATTGTAAGCCTTCCTCCAATGTTGATCATCATAATAAAGAAAGGTAGCAAAAATCCCAACATCTAGGCATTAGATGATGTCTCCAAAAGGATATACACCTTTCTCAAGGTTGATTCCATTCAATAAACCTCTTCATAAGTCCCAAGGTAGGCCATTCTTTGCGTTTTTTTCATGGTGTTCTAGCTATTTTTGGTGTTTTTCTAGGCAAAAACATGTCATTTTTCTCAAATCTAGTTAAAAGAAGTTAACAAAATTAAAGTTTAGCAATCTCCCATGTTATGTTTTGGCAATTTTCATGTGGATCTAAGGTTAATTTTCTATTTTCACCTTGGTAGATAAGATTTTTGAAAGTATGCATGCTTTTCTCTAAAAATCTCATGTTGAGGTTGTTTTCTCTTAGATCGAATTAGAAGAACTCATTAAAATTAAATTCTAATGGCATCCTACCCCTTACTTTGGTGTGTTTTTTGATTGGTAGATGTTGGTTTGGTTACTTTGGTTATAATCTATGGCTACGTAATGACAAATTTCTTAGATTTTGTGGTTTTTATGCTTTTTGGTACAAAAAGCAAGCTATTTTGTGTGCTTTTTAATCAAATAAATAGCTTAATTTTTGCAAAATTTAATATTTTGAATTTTTAGTGTTGTATTCAAGCTTCTTAATGGATGTGGTCTCATTTAATATGGAGTTATATTAATTAAGTTATGGGTACTTCAATTTAGTTGTACAATGGAGTTTTATGCCATTCTTTTTAGATTTTCATCAATATTAATGAATTTTTTTTTAAAACAATAGCTAGGGTTTTGAATTTATATTGATTATGGATGTGTAGGATATTATTCAAGATTTCAAATGGTAGGGAATCACTTTGTTTGCAATCAAATTGAATTTTTGGTGAATTATTTTTCAACCTTGCATGAATCAGTATTGATGGTGATGGATATAGTTTTTCTATTTCTAGCTATGCATTGTGTAAGAATGGTTTCATGTTTTTTTCTACAATGGTCATGACTAGAAATTTCATGATTTCATGGTTCCTTTCATGGTGGAATCATTGAAATTAGTTATAAGATGAATTTTTTATGAATTTTATAATAAGGTTGTGTTAATTGGTCTAAATTTGGTTGTAGCACTTTACCCCTTTGAAGATGGATGTGGTTGTCATAATTAGAGTTGTCAACCTTCATGCTCTTGAGGATTTGTTTAAATCTAATATTTATTATTATTATTATTTTATTTTAAATAAAAAATATTTTTACTAGTTTTAGTAATTTTTTAATTTTTATTATGGCCACCTTTTCTATATTTTGATGCTTTTTCTAAATTAATGCATGAGTTAACTAAGGCATAGTTTTGGTTATAACAATTTTGGCTATGATATCAAGTCTAGGAAAGGTTGTAATAATATATTTATTTTTTGTGAATTTTCTTAAGCAAATTCAAACCAACAACTTAGAGCTTTTTATGTAGGCTAAATTCACCCTTAACAAGGATGTGTAAAATTTGTTACGAAATTATAAATGTTGAAATGTTATGTTAATGTTTTTTCTTACATATATTATTTCCCCCTATAGGGTCATGCTAAAGCCAATACTTATTATGGTTGAGTTGGTTGGCATTCTTTGTTGTCTTGGTCAACCTAAAAACCATACCCCTTCTCCTAACTTGGCATTGAAGAAGATATCAGCATGGTTCTACCTAGGGGAAATGGATTTTCTTTTCTATCTTCTTGAATACTTTAGTGTGATGATGTGGTAACACTTGTTTGAGAAGGTGGCCATAGTTATTATGGAGACCTTGTTACCAAGTTCTACATGCCTAGTTGCCCAGTTCATAACTAATGGACTAGAGGCTCAAGTAGTAGGAGAAATGGTGGATTTCATTACTCCACAGTACCATTCAAATATCTAGAATATGCTAGAGTATTCATGATACAACATGAATAATACTCTAATGGTGGTGCAAATAGTCCACTCTTTATTGTAGAATCCTCTAGGGATTATGTACCAATTATAACGATAAGCATGGCTATTATAGGTTTTAACATTTTGGTTTTATCTAATTTAGTCTCTTTTTTCTAACTTGTTGGTTTCACACATATCTTGTAGGTATAGGATCAATGATCAAGGTTTGATCAAGAATGATCAAACCTTGATGGTAGCCCATACTACATTGAACAAATTCACCAAGGGTCCTAAGATTGGATATTTTATTTTCAAATAGCTAAAAGTGGAGTTTGATGAATATCCTACTATATTTGACCCTATTTACAAGATTTGTGTGGCTGCCAAAATAGCACACAACTAGTGGGTGGTCCCCAAGGATATCAAAGATATGGGTATTACTACTAGGATCCCTACACAAGCTTCTTGAAGCAAAAATAAGAAGAGTGAGAAAATAGCTACTTTTTTATGTTAAAGGTTTTATGGTTATTTATGCTTTAAGTTTCCTATATCCAAAACATAGTTTTATTAATGCTAAGCACTTATCTTTTGTTTATAGGACCTTTCACTCACACAAATGTTATTATATCCCTCACTAGAAATTATGTAGAAAATATCATCCAAATGTTTGATGAGGTGGGAACAACACAAGAGTGGTTGAGAGAGTAGGAATTTGAAGACATTCAAGGAAACATTTCTCATGTAGGTTTTCTTGAGATCTTTATGGCACCCAATCCTATCATCACTTCTGTAGAGATGCTAAACATTATCAACTTTTTTGATGACAAAGCCAATGTATTTTTCACCATAGTATGAGGCCTATCAATTGATATTTCCATTAGCATGACTACCTTTCATGACTTATTTAGTGTTCCTACTAATGGGATAATAGTTTTCACCAAATCAATGAAAGAGGTTGGCCATCATGTAGAAGTTGAGAAATGGCTCGCTACTACCAAGGGCCACTTTGGTCTTGCTTGTAGTAGCTTTAGAAACCCTGATGAGAAAGGTTCTTATCCCTTGTTTAGATCTCAAGTATTTTCTAAATTGCTGTCACAAAAGAAGATTATTGGCATTGTACAGGGATGGACCTTCAAGAAATTTTTGACAAAGGGAACCCTTTTTAACTAGATTGTTTCCTTGGCTACAAGCCTCAAAGATGAAATCCTAAAAATTTGTGTAGATTCTTCCATGATAGTCCACATGCACCATGAATTTTTTCTAGGCTACTTAAAGAGGTTTGTAGAATTTTTGATGGTGAAGAAAGGTGGATCATCGATGTGCCAAGATCCATGACAACTCTCCAGGCCTTAGGTAAAGAATCTTTATCCAACCATGAGGGCTCAAAACCCACTAGAGGGTATCGAAGATTCTCTATCCATGACCACCAAGAATCTTGATGTCAATTGGTGTAAATCCCCTAACAACATAAATAAGGAACCTATTAAACTTCTATAAAACATCAAGAGGGTTCAATGGTTACATGTTGAAGCCATTAGAGTAGCCAGGGCTAACCTCAAGAGACTTACAAATGAAGCACCACCAATAGCAGAGCCAAACTTCAAGCAAAAGATTATTTTCAAGATCGCATGCTTGGGCTAGGTAGTCACAAGTATACTTCAACTATGTTTTCTTTTTTTTTTCTTTTATTAATTTCTAGCAATGTTTTTTGCTATGTTTTGTTTTATGGCTATTCATGCTAACTTATCTAATGGTTTATGGCTGCATATCAATGGCAAAACATGGTAGCCCAAGTTGCCATTATAGAAGAAGAACAAAGGCAAGCAAAGGAGGCACATAGGAATGTTGAAAAGGAAGAGTAGAGGTGTAAAACTATGGTAGAGGAAGAATAGAGGCATGCAGAGGAGACACTCTTGCAATAAGATATGGGTGATTGTTGATGCCTTGTTTGATGGATCATTACCTGGGAAATCTTCAATTGAAATCCTTGATGAAGATGAAGATGAGCATGAGAATTAGGAGAAAAGCTTAGGTATACTTATGCTCTACTTGCTATTGCCTAAGTTTTATATTTGATTTTAGTGTTGTACTTATCCAACAATTTTTATGCTTATCATAGTTCCTAAGCTAGTAGTAGAGGCCTTTGTACCTAAGTTTCACTTGAAACCGTGCGTAGAGGTCCTAGACAAGATAGAATTCATGCATGCAATGGAAAGGTACATCATTGGTTGGTTGCAATAGGTTGCACCTAAAGTTAGTAAGAACTAAGTTTTGTTGTTCTTTAGTCATTTTTCTATGAGATGTATTTTATGCTATAGCTATAGTGTATATTAAGTTTATGATTATTATTTTTTTTCTTTGTCCCGTAAATCACATTGGATCTAATCCAAGACATGGAGTTCAACTCCTTTTCTAAACTTTCTCCTAACACCACACATGTCCCCTTGAAGGTTTATGAAACTGCAACTGATCTAGCAATTTCATGTGCTAAAGCTCCATGGGAGATTCAAAGGTCTAACGGATCCCTATGGAAACAAGTTATGGTATTAAAGGATGAAAATAATAGGCAAGCCAAGACGATCCAAGATCTTGAAAATCCTAAGGCTTTTTTGGATGTGAAAGTGGAGAACTCAAGGGCCTTATAGACCAAAGAGATTACATAGGCCTACTACTATTGCACTATCCATGATAATATTTCTCTCTCTCAAGAGTTGGATGAGCAACAAATTTAGATGGACTTGATCTCTCAAAAGGCATTGGATTGGAAAGATTACAATGCTTGGATCATAGAGTGTGGTAACATACAAAGGGACCACAAGCACAAATATATGGTTGATCAAAATGCTTATTTGAAATGGCCGAAGAAGGAGATAGCTAAACAAAAAAATAAAGAGAAGTTTATTTAGGGAATTTAGGCTAAGAGTGCTTTCAACCTCTTTGAAAACACTCTAATAGTGGTGGAGTCTCCTACTTGAAAAATCACCATAGTTGCAAATGAGGTTTCTAAAACTATGATCTCATGGATGCCACCATCATGAATGAGTGTGGATAAAACCAACATCCTCATGGGCATCAATTTAGGGGACATCAACTAGGCCAACATAACAAAAGGAAAGATTCTCTAACATTTGGAGACTAGCCTTCATCATCTTTTCTCAGGGTTCATAAAGTCAAATTTTTCACAAGGATGATGACTTTCATGTTTTGAATTTTTTTAAGTTTTAGTTTTTTATTAAATATGTTTTATTTAGTTTTTGATTTTTTGTTTTGCATATTTCATGTTACAATTTTGGTTATGATGATTACTAACTAGTTGTGTGTTGATATCTCATAGGCATTTTATGATGTTGGTGGCCCCAATGATGTAGGTGATGATGGACCTCCTCCTCCTCCTTCAAAGCCCCCTTGGCACCATCAAATGTATGATATGATAGTCTTTAGTGTTTATTTCATTTTATGCTTGAGATTGTATGGATTATGTTAGCCAATACTTGAGTTGTAGATATTTTATCATTTATGATTAATATTGTTAACTTTTCATGTCATATAATGTGGCCATTATTATTTTATTTTAAGATGATTTTAATTTTAAGTTTTGGTTTTGGTTTTGGCTATATACGTTGTTTCTTATTGTATTATTTTTAAGGGTATAAGGTTGCAAGTGTTGAAAATATATATGTGGAGTATGCCTACATTTACTATGTCAAGAACTATGAGATTATGAAGGGACAAGGGTTACGTGCCATTTTTTTTTCAAAAACATGGTAGGTTGTACATTTATCACTAGTTTAAAGTTGTAGTGGCCCATGATGCCAGTTTAGAGTCTTGGTAGTCTGTAATGCCAATTTAGAGTCTTAGTAGACTATGATGCTAGTTTAAGGCCTCAACAAGCCATGATGCTGATTTAAGACCTCATCAGGCCATGATTTTGCCAATTTTAGGCCATGGTAGGCCCTCAAAGTATTATATTTTTTGGTAATTTTTTTAATTTTTTATGCTTTTTTCCAGCTTTACTATTTTTTTATAAAGATTTTTTTTGATCATGTATAAAAGTAATAAAAAAGAAAGGTTGTAATACATAAATAAAATTCAAATGAAAGTTGAAATATAGGCTACCTACATGAATAGTAAAATAAAGTACACAAAAAAGCATGAAAAATTAGCAAAGAAAGGCTAAGCCACATGCCTATTGGCTCCATGGTTATAGGAACATGGGGTGGAAGGGTTAAGGGGTACTTCAGTTGTGCAGATTCTTCCTAAGTTTTAAAATATTAGGGAATAAGTAAGGTTTAATTTGCATAAATTTTTATTTTCCATCACCTTCACCAATGATTTTAAATGAGATTTCATCCCATGATGCATCTTGCTACCCATCATTGTTATTATTGGCTTTTTGGTCTCTCTCAGGTTGTTTGGTTTTGTGACTAAGAGTTCTTCCTAAAACTCAACTTAAAATCCTTGATCTATGTTCACATTATTAACCAATAGTCAAACCATGTTATCCCCATGAATGAAGAGTTCACCTCCCTCCTAATGAAGGTGAATCTTCTAGTGTATGGGAGAATACATAGCTGGTAACCTACCCAACCAAGGTCTTCCTAGGATAAGGTTAAACCTAGGCATCTCATTCACCATCAAGAAATTCTTAGTCATCGGGAATTTCTTCCTGACCATAAAATCTAAGGAGATTAACCCCTTCATATTAACCCTTAATCTATTGAAATACTTGAGAGTAGCTATTGATGTTTATTATATTTGCTGTATCAACCCTAATCATTCAACGATGGTGCATAGGATGACATTAGTAGTTACACCATCATCTACATGCACCCAATGCATCTTGAACTATCCTATGTGCATGGTTATTAATAAAGGGGCCCTATTAAGTTTTCCATTATATGGATTAACCTTAATTTCACTATCAAAAAATATTAAGGGTGTCAACTTTCCCTCCCTAGGTGTGGGAGGAACCATCACTACATGGATGGATTCCTTGTTCGTGGGGATATCCTCATTAATAGGGATAGACTTTAGAATTTTTAATAATGCCTCAAAATATGTGGTGGAAGTCATGATAAGGTCATACAAGCTTAAAGTAGTGTTCTTTTGCTTAAGAAATTGTCTTACTTGATCTATCACATTGAGGAAGATTTTCTTATTGGCTATGGGTTTCTTGCTCTAATTGTGCTTCACTTGCCTCATGCACCCCAAAATTCATACTTTGGTCTTAGTTTGTGACTATTGGGGCTTCTCTTCATTCTTTGATCCATGAGCTTTGGGATCCTCCTATGTTTTGTTGTTTGGAGTGGGTTGGGAAGAGGAGGTCATGGGTATAGCCGATATGGGGGTGGGCTTGATGGATCCACTTCATTCTGTAACTTTGTCTACTTGTTAGCCTTATTGTTGGGCTTTTTATTTTTTCTCTTCCTTTTCTTGTTGGAGCATTTTGGTTATCAGTTATTGGTTATGAGGAAGATGTAATAGCATTGGCCATCATAGGAGGTTGTTGGATGGTTTTATCAATTGGCAATGCTATGACTGGTTGGGTTATTGTCGGTTGGGGTACCTTGATGATAAATGGTTCTTTAGGAGGCCCTTGTGATGGAACCCTTATGAAAAAAGGGGATATTGAACTAGTGGAATAAAAATAAGTCCTTTCACCATAAGGAAATGTGCAAATCATAAATGGTTCTCTTGAGGATTTCTAATTATCATCTACGTTGAATGCCGATATGATACATATAGTGTTGTTAGTGTTCAATGGGTCTTTGTACACCTACATCAACTGGGTTTGAGGTAAGATAGGGTTGGATGCATATAGAACTAGCAATCCCCTATTTATCATTGTTTTCAAGTCATCCTTCAATGCAAGGTAGAAGTCTGTGTCATGACCAAGTAGTTGGTGATAGTCGTAAAAGTTATCTATCTTGAAGTATTTAGCTAGCAGTGGGTCATCTTTCATTACTCTAGTGGGATCCTTGGCTATTTCACAAATTCTATCATGTTTCATTTATGAGGCTTCAAACATCTTTTTGTATTAGATATGTCCACTTTTCAAAATTTTATTTCACAACTCTAATGGTTTTAATGGTATTGCAGTGTATTTTGACATGCCATTCCTTTTAAAGTTAGGTCTAGTCATTGTCGATGTAGTGGCCCTAGAGGTTGAAGGTTGGTTATCATGGTTATTATTAGTGATGACCTTTGGTGGGTTGGTCCTTGGCCCTTGGTTAGTGGTCTTGGCCTCCTTAGTCATAGTTGCTATGGCCATATTTTTATGTTTTCCCTTCTCCTTGTATTTCCATGTACGTTGGTTTTTGTATGCTATGTAGGTTGGGTCATGACTAGCCTCCATAACATCTTTTATATTCTTGATCTAGGAGAATGCTTGGCTAAGTGACCTCATGTCAAGGTAGTAATGTTTAGACTTGATAAAGTCATTAACTACCTCCTTAAATTAGCCAAAAGGTAAGTTTCAACTATGGGCTCTAGTATTTTATTTAGTAGTCCATTCCACTATTGAATGAACTTCTATATAGGGTCAAGAGATCCCTACTTGACCTTCATGAGTTGGTTAGGTGTGGTGTCAAGCTCCAAGTTATACTTGAGGTGATTAACAAACTAAGCTATTAATTCCTCAAGGAAGGATATGGATCCTCTAGGTAATACGTAGTACCAATCAAGCACTTTCCTAGCGAAGGACATAGGGAAAATCCTCATGATGGTATGAGACCACAGTTGCAACAACAAGAACTTAGATCTGAAGGTTATAAGGTGAGCATTAGAGTCACCTTCTCCATTGTATTTGCTAAAATGGTGAATAGTGACATTTGAGAAAGTGTCAAAGGTTAGACCACAAGACTGATAGGATCATCGTGGTAGAAGTTCATGATCTTTACACTTTGGTACATAGAGGCTTTGAGCCCCTTTAACTCCTCTATTAGGTCCTCAATCATTTAGAAGGCAGGGTCTAAGTCTTGTAGTGGTCCCATTGGCTATGAGGCTTACACACATGGTTATGACATATATTGTAAGGCTTGTGGCCTTGTCATGGGTTGTATGATAGAAGAAAGGGATTGCATTATGGTTGTGGCTTGTGGCCCAAAAAGAGAAAAGGATGCCTATGCTGATACTTGAGGCACAAATTTGATAAACGGATTATGAGACCCCTATGTTTCTTGGGGACTCAGAGTGCATTCCATTTGAGTAGTTAGAAGATTTGTGGTGATAAAAACCACTATCTATAATGATCAAAAACATTAGCAACTAGAGTTATTGAGGGGTCAACAGATGCACAGCCTAATCTTGAGTCTGTGTGAGGGACTACTGGAGGTAGGGATAAGGTGTCCAAGATAATATTATTGATATAACAAGGAATTATGGAATGCAATTCCAAACAATTCTAAGTGTTAAAGCAATGTTTCATGGTGCATAGTTGCAAGTGCCCAAAGGGGAGCATAGTCAAGGGTTTTGGTGAAAATGAGGGTGCCAACATGCAAAGAATACTACCGAAGCATAGTTACAATGTGACCATTCATAAAAATAGTGAAAAATGAAAAAAATGTGAAATATGTAGGATAAGGAAATAGAACACCACCCCAAATGGGGTTTAGCATAGTTAACTCCAAAAAAGGTTTAGAAAGTACATCATGTACAATAGGCATAGTGGAGAGCATAGTCATAGTCTTAGTGGTGTCTGGCCTTGAAGATTAGCACTCACTACAATGTCTATGCCTATCAGGTTGGCCACCATGGTTTACCTTGGGTCATGGTGTTTTATAGGGCTATAGTGGATCATGTTTTACAAATGTACCTCTCTTTGTTTTACTGGTATGCCTTTGGATCTCATTCACCCAAAATGCCAAATAATGAACTGCTATGCCTTTGGATCTCATTCATCAAAAATGTCAAAATGCAAATGGAAATGCCAACTAAAATGTTAAAATGTTAACCCTTAAAATTCCAAACCCCTAAAATGTATATGGTGGGGGTATTTATAGGGTTAGGGTTGCCAAAAAACATGGAGAGACTACCATGTGGTAGTGATACGATTGGGACTACGCTGTCACCTATCTATGCTGTCCATTGAGGCAAGTGGTGTTATGCTTTTTGTGATCTGATAGACTCTATGAGGCTATGAAACTATGTCTACACTACCAACTACATGTGCATGTGATGAGAGGATGGAAATGTACCTAAAAATGCAAAAAATGCAACTTTTGGAGACTATGCTATGTGACTATGCTCTCCACTATTAGTAGTGTGATTGAATGTAGTTACAATTTTGGGACAAAGGGGGATGCAAAAATGATGCATGTTTCTTGATAAAGGTGTTTTGGAGATGATTTGAATACTAATTTTGCATTCTAGAGGCCTTTGAAGGCTATTTTACATGACTATGATTGACTACACTGTAAACTAGGGTAGAGTGTAGTCCAACAATTAGAAACATTTTTGCAAAATTTGGCTTCCAGTTGACTATGCTCCCAAGTAGTGGAGATCATAGTCTCAAAAATTAGGAAAAATGGTAAAAACCTAAGCCTTGATGTTTTCTATTATTGACTATGCTCCCAAGCAGTGGAGAGCATCATCTTGATAGTTAGAAAATTTTGCAAAAACTAAGCTTCCATGTTGACTATGCTTGAATATGCTCCAAGGTAGTGAAGAGTGTAGTCTCAACACTTAGAAGAATTTGCAACTTCTATCTTGACACTTAGAAAAATCTACAAAACTAGCCTTTTGTGTTAAATACACTCTCTACTAAGTTGAATATGTTTTAGGACAATGAAGAGCATAGTCGTAACACATAGAAAAGTTTGCAAAAAGTGGCATTGTTCTGACAGTTAGAAAAATTTTTAGTTGAGATGTTGTAGCTTAGATTTGGTGGTGTTTCATTGGCTCTTCTTTGTTGACATTTGGAGGTGTGGCCCAAGAGATGTTGAGAAAGAACTAAAAAACACCATAGCAGGCTTGGCACCAACATCACTCTTCCATGTATGGTCGGATGTTGAAGCACCATGTTCAAGAGTACTGTGGATAGTGGTATGCTAGGAGTAATAGGTGTAGGTAACATGCTGGGAATAACATGGGAGGTAAAATGCAAACAAGGTGTCATGGTGTAGGATGTAGAGTCAACATAGCTAATGGTGACCATGGTATCAAGGTGGCTTTCCCATAAAAATGTTGGCCTCTCATTAGAGTGCTCATGAGAGAGTTAGTGTGGACTTAGGGATGGGCCAATTATGAAATTGTAGCACTTTTGAGTTACTTGGAAATGTGTTTTTTTCTCCTTTACTTTTTTTCTTGTTTTTTGCTTTTTGCTTGCCTTTTACATTTTTTCCTTTTTTTTGGTTATGAGGTAAACCTGTGTTTGGTTCTACACATTTTCAAATACTAGCTATGAGATACTTTCTATCAGGTGGATTACATGCCACATAATGGGATTTTCTTTCATGCAATCACATTGCATCTGTAGGATAGGTGTTTCCTCCTCAGATGACTTGTGTTACATCCACCTAGGCTTTGACTAGCCAATAGTAGCTCCCCATAGAATAATTTGTGTTACATTCACTTTGGGTTCTATGGTTCAACTTGAAAAGGGAGTGCCATATAGTCACAATGTGTATGTGTTAGAGGATTTGCAAGCTTTGCTATATAGGGAAATGCAAGGGTATGGAGATACAGGGGTGGGTGTGCATAGGCCATAATGGGATGAGGAGGATGTGCACACTTGAGAGGCTTAGCTAGTCCAATCATGCACATTAGAGTGATGTGGTGACTTTTAGTAGTCATGAGATATGCCTTTGAATGATTGCCTTAGGGCTTCATCTTGCAAACATAACTCCAAGAAGATAAGAAAACCACATAACAGGAGATGCAAATCAAATGCCAAGTGTGAAGATGCTACAAGTTCTTCAAAGGCTAAACCAATTGCAAGTGTCCAAGAAAATGCTAGTCAAAGTGTTGGATGTGATGATGCTGTAAGTGCTCCAAAGGCTATACTAATGGCAAGAGCTCAAAAAGCCAAAAAAATGCTAGTTTAAGGTCCTAGAAGATTGTGAACCAAATTTAAGGTCCTGGTAGACCATAGTGTGCTAGTTTATACTCCTAGAAGACTATCGGATGCTACTTTAATGTCATAGTAGATGATTGCTATGCTAGTTTAACATCATGCCCTAAGGATGACCTATGCCAGTTTAGAGTCATAGTGGACTACTGTGCTAGTTTTAGCATCATGGAAGATGACTACTATGCTAGTTTTAACATTATGGAGGACAAATGCTATGCCAATTTATCATCATAGTAGATGTGTACATACCTTTCTTTGGTGAGGTATAATACTACATTTTAGATTTTCTCATGAAAGATCCTACAAAATCAACTAGAAAAAAAAACATCAAGCAACACCTGTTTTAATGAAATTAATGCACAAATGAAGGGAAAGAGATGTGATGATGTTTTAAAAGTGGTATCTTTGGACCATTTTAGCCCACAACAATAGTTTAAGGCCATTTTAGGCCCTATGTGTTTGTATTTTTGGATCATTTTAGGCTAGGAGTTGCTAGTTTTAGGGCCATTGTAGGTTGGGGATGCTAGTTTAAGGCCATGGTAGGCCATGCGTTGCCAATTTAAGGTTGTGGTAAGTTGATGCTTTACTAATTTAAGGTCGTAGTAGGCTGTAGTGTTGGTTTTTGTTTTCGTGATTTTGGCTATTATGATTTTTTTGATTTTGATGTTTTTCAAAACAAAACAATGCATAATCTAAGCAAGCAGGCTGAATGTAAATGCATAAACAAATGCAATGCATAAAAAGGTCAAAAATGCATGGTACATAGTAGTAAAGACTAGGTAGGAACCTAGTGCATTTTGGGCTAAGGGAGACCCTTGGTCATGGATTTGCTTCCTAATCTAGTATGGATGAGTGGGCACGTAGGGCCTAGAATCATCCTTCAACAAGTTGTTGGCTTCCACTACTTGTTAAGGTGTGTCAACCTTATGTGCTGCATTGTTTGCTATAGGTGTATCACTAGGAGATTCAACCACTAACCCTTGCTCCATTTCTATGTTATTGATGGCCAAAGGGATGGTATTATCATCATGGATGATAACTTCACCACCTCCATATAGAAGGTGGATTTCCTAGTGGATTGGAGAGGAGACAACTCGTAATTATGATAGCTAAGGCCTACATAAGATTAGCTTAGAGATGGAAATTTCCTCTATAATAGTAAATTCTATAGAGGTGGGGAACTACTCCCTTTCCATGAAGGCTATATTGATTGTACCTCTAACTACTCTACAAGGCCTAGTTTGTCAATGATGGTGTATAGTATCATGTTTGTTGCTACATCATCATCAATGTGCACTTTGAAAATCATGCATTACCCAATGCATATGCTAATGAACATTGGAGCTATGATGAACCCCCATGTTTTGTGTTAACCTTGATTACCTCATCATGAAACACCAAGGATGTTGAACCTAATTCCTATGGTGCTCATGGCAACATCACTGCACAGATGGCATTCTCATTTGTAGGGATGTCGTCCATAATAAGAATGGAGGCCAACATCTAGGCCAATGATTCCTAGTGGGTAGATGAGATCATGACTAGGTCACACAATCTTAGCATTGTGTTTTTCTGCTTTAGCATTTACTTAACTTGCGCTAGTGCATCTGCAATGTCCTTGTCATTGGCTATTATGTTGGCCTTGACCTCATTCATGCAGCCTAAGAGACAAATCTCTCATGGAGGGGACTTGAGATTGGTTTGCTTGGACTACTTGGGGGTGTCAATGCTTGGTTGTGGTTTGCTCATTGTGGCCTTTGCTTTAGCCATGGGAATTGTAGAGGTAGGGACCAGCTTTAGTAGAACAAATGCTCTTTGATATCATTGTTGCCTAGCTATATGGTTCAGGTGCTCTTTGATGCTCATTTAGACTCTTGTATTGCCATTTGGTGGGCCTACCTATGTTGCCTATATGGTTTGCCCTTGGAGGAGAAGGGACCGATATGTTGCCCACTACCAAGCTTCAAGTAGGTGAGGGCTAGCTCATATTGGCACCCTAATGATCAATAGTTTCTATTGAGGAATTTTTGTTGAGGCATGCTAGTTTAACATTGTAGCAAATGAATACAGTGGAACCCTAACCATGAAGGGTGTCATGGATGCCCGAAGTGGCACTTTAACCATGAAGGGAGGCCTCTTGCTTCTGGAGGTCTAGGGGACCTTTGCACTACTAGGAGGTACTTGGACCACAAAAGGCTTCTACAGTGGTGTTGACTTGCCATCCACACTGATGAAATTTAAGGAGGAGGCAACATCATTTTCATTGGACTAGTTTGCCATGTCAAGAACCAATTCACCCCTATCTATCATCCTCTAGATATCATCTTGTAGAGATCAACAAAATTTCATGCTAGGATTGAACATCTAGTGATAATGATAGAATCTTTTTAACTTGAAGTGTTGTAGGATTGGGGGCTCATTTGGTGCTATTGAGGTAGGATTCCTCAATAGATCACAATACCTATCATGCCTTTTACAAGCCTCCTCAAAAATTTGTTTGTGTTGGATTTGCCTAACTTTCAGTAGTTGATCCAACAACTCATAGGGATTCATTGGCAATGAGGTATATTTTTAGTAATCCTTGCACTTAATGTTGGGCCTTGGAGGGACTTGTGTGTGACGCTTATCAACATAGGTGGGTTAGCTACTTGGGCTCCAAGGTTGGTAGCTTTGTGAGCTAAAGCTTTGGGCTACCTACCCATTGGCCCATAGTTGGTTTTTTTGGCATGTATGGAAACTATTACCACTATTTCATTCTACTTCTTGGCATGATAGTTTTGTAGGCCACATAGGCTAAGTCCTTGCTAGATTGCGTTGTGTCCTCTATACTCTTCATTTGAACAAAGGCTTGGCTAAGAGACTTCGGGTCAACTTGATGAGGTTATTAACTATGCCCTTAAAGATGGTGAAGAGTTACCTCTCTGCTATGGGATCTCGTATTTCATTGAGCAAGGTGCTCTAGCATTGAATAAATTTTTTCATGGGCTATAGGTGGCGATGCTTAATCTACATGAGCTGGTCTAAGGTTGCTTTAGGCTTCAAGTTGTGCTTGAAGTGCATCATGAAATAGCTTAGGAGATCCTCCAAAGAGGATATGGAGGCCCTAGGTAATGGATGGTACTAGTATAGGGATTTTCCACTTAGTGACATGGAAAACACATGCATGATGGCATGTTTCCAAGCTTGTAGCAGTAGGCACTTAGACCTGAACATCACTAGATGTGCATTGGGATCCCCTTTACAATTGTACTTGGTGAGTTGAGGTAATAGGACCCTAATTGGTAGAGTTAGGGGTGTGAACATAGGACTTATGGGATCATCTTGCTAAAATCCCACCACCTTGATAGTTTTAGAGGAAGTAGCTTTGAGTCACCTCACCTCCTTTATTAAACTTTGGATTAGTTAAAACACCTAATCCAAACTTTGAGATGTGCTAGGTGGTTGCATTGGTTGGGCTTGTGTTGGTTGCATGGAACAAGGATATATTGCTATTTGCATAGCCATGTGATGAGGTTAATGCATTGGTTACATTATGGAGGTGGTAACTATGGAAAGCCATGCATGCGTGGGTTGGGCTGATGCTCAAAAAATGAAAGTAGATTCCAACAAGTGGAAATCAAAGGGAGAAAAATGGTCAAAAATAGGATACTTACTAAGAATAGCAAGTAGTAGGTAAGGGGGAGTATACTCCTTTATCAAAAATGGAAAGGTGCAAAGGTGATAAAAAACTTTACCCACACTAACCTTCTAACTATCATGCTTCTTAATGCCCACATTAGCTTCCTAGCTATGACACCCCTATGTATGGTAGAAGGAAAAGAGGGGGTGAGAAAGGGGGATATCACATCCTACAAAGCCAACATTTGTAACAGGGGATGAAAGCTATTATAGGTGTTAAGAAAAGGATATAAATTTTGACAATCAAAATTTCTATAATGTTTAAATCTAGTGGAAATAGGAAAAAATGATCAAAATTATATTACTTGCTATAAGTAATAAGTGGAGGGTAAGGGGAGTTTACCCCTTTACTAGAAATGGTAAGCTAAGAACATTGGGATCAAGCTTCACCCATGTTGGCCTCCTAGCTATCAGAACCCAAATTGTGGTAGGAGGAAAATAGAGGGTGAGATGGGAGGATCTCATTCTCACACCTTCTAAAACCAACACTGGTGA
>MNCI01020421.1:155175-170506 GCA_015680685.1 Gnetum montanum | reverse complement strand
GTAGAGAAACTGTGGTAGCCAAAATAGAAAGCTACAAATTTCTTAAAATGGCTTTAGAAAATGAAAAATTCAACCACAAAGGAGGGGGAAAGTATTTTTGGTTGGTAATTATGGCAATGTTGGCTTTATTATCAGAATTAAGGCCAAGGTGAAATGTTGGTATGTAGGTGTTTAACATTGGTTTTGGCTACTCAAAGTCATAGTAGATGTTGGAAAACTCAACACCCAACCACCTAAAAATTTCAAATTATGGTTTCTATTGTAAGGGATTAGGGATAGCATTGATTTTTCAAAGAAGACTTCAAGGTTTTTGTTGCAAAATTCAGAAATTTCCTGAAGGTAGGCAACATTGGCTATGAGGGAAATTAAATTTACCTACAGAAATTAGGTGAAGGCCCTTCTTCTAGAATCAATAAACTATTATGATGGAAAATCTCAATTTCTAAAAAAAACCAAGGATTCCTAGTTGCAAGTAGCCTCAACCTCAAATCCCCTAGGGTCTCTATAAGGAAAATGGAATTTGAGGTGCCTTGGATAGTTTGATAGATCACCTAAGGACTTGAGGGGGATGCATAATAGGAGTAATAAACCATGAAGATGCATATCTATAAAGTAATGCATTGAAAATATAATATTTATCTCTAGCATTATACAAAAAATAAAATCATAAACATTATTAAATAAACAAAAAATGAGTTGAAAGGGGTGTACAAATTTGGTGCCCATGTTGTAGGTAAAGGGGGGTTTACTTGGGTAGGGGTTCAAAGCCCTTTGAAGCCATAATCAACTACACAATCTAGTGTCTCTACCACTCCTGATGCTATCAAACCTCCTTTGTCACCACCTTAGATTTGTAATGTTGGTTACTATTGGGGTTAAGAAAATGTGAATGATTGGGGTGGCCAAAGTGCACCACATCGGGATTTGGAGATCATAAGGGGGTAACATTGACATCCAAACTTCATAGATCAGAAGGGGGTGTAATAGGGAAATAACCGGTTGTAGAGGTTCCATGCTTTTAGGTCCTATGAAGCTACATTTCTACTAAGGAAGTAATAGCTCTTCGATGCCAAAATGCCAAAGGTGCTAAATTGCCAAAAGTGTGGAACCTTGACATGGTTCCAAGGTTTTGTTTTTATAGGGTTGTGGCCATGATTTGGGTTGAAAATTGGCTACAAATGGCTGACTAATTGGTAGCAAATTGGGTGACAAATTACTGATTCATTGGATACAAATTGGCTACCAAATTGCTAAAAATTAGCTTCCATGTTCAGGGGGTAGGTGAGATCCACCCCCATGCATCCTAGCTATCTTGCCCCTCCACATTGTCTAACCCCCTCTCTCCTAGCTAGCTAACCTCCTCCCACTTGGAAGAGAGTGTTAGCATTGAGAGAGGATGGGAGGTTAACATTGGGGATGAATGTTAACCCCTCCAAGCTAGGTATCCCCCTTTTCCAAGCTAGGGTAGATGAATTCTATCCTTGTTGCAGTCCTCCATGCTAGCCTTGAAGTCTTATAGTTGGCTTATCCCCCTGTAGGGGTTGTGTCAAGGTAGAGAAATATATACCCCCAATAAAACCCATCAAATTTCCATTTTTGACATTTCAAAAGGCATTTATGACTTCCCCAAGCCAAAATATAGACATTAGGTGACTCTTGTCACTTGGGAAATGTGGCTTTGATCACTTATGAAGTATTTTTTAGTCTCAAAACTATGAAACATGTGAGATTTTCCCTTTATAAATTACAACATTCACATTTATAATAAAATATTTCCTTTAGTTTCATGGGATGGGATTACAAAGGTTTCAACATAAAAATTTTGTGATGTTTCAAACTAGGTAGATGCTTTGGCTATTCAAATTTAGAAGGAGATCCTTAGACTCCATGTGGTTACCTCTACAAGATTCCACATGCATTTTACATTTTTAGTGGGTTATTTAAAGAGGTTTGTAAAGTTTCTAGTTATGTATAGAAATGGATGATGGGTTTTCCAAGATCCAAGCCAACTTTCTAAGCCTTGGATAAGGCACATTTATCCAATGGTACATGCCTAGAACCCACTAGATGGGATGGATGATACACTATCCCTTACCATCAAGAATCTTGATGTTAGGTAGTGTGTGTCCTCTGATAGCATAAATGATGAGGAGCCTCTCACATTTCCAATGAGCATCTTGGAGGCCAAATGATGACATACAAAGGTTAAAGGGTTAGCTAGGAAGAAACTTAAGAGGTCCATGAAGGAAGCACTACTAGCATCAGACCAACCTACCTCAAAGAAGCTTAAGTTTAAGCTTAAGCCATTATAGTATGTAGTCACAAGTATGCTTTTTTAAAATTTGGCTATTTTATGTTTTAAAGTTTATGGATATGTTATGGTTTTGTATGATAATTGGTTGTTTATGTGCTATGGTTGTAGACAAGCATTAGGTTATGACAGCCCTAAAGGTTAAAGTATTTGTCAATGTAGATATAAATAGTGTAGATGCCTTGTTTAGTGAGGCAATGCTAGGTACATCATCCATCATCATCCTATAGGAGGAAGAGGAGGAGCTAGGTATGCCCGTGCCTTAATGCTTTTATTATATCTTATGGTTTAATTTTGGAATTCAGCCTAGCCATTCACTGATTGTTATATTTATAGTAGTTATTAAGCCATGATTACAAGCCCTTGTCCCCAATCTTCACGTGAAACTATGGGTGGAGAATCCATACAAGGTGGAGTTCATGTGTGGGATGGCTAAGGACATCACTAACTAGTTGCAATAGTTTGCACCTAAGATAGGTAAGGACTTTTTTTTATGTGCCTTAGTTGTTTGGCTATGCCATAGGTTGTTCTAATGTTATGGCCATCTTAGATTTCACATTATGATTATTGGTTCTATTTTTATATTGGTGTAATATCTTCTATGGAGTGGCATCCTAGTAGAAACATGGAGACTTACTCCTTACCTAAGCTTCCTTTTGATGTATCTAGTCTACCCTTGAAGTTGTACAAGACTACTACTAATCTAGCAATGTCATGTGCAAAAACTTCATAAGAGCTAGAGAGTTCCAAAAATCCCTATAGGAGGGAGTTGTAGCCTTAAGGAGGAAGACTCAATGGTAGGAGTGGATGATTAGAGATCTCCAAGACTACAAGGCCTTTGTGCAAGCCCAAGTAGCTAACTCAGGGAAATTGTAGACTAAGGAGATCATGTGGATCCACTAGTAGCACACCATTTGGACAAAGTAGTAGTCTTACAGGAGATGATGGAATAACAAATGTAGATGGACCTCATCTCCCAGAAGGTTGAGAACTAGAAATACCTTTGCACTTGGGTTCTAGAGTGATGTGAGAAATAAAAGATCCATAAGCGATAATCCAATGCAGATCGTGGGGCCTCAAGGAGGAGTTAAATGAATGACATAAGAGAGAGATATTCCTCTAGGGAATCTAGGAAAAGAGTGCTTATTATCATTTTTGAGAGTAATCTCATAGTGGAGGAATCCCCTACTCCTCATATTACTGCAATGGTAGGTGAGACCTATATGGCTACTATTAGCTAGGAGCCATCTAATTCGACTATGATAGATAGAATTAGCATCGTTTATGGCATTAAACTTGGGGATGTTAACTAGGTTAACATGATGGAGGACTAGATCCTCCATCATTTGAATGAAGGCCTTCCACATCTATCGCCAGAAGTTATGGAGCTAAAATCCCAATAGGTTTGATGTATTTTAGACTTTAATTTATGTTTTAAGTTATGTTTTTGGCCATTGGTCACTAACTATCTATGTGTTGTATTTCAGGCATTAGGAGACATTAGTAGCCCCAATGGTAAGGTTGGATATGATCCACCACTTCCTCCTTTGGATGCCTCCTAACATCCTCCATCAGCTCATTTTTAGCATCATTGGCTATGTTACCCTTTTTTTCATGTTGATGCCTAATGTTAGCAAAGACTATGTTATAAGTGGTTGTTATGATATTTTGACATTTTTGCCACACGATGTGGTAATAGATATGTATGTTATGGACATTTCAAATTTAAAATTTTGGTTTTATTTTGGCTATGTATATTATTATAGTAAGTGTTATAAAAGTTCTGAACATTTTGAATGGCTATGTTTAGGTTTTTTACTATAAAATTAAGTAGCTAATTAATGTGACAATAAGCTAAACAAAAAATATAATAACATAGTCATTTTCTAACTTAGGAAATGGTGGGTGTAGGTTGTATTATTTTGCTAGTTTAAGGCCATGGTGGACCATGTTGCATTGTGGTTACTTTGCCAATTTAATGTCTTAGTAGACTATGATGTCAGTTTAAGGCAATAGTGGACCATGTTGTATGATTATCTTTGCCAGTTTAAGATCATGGTAAGCCATGATGCCAATTTTAAGGTCTTACTATACTATTGTTAAAGAGAAATCTATATTTTTGATGATTTTATGTTTTAAGGCTTTTTAAATATTTATAACATGAGTAAAAGTAAATAAAAAGAAAGGTTTTAATATGTAAAAATGAAAATGAAAGTAGAAACTTAGGCTATATGCATAAAGAGTAAAACAAAGTACATATAAAGGTATAACAAATTAGGCTACATGGCTATTGGTGCATCCAGTTATAGGGACATGGGATGAAAAGGTTGTGGTGAACTTCACTTATGTAGATACTTTCTAATTTTTGAAAGATTTGGAAATGAGTATGGACTACTTTTAACAAGTTTGTATTCAACATCGCATTCAATGATGATGCTAAAATAGATTTCATTCCATTGCACATCTTGTTGCTTATCGTTGTCATCATTGGCTTTCTTGGATTGTTGAATTTCATGGCTAAGAGCTTCTTCTTAAAGCTTGACCTTAGACCCTTGCATTATGTTCTCATTGTTGATAGCCAAGGGAATCGTGTTATCACCATGAATGATGATTTCACCTCCCTTACAAAGAAGATGAATTTCTTGGTGTAAGGGAGAGAACATGGCCTATAATTGATCCAACCATGGTATTCCAAGGATAAGTTCAAATTTTGGTGTCTCCTCCACCACAAAGAAATTGGTGGCTATGAGGAATTGCTCTCCTAATACAAAGTCTAAGGAGATAGACCCCTTGATAGAAACCCTTGATCCATTGAAGGATTTGAGAGCTATGATTGATGTAGGCTATATCTGCTTAGTTAGGCCCAAGCACTCAATGATGGTGGGATGACATTTGTTATGACTTCATTATGAACATGCATCCGATGCACTTTAAAATACCCTACATGTATGGTTATGAGTAGATGAGCCCTAGTTACTTTACCATTTTTGGGATTCATCTTGATTTTTCTATCCCAAAATACTAGGAATGTTGACTTATCATCCCTTGATGATGGAGGAACCATAATTGCATGCATGGATTCCTTGTTAGTGGGGACATCCTCAATAATAAGGATGGAAGTCAACATTTTGACTAGCATCTCATGATATGTGGTGGAGGTCATGATTAGGTCATATAAGCTTAGAGTTTTTATCTTCTACTTTAGGGACTATCTAACTTGATCTATTCCATTGAGGAAGTTTTTATCATTGGCCATGGACTTTTTACCTTGTTTGTACTTTACTTCCTCCATGCATCCCAAAATGTGAACTTCAACTTTAGGTTGTGGTTGTTAGGGCTTTCCCTTGTTCTTCTGGCTATGGGATTTGGTATCCTCCTGTGGTTTTTTTGTTGGAATGGGTTGAGCATAAGAGGTTATTGGTATAGCTGAAATGGAAGTGGGATTTGGTGGACCCACTTCCTCTCATTCCTCTATCTATTTGTCACCCTTGCTACTGGGCTATTGCTTATGCTTCTTCTTTTTCCTGGTTGAGGTTTTCTAGTTGTTAGTCATTGGTTGAGAGGATGACACAATAGCATTAGCCATCACAAGATCTTGTTGTGTAGTTGTTTAGGCTAGGACTAGTTGGGTTGTACTAGGCTAGGGCATCCTAATGACAAAAGGTTCCCTCAAAAGTATTCATGATGGACTCTTATGAAAAAGAGGGATCTTAAGCTGGTGGAGGTTGAAGAAGCTTTTCATCATAAGGAGGTATTCATATCATGAATGGTTCTCTTGAGGATCTTTTATTATCATCAATATTGAATGTTGAAATGACATAAGAGCTATCATTAGCATTCAATGGATGATTTTAGGCCTATATCTACTAGTTTCCCCTTATCTATCATCCTGAAATTCATAGGACTAAGGTCAAGTGTGGGAGCATAGGACTCATGGGATCATCCAGGAAGAAGCTTTAAGAAATTCTAAGGTCAAGCTTTAAGGAAGCATCTAAGACTAGTTTCCCCTTATCTATCATCCTTTAGCATGAGGCAAAATTCTATGTCATAACCAAACAATTGGTGAAAATGGTAGAAGTGGTCTAACTCAAAGTACTTAGGTAATTATGGGTCATATTTTATTACTCAAGTGGGATCTTTTGCTATTTCATAGAGTCTATCATGCTTATTTAGGGAGGATTCAAACATCTTCTTGTATTAAATATGCCCACTTTTTAAAATTTGGTCTAGTAGCTCTGATGGTTTTAATGGTAGTGTAGTGTACTTGGACCTATCCTTTCTTTCAAAATTAGGTTTCATTATTGTTGATGCAATGGTCCCAAAGGTTAATGCTTAGTTATTATAGTCATTAGTGGGAACCTTAGGTGGGTTGGCCCTTGGCCTCTAGTTTATGATCTTTGCTTCTTTGGTCATAGTTTCTATGGTCATGTTGTTTTGTTTGTTCTTCTCTTTCTCTCTCTGTGTATGTTGATTTTGATATGCTATATAGGTTGGATCATAACTAGCCTTCATAGCATCCTCTATATTCTTTGTCTGGGAAAACACTTGGCTAAGGGATCTCAAGTCAAGGTAGTGAATCTTGGACTTGATAAAGTCATTCACCACCTCCTTGAATATGAATAAATGATGGGCTCTAGCTATAGGCTCTAGTATTTCATTCAGTAGCCCATTCCACTATTGACAAACTTCTAAACAACTTATACTTAAGTAGTTGACAAACTTCTAAATAGGTTATACTTAAGTAGTTGACAAACTAGGTTATGAAATCCTTTAGAGAGGATATGGATCCTCTAGGCAAGGTGCAATACCAATTAAGTGCTTTCTTATTCAAGGACATAGGAAAATCCTCATGATGGTATGAGGTGACTACTACAATAGCAAGCATTCAAATCTGAAGGCTATAAGCATTAGGGTCACCTTCACCATTGTATTTGCTAAACTGAGGGATATGGACACTAGAAGGAAGTGTCAAGTGTGGGAGCATAGGACTAATGGGATCATCTTGGTAGAAATTTATAATCTTGATACTTTGGAAAGTAGAGGATTTAAGCCTCTTTAACTCATTTGTTAGGTTTTGGATCATTTGGAAGGCTTGATCCAAATCTTATGGTGGCCCTATTGGCTATGGGGCTTGCACATATGGCTATGGAATTTGTTGCAAGGCATGTGACCTTGCAATGAGTTACAATATAGAAAGGAGTGATTGTGTTATGGTCATAGCTTGTGGATCAAACAAGGAAAAGGATGTTTGTGCTAATACCTAAGGCACAAATGGAATGACAGGAGTGTGTGACCCTTGAGTTTCTTAGGGTTCCATGGTGGCTTCCACACGAGTGGGAAGTGGACTTGTAGTGGTAAAAACCACCATTAATGGTTTTATAGATAGGAGTTGTATCACAAAAGGCATCATTGGCTTATAGGCCATGGAATGTGGCATTGATTGATTTTGACATGTGGGTATCATCAACATGGGATCAATCATGATACAATAGGAGGAAGTGGAAGATGGTAACACCATGCCTATGGAGAAAACAAAGGCATTAAAGGAAGGTGTTGTAACCTTAGGGAAAGTTTGTTGGAATAATCCTTCCAGGATGTTTTCAAGTGTAGATTCTATCCTAAATTCATCCTTCTCTTCCTATTATTTCTCTGTGCTATGTTTATCCCTTCCTCCTCCATCTTAATCAATTACTCTAAGATACCAATATAGATATCAGTTATAAGTATTCATTCATAGGGGAAAGAGATGTACTCCTTATCATTGCGGTGGATGAGTTTGAACTCCATTTTTGGCTTCTAGCTCCAAATGTGGAATTAGCATGCTAGCTTGTATTTTCGCACAAATGAAGATATATCAGTCTTCATTTATGTCTACAAAACTAGGATTTTTCCCTTGACCCTCAAATACTACCTACATTTAATGATAACAATGCCTTTGGTATCGTAGACTCTCATGGCTTGTTGGATAGAACCTTTGCTAATGAAGATGAGGGACAACTTGATGGATTTCTAGAAAGACATGGTTATTTTATTAAAAATGGCTTAAAATAAGTTGTAAAATGAAAAACTAGAAGTAAATTCCAACAAGTGGAATTCAAAAATGCCTAAAGAAAGAAAAAATGGTAGAAAATGGAAAAATTTCTATAACTACAAAGTGGGCAATAATGGGGGTTTATCCCTTTACCAAAAATAGAAAGCTATGAAAGTTAGTACTAAGCCTTACCCACACTATCCTCCCAACTACCTCTATGCTAGGTATGGTAAGGGGAAAAAGAAGGGNGGTGCAGGGGGTGTGGTGGAGGTGTGGGGATGGGTGGCAGGGGGGAGGTGGGAAGGGAAAGAAATGGGTTGAGATGATGGGAATCTCATATATTCTATTCCAATGTTGATGGGGGGAAAGGCTAAAAACCAAAGTGGAAAGTTGATAACAAGCTTCACCAACATTGGCCTTCTAATTGCCTTTATGCTAGGTATGGCAGGGGGAAAGAAGGGGGGGTGAGATGATGGGAATCTCACTCCTTCTAATCCAATGATGATGTGGGGAAAGGCTAAAGACTCAAGTGTAAATTTTGGTAGTTTTTACTAGGAACTTGTTTTGGTAGGCTGCCGATTTTCTTACATTGGAAAGATGGGGGGAAGCTAACTTCCAAAAGTTGAATGGATCTTGGTAGGGTTTCACCACCCACTTTAGCAACTGGAAGAAAGAAATTGGTACCAAAAAGGAGAATGAGGGGAAATATTTCAATGTTGGATTTGGGCTGAAAAGTTCATAGCAACTAATATGAAAATTCATCACCCAACCACCTCCAACCTCCACACTACAGTTTTGGTCATAAGAGAGAAGAGGCAACATTGATTCTTTAAATATTTTGGTGGGATGTCAAAATTGGCTTTGAAATTCACAATAACTACTATGTAAATGTTAAAAACCCAAACACCTACAACTTTCATGCTACGGTTTAATTATAGGAGGATGGATTGTAACATTGGTTTTGTGGCAGAAAAATTGACAAAAATATTTAGATGTAGAACTTGGGCAAAGGTCTTTCTTCTAGTGTGAAGAAAACTATTACAACTAAAAAAATGATTTGCTAGAAAAAATAATGGATCTAGAAAAACTATGATTTAGTATATCCTAGCCAATCTAATAGATCAACTAGGGACTTTGGGAAATGCAAAATGAATGATGCAAATAATAATGAGAAATTATAGATCTATAAAATGGAAGAAAAATGTAGAGTGCACATAAAAAATGAAACTTTAAAAATTTATTAAGAAAATAAAGGAAATGTTATAGAAATATGTATAATAAATGCCCATGAGAGAGAAAAGGAGGGTTTGCTGAGATAGGAGTTCAAGGCTCATTGAAGCCGGTGTGGTATGCTCCATGATCTAGATAACAAGCCACTCTTAATGCATTGGAATATCTTCTATTGCAAATTGTAGATATAAAATTTGGATTACTATTTTGGGGGTGAGAAATGTAATAAATTTGATGTCAGGTTGCTCCACATTGGGGGTTGGTAATCCTTGAAATGCATTGTTAAGACCAAAAATCTATACATCTCAAGGTAATTGAGTTATAGTGCTTCCACATTGGGTTCAAGAGAATGCAAACATGGGAGATTGCAAGATCTATTTAGTTCTTGAAAATGTCAAGTTTGAAATTGTGAAAAATTGTGGAACTACAAAAGTTTCTAGGTGCAAAAAATCATTAAACTATCAAAAGTATGAAACCTTGAGAAAAATTGCTAAATGTTGAAAAATGGTAGAACAATAATAGTATGTGTGCCAAAACTTGTTGAAGCTATAAATGATGTTTGAGGTTGGTGTTTATAGGTTTTTGGCCATGAATGGAGCTATAACATGGCTATGATTAGGCTATAATTTGGCTACAAATTCCTACCTCGTATAGGTAAGATGGGTGACCAAATTTGGGGGGCTATCATATATAGTAAGTGTCTTTTCCCATGGCGATTCCTTTTACTATAAATAGTAATATGGACACACCTTTTAGGATGGAGATGAATCATTCATGCTGAGCCCTTTTCCATGCTTCTTGAAGTGGCTAGTCAATGTTGGAGTGCATGAAGTGTTAAAACCTAGCTCTTATGGTTTCCACACTATGGACATGTAGTTTCCATGTTGCGGGGAAAAGTTCTAGGCTAAAGGAAAATCCTCCACTCCTCCATGCTAAAGGTAGGTGAGATTTATCCCCTAAATTTTTTTAGTGTAGAAGAATATATAACTTGATAAAACCCATCAAACTACCATTTTTGGCATTTCAAAAGGTAATTTTAAACCCACCAAGCCTAAATATAGGTACTAGGTGACTTTTTTTAATCGCAGAATGCTTCTTTGACACTTATGAGACATTTTTCAACCTCAAAAGTATGGAACATGTGATATTACCCCTCATGGGTTACAATCTTCACATTTACAATGAAGTTTTACCTTAGGTTTCATGGGGTGAAAGCTACATGATGAATATTGGCTATCACATAAAATTTTGTGGTGTTTCACTTTGAACCATTATTTACTTGTGAGACAGGTATTATTATTTCTTTACATTATTGCTACATGATGTAGATAGAGCTATTGTACTTCTATTTATTTTTTATGTTTTTGTTAATTAAAGTCTTGGCATACTATGTGATCATGGCTATTAGTTATAGATGTTTCAAGTAACATATTTATTATTATTGTTATTATTTTAAAATATTAATTTTTCTTATACAATCTAGCATTTTTAGTTTTATGCATCTTATGCATTTCACATTTTGGTCATGTTATGATGCTACATTAGGCTATATTGTTTGAATCATGTGGTTATGAGGCAACATTCAGTAGAGTAAAAATACAAATTAACTAGGCTAAAATGAAAACTAAAGTGTTAACATAGATAAAAAAAATAGGTCATAAAAGATGTTGTTAATTTTAGGCCATGGTGAGTCATACATATTTCCAATTTTAAGCCATGGTAGGTTGTACATGTTTCCAATTTTAGGCCATGGTGAGCCTTTGTGTTTTGCTACCTTTTTGTCATGATAGGTCATGTGTGTTTTGCAAGTTTTAGGAAATTTTGGACCATGTACACTTTAAGGAAAAAAAATTTATTCCAAGTTTTACTTTTTAAAGATTTTTATATTTTTAAAGTTTTAAAATTTTTATGGTATTTTTAGGTTTTACATTTCAAAATAAACAAGGCATAAAAATTTAAACTCTAGATAGAAGTAAATTATATGTTAGATGCTAAATAAGAGTAAACTAAGGTAAAAAAATGGTTAAATTATGGTTAGAAAACAAAAAACAAGGCCACATGGCTGTGATCATAAAATAAGAGAATAGGAAATATACATTCAACTGTGCAAGCATTTCCTAATCTTCAAAAGATTAGGAAAGGTGTATGGCCAATGTTACATGATCTTATTTTCTCCATTTTCCTCACTAATCACAAATCTGTTTCCATGATGCATCCATAATTCCATTATTGTTGATTTTGAACACTTCCACTCTAATAGGCTTTTGCACTTCATCATTAATAATGGGAGTTTCTTCCTAGAACTTCTCTTCAAACCCTTGTTCTATGTCAATGTTGTTGATTGTCAAAGGAACTTCACTATCACTATGGATAATTATTTCACCTTCCTCATAAGGGAAGTGAATTTCTTTGTGCATGGATGAGAAAACATCTCATAATTGAGGTAGCCAAGGCCTCCCAAGGATGAGATTGAATCTTGGTATCTCCTCCATCACTAAGAAATTGGCTATTATGGGGAATTTTTCCCTTTCCATGAAGTCTAAAGAGATTGAACCTTTAATAAAAACCTAAGATCCATTAAAGTAATTGAGAGTAGAAGTTGAGGTCTATTTCATGTGTTTCACTAGGCCCAAACATTCAAAAATGGTATGGGATATAACATTAGTGGCTACTACATCATCCATGTGCATCATATGTACCTTGTATTGTCAAACCCTTATTATTATGAAGAGAGGGGCCTTGGTTGTTTTGTCATCCTAGGAGTTGGTCCTGACCTTACTATCATGCAACACTAGTACCATTAACCTCATTTCTTCCCTTGGTGAAGGTTGTACCATCATTTCATGAATGGAGTCTTCACTAGCAAGGATGTACTTACTAATAGGGATAGACATCAACATTTTTACTAGTGCCTCAAGATGAGTAGTAGAGCAGATTACCAGGTCATAAAGGCTAAAGGAAGCATTCTTCTATTTCAAATATTTCTTAACGTATTCCATTCCATTGGCTTCTTATTCTTATTTACTTGGACTTACTCCATGAATCCTAGGATGTAAACTTCATGTTTGAGTAGTTGTGTCTTAGCCTCTTTCCTCTTCCCTTGTTTCTTAGGATCCACCCTTGATTGATTGGTTGAAGCAACTTGAGCATTAGAGCCCATAGGAATGGACAAAATAGGAGTGGGTTTTAGTAGGCTCACCTACTTCCATGCCTTGGCCTATTTATTGTCATTTCTTTTTGGCTTTAGCATGGACTTTTTATGTTGTTTTGTTGGTGATGAGTGGCGAGGTACCCTTACACTCAACCATACGAATATGAGCGTGCACGCACGATCCGGTCGAACTCCACAGACTAAATGCCTTAACGCCACAAGAAACACTTGGGGTTAATCGTTCGTTGTCTTCCTAGGCTTTCTTGTAAGTGTCACGGTGTATGGTTAAGCAAGTCTGAGGTATGTGATTTTTTTGGTATTTTTCGGTTTATCTTCTAGGCTATGAGAGGAAAGGCTTGAGAAACTAAGATAACTCTAACTAATGTCCTACGTCTAAATTAACTAGCATCAGCATCCGTTCCCACTTACCGGACACACCCTGAACTATGCAACTGTGGCTTACTGATGAGATGCGACATGCACTGGGCCGCGATATCGCGTACGGGATATCGCGGCCGCCACGATATCACGTCTTCTCCTGCGATATCGCGTACACGATATCGCGTCCTGCTACCATATCTATAAATAAGAGGCGGCACTCCCTTCATTTCCCAATCCTGGCTAAACGTAGTGAAGCTCTGGCAGATTGATCACTCTAGAGTTAGAATTTTTCCCATGTGCCCGCAATAGGAGTCCTAGAGTGAATGGCTCTTTATTCGAGCAGCTTGTAACCTGAACCCAAGTTGTGTACGACAATAAAGACGAACTAGAGTGGATAAACCTTGCAACACGTGGTTTCATTTATTGCTTTTATTTATTGCTTTCCTAGTGCGTTCAAGTATGACTTGATTACGAGCGTCTATGGACGTGTACGGCTAGTCAAGGAATCGGCTGTTTGACGCAATGCATGAGTACGACTCAATTACGAGCATTGGATGCTTGGTAATCCAGTAGCGTATTCCAAGATTCTACACTTGGTAATCCCAGTAGTAGTCTGATGTGTATGGCTAGTTGAGGAATCGGCTGCTCATTGCTAGGCTAGAATGTGTGATAAGTACGACTTAGTTACGAGCACCCACGGGTGTGTACGGCTAGCTAAGGAATCGGCTTCTTATCATACTTAAGCTAAATAGATGCCTCAGTACGACCACTTCGAGCACTTGCGTTACGTGTGGTGATCGTAGTAACGATTAGCGTTTGGTAAGCCGCAGTTGCATTGTTTAGGGTGTGTCTGGCAAGTGGGAACGGATGCTGACGCTAGTGAACTTAGACTTAGATCTTTAGTTAGAGTTAGCTTAGTTTCTCAACCCTTTCCCTTGATAGCATAGAAGATAAGCCAAAAATACCAAAAAAATCACATACCTCAGACTTGCTTAACCATACACCGTGACACTGACAAGCAAGCCTGGGAAGACAACGAATGATTAACCCCAAGTGTTTCTTGTGGGGTTAAGGCATTTAGTCTGCGGAGTTCAACCGGATCGCGCGTGCACGCTCGTATTCGTATGGTTGAGTGTAGGGGTACCTCGCCACTCATCATTGGTGCCATTGCCGGGGACTAAGTGTTTTTTCGCCAATTAAACATAAGGGATATCACTCACATCGTTGTGATCTTAAAACGAACCTTAGGGTTAATCAGTTAATTAAGAACATAACTAACGGTGAAAATTAGCACACCAATAGAAATGGCTTCTTCTCACGAAATCAACTCACCTAAGGACAATACAGGACAAAGTCAGGATCATACGCATAACCGCAATCAACCATGTCCTCAACAATCCAAAGTCACATATACTCATCCCGATGAGTATGTGCCAGATTTTACCTTTGTTTTCCATCAAGATTAGCAACTGCGGTGGAGAGACATGCAAGGTAACATCGTGTTGCGCCCAGATCGCTCCGCTCCCAACAAGCTTTTCCGTGCCTTGGCACAGATTGGCATGCATGAGCTATTCGCAGAATACGTTTTGGATGACCCTGACACAAGGGATTATCAACCCACAAACGCCCAACGTATTCGGGATGCAAGGTAGGAGAGCCAACATTCACTATGGAAGGGCAAGTTTCCCCACGTCATTAGTGAAATAGGAGCCGAGGAACCCCTCATGATGGGTTTCTTAGAAAATGATGTTCCTCATCCTCAGTCTAGTGAAGACGTTAGGCATCAGGGCCTTAGATCAACGATACATATTCCAGGCTCTGATCCCCGTGAGCACCAGCTGTTCACAGTAGCAACAACTACTCACACTAATGACGGACTCATTGATCGTCACAACAATCGGGGCCGAAGCAGCCAAAGAGAAGGCACGAAACATCACCATGGTGATGGATCCCCTTCTTCTTCTCCTTCATCTCATCATTCACCCTCTCCTTCCACATCTGGGCGTAGCCACCATGGGCATAACGCAGAGAGTAAAGGTAAAAGAGATGAAATGCCTCGACAGGAAAGTCAAGAGGAGTTAGGACAAGGGCAAGGATGTAGGGAGAATAGGGAACCACCTCGTAGACATCATAGACGTCATGAAAGAGATGATCATGACGAACCCCTATTCACAACCCGAAGTATGCTTGATATTAGAGAGGCAGTTAGGATTCCCACAAGGCATTT